>CM034147.1:259148588-259541088 GCA_019776745.2 Taxus chinensis | reverse complement strand
AAATTATTGTTTCTCCATGATGGTGTATTTCAACTCAGGTCCCTGTAATGCCTTACTGAAAAAGACAAATGGTCTCTTAGCCCCTTCATCAGCCTTCTATAAACAAAATAGATGTAATGGTATTTTTTGAAGCAAAATAAAATACTTGAAAAGGTTTCATGTAATTTGGGGCTGCCAAAATAGGGGCGTGCTTTAGTGATTATTTGATCCCATTGAAATCTTGAATGGAAACTTCTTCCCATTTGATAACTTGGTCCTTCTTTAGCATGTTAGTAATGGGGATGGTCAGCTCATCAAATTTAGACACAAACCTTATGATAAAGTTTATTTGTCTAAAGAAGGATTGAATTACCTTCTTAGTTCTTGGATTGGGAACCTTGTTGATGGCTTCCACTCTATCTGGATCTATCATTACCCCTTATTTTGATATAATGTGACCAAGTAGCTTTTCCTTTTGCACTCCAAAGTGGCACTTCTTGGGATTCAATGATATATCATACTCCCTGCATCTTATCAACATCTTCTCCAAGTGTTGCAAGTGATCATTTCTCTTTCTAGAAAGCATAGTTACATCATCCTGATAAAAAACAATGAAATCATTGATACAACCAACAAATGCTACATCCATTACTCTTTGGAAAGTTGCTCCATCATTCATTAATCCAAAATAAATCCTAACATAGACATAAGTTCCCCAACGAGTAGTAAAGGCAGTATTTATTATTTCTTACTCCTTCACAACAACTTGATTATAGCCAGAGAAACCATCCAGAGTAGATAAAAATTCAGAACCTATTACCAATTGTAGTATATTACCCATGTTTGGCAAAGGCTAGTTATCTTTCAGTGATGCTTTAATCAAGTTCTTGAATTCTATGCATAGCCTTATGTCACCATTATTTTTTCTAATAGGCACTAGGTTTGCAACCCAAGAAGAGTACCTTGTGGGCTGAATGATCCCTCCATCCCTCAACTTCTTCAGTTCTTCTTGCATCTTCAAAGAAAGGAGCGAATTAATGGGCCTCTATTTTTTCCTGAAAGGCTTGGCATTAGATTTAAGAGGAATCTCATGTTGGAAAAAATATTCCATGTACGCCTTCAACTCAGAGTAAGACCAAGCTAGGCAGTCTTGATATTTCTTTAACAATTGAATATAGGATTGATTCTCTTCCTTACTGAGGTTTCTTCCTAACCATATTTTACATGGCTTTTCCTTTGTAACCAGGTTGTGCTCTTCCACATCTCTGTTATGTTTGTGGAGCCTATTTTCATGTTAGAGTATGGTACACCTTCCATGTGTTACACTCGGGTATTTTTACGGCGGTCCCGCTCGCCGGTGAGCGGGTTAGGGGGGTTCGGGGGCGAAGCCCCCGAAGAAAATTTTCATGGGTGGTTCATTAACCCATGGGTAATGGGTAACCGTTATGGGCTGTTTTTGGGCCCGTGGTTTTTTCGGTCTTTTGCCCATTGTTTTGATACCCACGGTTTTTTGCCCTTGGTTTTGATACCCACGGTTTTGTATCAAACTGCTTAAGCAGTTGTCTATTTATATGGTCTTATGCATATGATAGACATATAAGCAAATGTATTGCAGATGTGTTTTGAATTCGGCTGTGAATTCTGTAGAGTTTGTTGAGCATAGCTCCAAACGGATCTGGGTATTGTATTGAGAGAGCAGTGGCTTGTAAGAAAATCTGAGCAAGTGATTCTTGGTGGACGTAGCCAAAATTGGGTGAACCACGTTAAATACTGTCTCTTTGTGTTGTGTTATTTATTCTACACTTTTATTTGAGATCTGTAATATTTTCTGCATATTAGTTTCTACTGTTACGATTCTGTAAGAGATTATTCCGCATATTTTATCTCTTATTTCCTAACAATCTCTTGAAATAGACATATTTATTTTAATAATGCAATCATAATTATCAAAGTTTGAAACAAAAGCCACCAAACCTTTGGGAATCGTGTTTGTCTTCAACTAGATGATGTATTTGCCAAATAATGTTTCCTTTCCTTCTGCAACACACACCATTGGTTCCCAATTTATATTCTGGTCAGCAAACTCACCTTGGCTCTACATAAACCGTTTCACCTAGGCATCATCATAAAACACTTTCCAATTTATAATGTTATCAGGGACATATGGCCTTATTAGTACTTCAACATCATACTCACAAAATGGAGACATTGTACAATTCCCAAATCTGGATCCTAGCACTGCTAACTTGTCTGCAACAACATTAAACTTTCTATCATGGTGCACAATATTAAAAGAGTCAAAACATTTCAATCAAATCCCAAACGACATGATTATATTGTTTCATTCTTTGATTCTTAGTAGCATACAATTTCCTAATTTACTTGACAATCAATTTTGAATCCCCTTTGACAATGGCATCCTTTATACCATATTTCCATGCAATTCTCAGGCCTAATAGCAATGTTTCATATTCATCAATGTTTTTAGTGCATTCAAAGTTAAGTTTGAAAGAAAAACAAACTCTTCTTGGCTTGGGGAAATTAGAACAATGCCATCACCATTTCCAAACTTGGAACAAGCTCCATCAAATAACAAGGTCCAAGGAAAACCCACTTTTTCTAGAAATTTGCACTGATCAATCATGTGCTCCTTGCCATCAGCAAACCCCACAAATTTATTTGCATCCACATCAGCATATAACACTTCACAAGAAGCATTTAACACTTCAAAAGAAGCATTATTTGGATCCTCAATGAGGTGTAAACTTTTCTTCTCTCCATATAGCTTTACAAGGTTGCCTTCAATTAAAATGGTGGCAAAAGACATATCCATCTAAACACTTCCACCAACACTATCAACCCACTTTCTTGATAACAACATGCCCCATTTGGTAGGGCAATCAACAATGACAACATCAAGTTTCAGGTTCTTACCTGGATAAGTTGCAAGTTGTACCACCAAACCCTTCACACACCCTACAACTGGGACCTCTCTAGAATCCATTGCAGTACACTTGCCATAAGTTGCTATCACTTTAATGTTCAATTCATTCATGACTTCTAGGGCCATAACATTGCATGATGCTCTGGAGTCAAACATACAATTGTGTAGCAGTCTGTCTTCAATAATTAGTGTTGTAAAAAATGGATCAACATTTAACTCAGACTCAACCAAAGATTTCCCCAAGAAGACTTCAGGTGGTTCACCTATCTCCTCTAATGCTAGTGGTTTTTCTAGGTTTGCAATGGTTTAAGGAGGAGTGTTTACAATTTTTATATTTCTTCCTTGGGCACTCTTATCTTCCCCCAATCCAAAATACTCAAAATCCCTCTTCTTATGCTCTAGAATCCTGAGCAGCTCCACAATTGGGACAAAAATATTGATATGACTAAATACTTGGGAAAAGCAACATTTGGAGAAAGGTTGACCAACTCATTAGATGGCACAAGGTTTTTAACATTTTGGGCATGGGTGGGTAAACCAATTCTACTTGAGACAATAGGGCCTTTTCCAGGTGCATCTTTCTTTGGAGTCTCTTTTGGGACATTGGTGAGAACTAGGGTCTTTATTTTGGCTTGAGGCCCTGCCCCTTTGAAAACTTTACTTATGTTATACTCCTTTTCTTGGGGCGCAATAACATTCATTAGCAACTGTCTAACCTCTTCTGATGGGATTCCTCCATCGTTCTTTTTAATCATTAGAGCTCTTAAGTACTCAAAACCATTATTAGGAAGTTCAAATGCTTGTACCATATCTATTTATAAAGCATGAGAGGGAGGAAGAAGAGGTACCCGGTGAATGCAGTCCCAAAAAATTTTAGTAGTTCTTACAGTTATTACCTCAGTTGAAGTTGCTCCTTATTGCGAGATTTTAGAGCAATGCACCATGCATGCATCATCATCAGTGTTGTCATCATCATCACCTTCTTAAACTTGTTGATCTAATTCACATGGAAAGTGGGGTAAGAAGCATTTGTCACACCAATCCATTTGATTTGTCTCTTCAACAACAACAACTCTGGCATTTATAGGATCAGGCACTACTCTATTCTCCCTAGCTTGGGGTTGTCTAGCTCCCATGGGCCCTTTACCTCTGTCATCAGACCTTTGATCCTTTTTAGGATGATTCACAAGTATGTCTTGTCGTTATTGCCTATGTTGACCTTGAGGACCTTGTCCAATTCCTTTTTCTACCCTGGACAACTTGTAAGATATTTCTTTGATAGCCCTGTCCAAAGTCCTTACAACTTCCTCAAGATCCATAACCTTACTCGATTGAGGCTTCTCAAGATTGATCAGTTTAACACCCTCTATCTTAGGAGGTTTTCCAACTACTTTGATGTTGTTCTCAATTTGTAGAGCCATGGTAAAGGCCTGCCTCAAAGTCCCAGGGTTCTTATCCCTCAAATAGTAAGTAAGTTTCAAAGTTATTCACAACAGAAATAAGAATGATGTCTAGTACAGAGTTGCAGAAAATAGAGAAATCAATATCAAGCACATAATTTTACAAAATTGCAACCATCATGTGGTACTATTTTCAGAATAAAATGTACATCATTTTCAAGTAGTCAAGGTGAGAAAGACTACTTCACACAAGAATCCAAGCTATAATACTTTGCAAAAACCTCTGTTGCTTTGAAAGAACATGATTGAGAATTTTCAACTCAGAAAATGCCACTACAGGTTATAAGAGAGCAAAGCATAATCCATTTTTTAAAATGAAGATCAAAGACCAATTGTGTCATTTGAAGCTCAGAAATAAATAAGCATGATGCAACAATATCCACACCTATACCTTGTTATAAACATCATCAATTACTTCAAGTTTGAATATTCAATAAAGAAAGGAGTTTTTAATCTTCAAAGCACAAAGTATATTTTGGATCTAAATATGCACAAGATGAAGGAAATAGATCTATTAACATAAAGAAGAAGATGTAGATTCAGTCCAACAAAAAGAAGCAAAAATTCCAAGTGAAGGCCCATAATAAGATGGAAGGGAAAAATTCTTTGAGGAAAAGATCAGAGTAAGTTACAGGTCTAAATTTTCAAGCAACAAAACCAAAATACTCAATTATAGAGCAATGAGAGTAGATAATATTCAACGTGCTTTTATATCGACAAGAATACCTACACCTGGGTTATCAAAAACAAGTTTTTGAGCTACAGTTAATTATATGTCATCACAGATTATGATTGTTTCAAGAGCCATCAATATTTTGCAAAACATTATAGTTCAAAACTAGAGAACTCACTAGTTTGAGCCGAGTTGAGGAAAAACCTCAAAAGATCAATGAAGTGCAGAGGAAAAATAAACATCTAGGATGATTTCTAGCTCAAAATTTCCACATATCACAAAGAAATGCAAAAGAAAACGAGTATCAGTTTCGGAGGTCGAAATGTCAAGACCAAGTAACAACAAAAACTCAAGGTCAAAACTTACTAATTTCATCTAACAGTGATGAAAATATAGGGAGAACCAAGCTCAATCGGTCAATAACAGCCATGTTACAGAATCCTCACAGAGCTCAGATTTAGAGTATAAACTCAAACACCAAAAAAAGTTACAGAGAGCTCGATTTAAAACGAACAAACAAAAAATCTTCAGAAAGGCCAAGCTCTAAGAGAACAACCATGCCGGCCAATAAAAAACTGAGCTCGAAAAAACTAACAATGACGGCATTATTACAGAAAACTCACTCAGAAGAAGCACAAAATGTAGAGAACCATTTTTACAAAAAGCTGAGTATAGAATATCAACAATGGCACTCCCATACATGCTTATCGAGCACATCAGACCTTGAAAAATGTTCCCAGCCCCTATGGGGAGTCATTTAGACACCCATGTGACCGAGTTTCAGCCCCCAGGTGTAGTTTTGGAGCATCCATTCCCTATCGTTGGATCAGGCAACACGTGTCACCTCCAGGACCACCATGGAAACTGATGTCCCTTATGTACCTGAGGTGGGGGACATCAGAAATGGAAAAATTCACCCAGCCCCTCTGAGGAGTCATTTGGACACCCACGTGACCGAGTTTCAGCCCCCAGGTGTATTTTTCAAGCAAATCCCCTGTCGTCGGATCGAGGACACATGGCATCGCCTTGACCACCGTGGAAATTGATGTCCCTCATGTCCCTGAGGTCAGGGACATCAGGGACATAAAAATTCACCCAGTCCCTCCATGTGCATGTTTTTAAAGTTTTAATCCAGCACCTAACCATTTTCTTCCTCTCGTTTCTCCTTCACAACTTCATCATCTTGCCATTGACGCCGTGCATGATTGTCCAGATCATAGTCCAGTATCACCATTGTTGATCCAAACCAGCTCTACCATGGCCACATAAACTCTTCAAACCATGAATGCATCGAGAATTATAATAAGGCCTCATGTGAATTCAAATGGAGTGAAATGACGATTGAACGAAGTTAGAAAAATGGAGATTTTTTGCCAGATAACCGTGAAGTGGCCAAACCAATCGAAGACTAATCCTCATATCTTGCAAAGATACTCCCCACTAGTCGGATCGTTAGATGTCATATTTTGCACTGAACTATCCCCATTTGATCACTAGGTGATCAAGATCCAAGTGTCAACATCAGAGACAAAGGTGGTCCCCGTCTGGATAGATATTTGGATGAATTATTTAGCAAATTATTGCAGTTAATGTAATTTATTTTTGCTCGAGACACATGAGTATTTTTGCATACCTTCACAACAAGACATAATAGAGAAGAAGATAGAGTTGCATGTTCATGGAGAGAAACTTGCCTAGCAAGCAAACTTATTTTTAATAAATTATTTACTCTTGCTTTCCGGCAAATAGAAACGAGTCTAACTTTAGTTGACCACATTTTAGTTCCAAGGTGATTAAATGCCTATTTGTAATGGCATGCTCTGTTTTCATTCTTTTATCTATTATTAAATAAAGGATAAAAATAGGATGCATGGGTGAGTACAAGCCTTAGGCTATTTTTTGGAAGAGGGTGAATTTTATTTTTGCTTTATATTGTTTGCCTTTAGCAAAGCACAAACTAGGAGAACTTCTAGAGGACTTTTGGATATAGGAGTACTGAATCCAATTTTTGCCAGTTTTTCCATCTGAATCATGCACTGGAATTTTCTACCTTTCCAATTATTTGCAAGTTTTGTGTATGTTTGCTATTAGTCTTGTGAATGTAAATTCCTTGATCAATTATCTTACCATGTTGTAAAATTTAGTAGTTTATGCACGTGAATATTAATGTGTATGTTTATCTTAGCAGTGTTGTTGTGATAATTTTCCCTCAGTACTAACCTAAATATTTTTCCACTTAACATTCTTTAGAAGCACAATTGGCTCATGCATCAGAAATCTTTCACATATCAATTGTACATATACTCAGTCAAAGCCCTCATACAAATTTGGTGTATCACCTTAGTTCTAATCATTTTACAGTCATCCTTTACCCCCAAACCCCAGAATTTCAAATTTAAGGATACATCAATAAGGAACCGCACCTTTTGAATACCAGAGACTCACCTCAAAATAGGTATACCCACAGATGCGAGGTGTTTCCATTGTATCTACAAAAGAGAGAGATCATTTTGCAAGCTTAGAAAACTTGCAGCCATCTCTCTACAGGGTGCACTTTCGAGAGATAATAGTTTTTGGCATGCCCTGTTGGACACTCACACAACTAAAAGTTTCACTTTCAGAGGTGTTTCATCATTCAAGCAGATCAGACACCATGCATAGCATTTTTGGAAAGAAATACTATTGATGTGTTTTGAAGATTCAAGATCCAAAGCATGAACTCATCTGGTGACTTATGTAAATATGATTCTAGATCAGTATAACACTTTTGAACAAGTATTAAAATTTTCAGCTGCAGTCTTCAGGTATTTTTCAAGAAATTCAGATATGTTATTTTGTTGTTATCAGTTGTTTTGTGAACAACAGACCTGTTTTCATAAGTTTAGTATTTTATGAGGTCCTGCAACCATGAATCCTCACTTTCAGCAATATTATCAGTCCAAACATAACATAAAATATTTTTCCTTTTAGTCTTTTTAGTTGCTCCACCTTCCAACCAATGTAATATGTTACACTAACTATCAAATCAGTTTTATAACCCTTATCAGAATGAATACCCTTATAACCGCAAACCCTGTTGGATATCAAAATGATTATCAATATGAGGGTTTGTTGTTCAAGGTCAAAGTTATGCAGAGGGTTATGCTGAGTATGAAAGTTGAAGAAATCTTAGAATTGAGTTTAATAGTTTGAAGCAACAATATTTAGCTATCAAGGAACAAATTGAGAAATCAAAAACAATAAAGAATGATAGGTGTCAGGATAAGGAACCCTATCAATGGGATGTTCTTGCTTACCCTCCCTATCAATATTCAATGCCTATAAATTCTCCTTGTACAGCCAATGCAGCCTATTCCTCATGGTTTCCTAAATATGAAGCTGTTGCAATTCCTTCCTTTTCTACCCCACCATCACATACTGAAGTCAAAATTAAGTTTCCAAGTTGGCGTTCAGAATGCTGTTCTAAATGTAGATCTTATACCCCAACCTCTTATCCAAAATTTTCCAGTTGAATATGAAACTAAGCCCACTCCTTCTTTACCCATACTTCCAGTTCAGGAAATAGAGAATCAAAAGATCAAGCAGGAGGGGCAGCTATCAGAAGACAATGATAGGCTGGAATTTTTACAGAACTTGCATGGATGGACATCAAAGTTTCAGTTTGATTTTATTCCAGAATTGGAAAAGGGAACCACGCAAAAGGTACAATCTATTTTTCCAGCAGATCAAGAGAAGTTGGAAGATGATCAACAATCTGCATATTCTGAGTGTAGTGTGCATGAAGGCACCATACTCACGTAGCTTACAGCCATATCAGAAGAGGATAAATCAATTTTGAATAAAAAGGAGGTTGAAATTAAGGAAAATTATGTTTCAAATTTACAACTTGAGGTTGATGATTTCTTGTCAGACTTGGAAAACTGCATAGGTGAAGAACAACCTATAGAACTAACTGATTTTGTAGTTTCATAGCATTCAAAGAACCTCTGGTTGATAAGGTCCCTCTTGTACTTGAAAAAGAGAAGAGATGCTATTAAATATACATATCTTTATTATCCCCTCCTGGAAGAACCATTTTGGGAGGAGAATGTCTTAGAACAACATGCTGCTCAAATCAGATCTTGTGGAGAAAAACTAGACAATTTTGATCTTACAGATTTTATGTCAAACTAGAATAATCAAGATGAAAGATCAGTTGTGGTACAATAGTTTGAAGGAGCTGAAGTATGTTCAGATCAGTTTCAGAATGTCCAAAAGGCTGATACAGAACAACAACTTCACATAAGTACCTATGAAAATGAAGAAGATGATCTTCATTTTTTTTATTATACCATGTATCTGGATAGTGCCTATGAAGAAGAAGATAATGAGTATTCTTGAGTTCTTTGACTGCATGGAGGATCTGAAGCAATGCAAAATCATTTGATAGAAGTGTTGAAAGGTTACTTACAACAGTCATTGAACAACTTGCAGAACAGAAGCAGATCTCAAAATAGTTTCAAGATGAGTTATAGTAGTTGGAAAACACAAAAAAGCCTCCAGGACAACTTCAGAAAGAACTCATTGTTGAAAATTTTCATCAACAATTTCAACAATTTTGCTACAAAGAGGCCTTATCCTATCTGGTATTTGTCTGATTCTCACCCAACTATGGTATTGCTATATTTCATGCTTTTCTTGGAGCACAAAAGTGAGTTATCTATTCTCAATATAAAGCCTCAAATCATGCCAGAACAGATTACAGATCAGATAGAGGTGCTTCCCAGTTCATGGACTGATCTGATGAGCGAAATAAAGGAACATGTCTCATTCCTAGCTATGTCACTTTGCTGGTTTCTAGTGATGAATTCATGGCCTTGGCTTTGGAGAAAAGGAAGCTATTTTTCACTTCCTGTTTCAGGTTTTGTTTAGCCTCAGTTGTTGCTGGTTAGAGTAGGGTAGATTAGGATTTCCCTTTCAATAAGTGTAGTTCCTGCACATTGCAATGTTTTCAATTCAATAAGTGTATCCATGCACGTGATCTGGTTTACCAGATCTAGTTTGTTTTGGAAGGGTTGGACCTTCTAGAAAGGTAGATTTTGGTTACATGCTTCGGACTCCATGCCCAATGGACAAGAGCAAGGCACTGGTCTACAAGCTAGTAGGAAGCTTTCCCCACAGGATCACCAAAAATGTTGACAATTTTTGCACCCAGTGCGAAAAAGGTCAACTTGAAAATTTTTAAAGTTTCTCAGATTGGTCAATTACGAGTTTGGTTATGTTTGGGACAGCCACCTTAGATTAAGATACAATTTTTAATTTCTTGGTTTTGGACAGTCTTGGAAGTCATTTGGAATCAAAACTACAACTTGAGTATAGTTTAAGAATGCCATGCCTCATAGATGCATCCATTCCATTTGAAACCCTTTGTCAGAACTATGCAACAGCTGTAAACAACCATTGCAAGGCCCTGAGGAAGGTAGGAAGGGTAGCATGTATTAGACATGATGTTCTGAAGCTGCAGATAGGTGGCAGTTTTGAAGGACAATTTACAGTTTTACAAGCAATTTGCATTTTCAATGGGCGATAATAAGGTACACTTGATTGTTTATTTATTTCTATGATTAAGTGAATTATTTAAGTGTTTTGAGTTGTATAAGTTCATTCATTATCCATACAAATGAAAGAAAGTACAAAAAGGAAGGACATACATCTCATAACACGAAAATATTTTCATTTATTCATGAGGAATAATAGTACATATTTTTCTCACACAAGCCGTGAGAAATAACTGAAAGGAAAAAAAATGCATATATTTATGAAGCTGAAAATGTAAAGAGGTAAAAGAAACCCATCATTTCCTCAAGGGAGTGTCCCTCTCCTTCTGAACTATTGTTCCAGCTGTCCACTGCAACTGCATCATGGTACCTAGAAGGGAGAAGCAAACGATTATCAATACTAAGCTCAGGGTTTAATTTAACTCTTTATACTTCTAACTTCATAAATTCATGCATTGAAAAGTGTAACAAAGGTGAAGCAGAAGAATCAGAATTTAAAGGCTGAGTTTAACTGAAACGAGATAAAATTGCAGCTGAAATAGAATGAATAAGAGAATTCTGGAAAAGTTTTTACAGGGCTTCGCCATGTAAAATGGACATTTACAAATTTTTTAGCATGCATATCATAGCTACTTAATCAAAGGAAATAAAGTATCTAATGTAGAAAAAAATGGAATGCACTTTTAGTCATCATATTGAAGTAAAGCATCTGAATCATAGGCTTATAACAGCTGAAAATAACATGAAATTTGAAGTACTGCTTACAAAGTAAATCCTTTCTATGAATTCTAGTTTTCAAATAAAGGAAGTATGAATTACAGATATGATTGTCATATCAAATGAGTACAATTATTTATGTACGGAAATATAAAAATATAAAGATTGCAGTACCACAGATAAGTGAAAAACTTGATCTTCAGTTGTAATACATTAAGCCATGATATTGAACAAATACTCCATTTCCAAGTATAAACAGATTTTTTTTTAAAATAACTCATTCATAGAACAGGTCTACAGATTTATCAAGAAAGAGTAAATTTTCTATGGCCTATAAGGTATGTAATCACAAGGATCAAAAGTAGAAATTATAGCAGAAAATTGATAGAGCTCCATAAGATCTTACCAAATATCAGTGATCATAAAAAAATGAATAGTATCTAAAATCATGAAAGAATGAAGTAGCTCTAAGAGTTCAAAATCACAGAAATTCAAACAAACTGGAGGCTTCAGATTTCATTAAATCATGGATTGAACTTTTCATTTTTTATGCAAAAAATTATCAAGAGGAGCTAATTATCAGAATGCTAAAACATGCAATACGAGCTCAACTAATTACAACATGATTACAGAACAATATCCTAAGATTAGCTAAAATTTCAGAGAAGAATATAGCTCAAGGAATAAAAAAACTCACAGATTTGAAACCATGGTTGTAGGAAAATCGAAATCAGAGCCAAAAGGGATAACCCTCAATGAGCAAAGATCAAGGTTTCAGAAACCCAATGAGCATCTTAAATAAACATGCACAGATCTAATTTTATTAGTCACACTGGGGATAGAGTCAAAGAATAGTGGCAAGCTTTTAAGGACCTCAAACAATGGTGGAGCCTTTACCTTTTTATTTAGTAGCACATATTTCAGTAATAGAGCTAAATATGAAGAAATATACAAGACACAGGGCTATAGTGCAATCAAGCTCAAAATCAAGTGCACGCCATATTTTTTTATGCTTACATTAATCTGGAAAGATATGATCTCAATGCCATGTAACGGTTTTTTAGGGCACAAGGTTAATCAATCAAGAAAAATGCAGTATTAAGGCAAAATCATTTTTTCAAAAATGAAGTAGCAGAGACTAGGTAAAAGTTTGAGCCATAAGATCAAACATGAGTCAAGTCAAGAGATTACAAAATACTCAAGCCGTCGATACCGTTTCTCACAGTTCATAACCTCAAAACAGGTGCAACAATACAAGGAATACGCTATAGGAAACTCAAGCTTAGAAACGAACAATGGCGGTAACTAGATACTTCAACAGAATCTTTTACTCAAGAATGATCCCTTTTAGAAAAATGGGCTCAAGCTCAATGACAATCTAAGTTACAAATACCAGATCTTATGAAGAAAAATGTAACAATGAAGGTCTCATAATGGCTGATCATTAAGAATAAAAGGAAAGAGATCATTTACACTCAAATACGAGCTCATCGAATGAAATACAAAAATTACCGTTTTGAAATTTTGACCCAGAATCAACTAAAGTCATCTAACTCACTCTGATTTAACTGATCAGAGTAATGAAAGCTCATGAACTCGGTTCAGAGATTGAGTCTCACAAATGTGAAACCTTAATCAAGATGAAAAGTCATCCAGAAAACTAGTAGTTGGTGAACAATTTACAAAAGATTCTCAACGATTGTAAAACTGAATGTCTACAGTACCCAGATAAAATTGGCCAAAGGACACTTTGTCAATGCAAACCACAGTTAGAATGCAAAGAATATGGAAGTGCCAAGCTCAAAATTTTGCAACCATTGGTGGAAATATCCTCAAAATCTTGTTCAGGAGCTGATCACAAACAGATTTCCCAAAAATCGAGCCAAATGTCAGAGATACCGAACTTAGCTTCACATTTTCACCTTGTACATGACCTGCAGAATTGATAGCCCCTCTGAATGAGCTCGAGAAAGACACATTTAAACACAAATAGATCAATGGCGGTAGGTCAAAATTTTGGTAGAGCTCGCATTTAGGTTCAATAGAGCTCGAAAATGATAATTATTAGGGTTCCAAGTGTATTTCCCTCTCCCTAGCCGACCACGGGGTTTGAGTAAAACCCTAAACCGCAGGGAGAATATCTGAGTTAAAAAAATGACACAGAGAAATGGCAGTAGTATCAACAGAGAAAACTTAATTAGGGTTGAGTTAAAACGAAAGATCCACTGACATAACTTAAAGGGGTGAGTCATCGTGGAGAGGGGGGCCAACCCCACGTTTGAGAAACAATTATCATTTCATTTGACTTTCCAAAGTCTAGACCATAGTCCATATCCTAAATAATCCAAAAGTTGACAAGGAAATAATAATCAAAGTGGCCGAGTATTATAATGTGCCATATGTGTATTCAAAGGGGGCCGAATTCATTGGACTATGTTAGTACTATAGTCTAAGGTCGGATAATCAAGAGTGGCCAAACCAATGAAGACTAATGGTCAAGTTCAAAGGTGGTCCCCACTAGTGGGAAGGTTAGAGATAATTTACATTGTGCTATCCATGTGATCACTAGAAGACAGAACAAGTGTCAACATCAGAGACAAAGGTGGTCCCAATCAGGATAGATATTTGGATGAATTATTTTGCAAAGTATTGCAATTAATGTAATTTATTTTTGCTCAATACACAGGAGTATTTTTGCATGCCTTCACAACAGGATATAATAGAGAAGAAGACAGAGTTGCATGTTCATGGAGAGAGACTTGCCTAGCAAGCAATCTTATTTTTAGCAAATTATTCACCCTTCTTTCTTTAAAATAGAATAGCCAACTTTAGTTTGACTATATTGTAATTAAGGCTATTAATGCCTATTTGTAATTACATGCTCTATTTTTATTCCTTTATCTATTATTAAATAAAGGATAAAAATAGGATGCATGGGTGAGTACAAGCCTTAGGCTATTTTTAGGAAGAGGGGTGACAAAAAATTTTGTTATATATTGTGTGCCTTTGCAAAGCACAAAGGGGGAAACTTCTAGAGGAGAACTTCTAGAGGAATTTTTGGATATAGGAGTACTGAAGCAATTATTGCCAATTTTTCCTTCAGAGTGTGAAGAATTTTATACCTTTCGAATCATTTTGTAGTCATGTGTATGTTTCCATTAGTCTTTTGAATGAAAATTCCCTGATTAATCATCTTTACCCTGTTGTAAAATTTAGTAATTTCTGCATGATATTAATGTGCATGTTTATCTTAGCAGTATTGTTGTGATAATCTCCCTCAATACCTCTAAGTTTTTTTCCCTTAACATTCTATAGAAAAACCGTTGGTTTGTGAATCAAGAAATCCTTTGACATATCAATTGTACATATACACAGTCAAATCCCTCATATAAATTTTGTGTATCACCTTAGTTATAATTATTCTACAGTCTTTTTTTACCCCTTAAACCTTAGAAATCAATTTTAGGTTACATCAACAAGGAACCAACCTTGATACCAGAGACTCACCTCAAAATAGGTATACCCCAGCCATCTCTGTATAGGGTTCACTTTCGAGAGATAACATAACCTCTATTTGATGAAGGAGATGGAGATAACCTTCTTTTGCACAAATTCTATGAAGGGAACCTTGGGAAAATACAGTCAATGCTCCATGATTTAACTCTAAAGAGTTATCATTTCTAAATGATGGAGATATTTTCAACACAAGGCTAAGGTTACTGAAGACATTAAGTAATCCTAATTGTTCTGCATATTTTTGCATGTAGATTTTGTTCCTTTGTTGATACACAGGCCAAACAGGGGTAGTTCAGGGTGGATCAATGGTTTTTAAATGATTTTGGAGGGAGATAAAGTAGGATAAAGTTGACTATACCCAATATTTGAAGGGACTACACAACAATGACCAACTTCACAACAAAAAGCTTCAGAACAGTCAAGACATTCCTTTAACTAGAAGGTGTGCTTTAATGGATGCCTAGATCAACATGTTTTGACATAATATTTGAGACTCCAACACGAAGGCTCAAATTGGAAGACTCGATTAAACACTAAATTTTTTTATTAATCATGCCTAAGGTACACCCGAAGACTTACAGACAATCTTTATCAACAAATGACAATGAATTGATTTTAAATTTGTTTATCTCATCCAAGATGAAGGATATTCTTGAAATGAAATTGCAAATACCTTTATACTGTCACAGGGATGATATCCTATGCAATTTCACAAAAATTTCAATGTAAGATTGTAATAGGAATGAAAGAAACAATTTGTAGACATTCTAAAAATAAAGCATACACAAAATTACTAGAGATTAGACACAAATTAATTCCAAAATTGCTTAGATTCATCAACAGGGGAAAGCTTCCAGAGAAATATCAATGCTTTTCAATGGCTATACATTTGAAACCAACTTGACAGAATAAAAAATCTAACACCGAAGAAAATAACAGGTAATCTTAGCTTTGGTCTCTTGGGAAGACGGCTTTCTCAATTTTTTTTCTCAAGAATTCAAACTTAGACCATTTGCAAGAGTATTCTCATTACATTTATACATTTTTTCCCACTCAATTTTTCCCCCAAAAGAGAAGAATATTCGAGGGACATTTTCTTATTACCAATTTGTTTCAGACAACAATATTTAACAAATTTAGATCCAAAATCTGCTAGGTGGACCAATTATGAACTGATCATGTTTCTTGGGCCCTTGACTAATGAATAGGATGCCATGCCACAACTTTTTGGGAGTACCTTTAATCATTCTGATTCTGTCATGCAAGAAATCCCTCTTTTAATCATTTTTCGGAGCCTCTGCATAGCTGGACTTGACAGGTCATCCCTTTTTGCTCTCGAGGCAACGTCTTTTTCACCTTTTACACCTGCACTTTCATCATTTAATCCTTTTTCCCTCCCTTTCCTTTGTAATTATGCCCCGCATCTATCTCCTCTGGTAATTCCCATTTTTTCGAGTGCCTGAGTAATTCCCTCTTCAAAATATTGACCTCAACGATCCTTGGACTCAAAATTTAAGTTTCGAATCCATTCAATGGCACCTTACCGATAGAGACGATAAATAATTTCATCAAAGAACAATGAAAAATTGTATGTATTTACATCTCCAAGAGTCTTGGAGAAAAAGTGGTGGATATATAGGTGAAATACATAGCAACAGTTGATACTGCCCCTTTTCCACTTTATATCATAGTTATCCACATGTTTCCTTGACACAACTGCAAAGGAGAAGCACAGAGGTAAGTCTCAAACAAGCGTGAGCCTTCCACGTACCCTGGGCCCAAGAAAAATACCTTTTGGCCTTTGAAAATTCTCGATGAAAAAAGGAGCCAACGGGAGCCTCCACGTGTCTCAATGGTACATTTTTAGATGGTCCCTAAAAGTGGAAACCCCAAACTAGTGCAGGCTCAACACGTGTCTCAGTCCGACAGAGTCTGTTAAAAAGTTGAAGGTTCAACGGAAGGCGCCATGTGTCTAAGGTCTGAGACAGTCTCCTTCGGCCGTTGAAAAGTCTGTTGACAATTTTTACACTTGTGCAAAAATGGGCAACTTGAAACTTTGTCGTTACGATGAAAGTCATGGGTGAAGTATACCTAAGCTAAGGAAGTTTTGATTTTATTAGTTATTGCTGAATTAATTAATGATTAAGTGAAATTTGTAGCTATGTGTGATGTTACAAAACGTAAAAGATCACATAGTCTGCAATTTCATGATACCTTCAGAAAAAGAACAAAAAGGCCCCGAAGTACAACTGTGTTGTCTTGATGAAGACACCGAATTATAGAGTAGGTGAAGTGTTGAGTTTTGGAAGAACAAACATAAGTGCAGATTCCAGAAATCAGAGTTTATTACTGAATGATACATGTTCTCATTAATGTTATTTCCTTCATGATTAAGGCATTCAATTATGTTACTGAGTTGTTTAGTTCATCATACACTCCATTCAAAAGCTTGAAATGCATAAGGAAATACACAACTCATTTTTAGAATTCAATGTTTTATTGACAAGGAAGGTCAAATGTTTCCCACAAAAGCCATGGGATGTGACTTAAAATTAAGGTACATCTACTGAAGTAAGAGGTACACATGCATGAAATAGAAAGAAAAGGAGTATGAGCGAACCCATCATTACCTTGGTATATTCTTTGTTGTGCATATCATATTATTTCCAGCTTGTTTCATCTTTGTCTCTGCATCCTCAAGGCATGGTACCTGAAAATCAAAAATAAGGAAATTATCAATAAAGAGTTCAAGGTTAATCCATATTCCTACACTATTCTAATTCATGCATATGGATCTCTAAGAAATAAGAGATATAAATTTCTCAAAGATCAAATTGCATAGATCACTCAGAAATCAGAAATAGAAAAGAGAATAAGGAACATGGACACAAGAGAGGCAAAAAAGCCTAAGTATTTTCTAACTATTTTCTTAAGTGTGTAGGTACATGTTGCAGCCAAGAAGAAAGAAGCATATACATGCTGAAAAAGAAGACCAATGTAACTGAAACTTAGATATTTATGACAAATGGAAGAGGATCACATTACTACAGAACAAAGAATATACTTGCAGACAAAGTACATTTTCCAGATTTTAGTCAAAGAAAAGGAATTATGGAAAATTTTAACAGGGCTTCGCCATGTAAAATGGATATTTATAACTTTACAATATCTATATCAAGCTGAAATCAAAGAAATGTAGTAAAAGTAACAGAAAAAAGTATCTAAATCAAGGCTTATGCCTGAGAATGATATTACAAAAGAAGGAAAATTGCTTATAAATCCCTAGAAAACTACTGCATGGTACAACACATCTTAATTATAAATATCATAAGTATATTTCTATGGTAGTTGGCATTTTCAGTCCAATAATCAATCACAGTAACCATCAACTTCAGGATCAAAGAGTATAAGTGCAGCTACAGGTTACAAATAGGCATTTCAAAAGTGAGCTAAGGAAAGAGATGCACAAGAAACCATTTCATTTACAAATTTTATTAACATCATTCAACCTTGCAAAACTCGCATGAGGTCAATAAACAGATCTGAGAAGGACAAAGTATATTATTGAGAATTCAGTCATGAATCAAGCTTGAGATGTCAACCCCATATTTGAAAACTTCACCAAATATTATTAGAATGCAATGTGGAAATCGTCAAAGATGATTGAATGAAAATCATTTATCAGGCATATAACTCTGAATCATTGATCAAGAAGAATTACTCATATGTTCTCCTCATTCCGAAATGAACAAGTTCCAGTCAAAGAAATCAAAAGTGAATGGAAGAAGAACTCTACGGTGAAGAAAATAAATACTGGAATATCAAATACAAAGTACTTTGTATAAACCACTGCTCAGTTTTGAAGGAGAAAGTGTAAATGGAAGCTACATCCATTCAGAAAAGATCCAAAGTTCAAACTCTTTTTTAAAAAAGGGATGGTGTTTCAATACAACATTGGAAGGTTATCTAGAAAATGGTCAAAGCAAATGGAACTCAAAAGAACAGATCATGGAAAATAAACAAGACCCACTCATGGGCAGCAAAGAATCAGAGTAGGAAAGAGAACTCAGTGAAAATGAAATAGTTTTCATGTTCGAAGATAAAGAAACTCACCCTTTTCAGCATTCACAGTTCAAAGTTGCAAAGGGCCTGAACTAAGGAAGAAAATAACTTCCATCAAATTTTCTAACATAATGATCATAACAAAGCTCCAATGGTGGCTAAGGAAAAGGTAGAGATATCGAAAACCCAGAAGCTCATATAGCTCTGAAGAAGGCAAAAGTGATATCACAGCCGAGCTCGAAAATGACAATGGTGGCCATTAAAAAGAATAACACATAACAAAGTTTCCCATGACCCGCCCACATTGCCAAAGGGTAAAATCGGAGGAGCGGACCACCGGGGCTTTTTTAGTTTTTAAGCTTTTTTTGGGAAAAGAAGCAAAAGACATAATTTCGAGCCACGATTCTGCTGCAATTAAATTCAGACACGTGTATAGCTCAGATCAAGAGAAAATGGCAAGCCGAGTATTTCAAAATGCACAAATTTTATCAGAAAACAATAAGGATGATTTTGCAGGGCCATTTTGGATCAAATTTGTCCAGCATGAACATCTTCAAAGTGATAAAATACAGAGCTTCGTTAATGGCGATCACAGGAAGGATTTTGTAGAGTTTGCTAGCTCTTTTAGAGCTAATTATTTTAATTACCAGAGGTCAACATTGGATGTAGGAAAACTTTTGAATGGTTTAATAACCTTATTTTTCCAGAAAATAAGAGATGATTATGATGTTCCTATGGATAAGTGATCCCTGTAGTAGATCATTTATTTCTGTAAAATATTGCAAGTATTGCAATTATTTTCTCACAAACAGGGATTTGATTCTACATGCTTCACAAGAGGACATAACATACAAGAAGACAAATTTAAATGCTCACAGTAGAGACTTGCTCAACAAGAAATCTTATTATTAGCAAATTATTTACTCTTGCTTTCTTAAAAATAGATCAGTCAACTTAAGTTGACCAATTGTAATTAAGGCTAATAATGCCTATTTGTAATTGCATGCTCTATTTTTATTCCTTTATCTATTATTAAATAAAGGGTAAAAATAAGATGCATGGGCGAGTACAAGCCTTACGCTATTTTTTGGAAGGGTGGGTGAATTAATTTTGCTATATATTGTGTGCCTTACAAAGCACAAGGGGGAACTTCTGGAGGACTTTTTGGATATAGGAGTTGTGAAGCAAATTTTTGTTAGTTTTTCCTTCTGAGTGTGAAGAATTTCTACCTTACCAATTATTTGCAGTCTTGTGTATGTTTCTATTAGTCTTGTGAATGCAAATTCCTTGATCAATCATCTTACCCTGTTGCAAAATTCAGTAGTTTCTGCATGATATTAATGTGCATGTTTATCTTAGCAGTATTGTTGTGATAATCTCCCTCAATACATCCAAGTGTTTTTCCCTTAATATTCTGTAGAATAAATGTTGGTTTGTGTACCAAAAATCCTTCACATATCAATTGTGCATATACTAAGTCAAAGCCCTCATACAAATTTGGTGTATCACCTTACTTATAATTATTTTATAGTCATCTTTTACCCCTAAACCCTAGAATCAATTTAGGATACATCAACAAGGAACTGGATTTGATACCAAATACTCACCTCAAAATAGGTATACCCACAGACCTAAGGTGTTTCCATTGTATCTACGAAAGAGAGAGATAAAATTTTGCAAGATTAGAAAACCTACAACCATCTCTCTACAGGGTTCACTTTCGAGAGATAACAAAGTCCAAGTAAAAAGGCAGAGTGAGTGGAAGCCTCCAAGTGTCATCTTGGTGCTTCTTCAAAATAAAACTTAAGGTTCAGTCCCCAAACATGTGTAGTCCCTCCATGTGTCCCAGACCCTTTAGGAAGTTTCTTGAAAAGTCTAAGGGAAGGGAAGGCCCGACATAAACCTCCACGTGTATTTATGGTACAACTTGAAGATGGTTCCCAAGAGCAGAGACCCTGAATGAGCGTGGGCTCACCATGTGTCCCAGGCTTTAGAAAATTTCTTTGAAAAGAATAAATACAAATCGGAGCTGGCGAAAGCCTCCACCTATCCCCCTTTCAAAATTGTTAAAGTGGGACCCTGAGGTAGATCCTCAAATGAGCACTAGCCCACCATGTGTCCATGGCCCGTCAAAAACTGTACCGACTGCATGAAAAATTTGTCTAAGTCCAGGCAAAGCAGCGGAATCCTCCACGTGTCCCCCCTGCGTAACTCCAAGGCCAAATCAAAAGGTGAATTTTCACACGAGTGTTGTTCCTCCACATGGACAAGTTTTGGGTTGAGGCGAGCCACAAAGTTTTTAGAGTGCCTCACTAAGCTGCATCCAACCAAGAAGGGCCATGTTTCCACTTATGTATAGATGTAAATTTGACGAGAAAAACACACCCATCAAAACGTAAAAATGCAGGAAAACCACCATTTGAGCACGGAGATGAAATTTTCTTCAAGGATAGAGAATTTGGAAATATTATAAGGTTCAAACATGATCCTTTGAGCTATATCCAATCATGTTTCCTCAGGTATTTGGGAAAAAAATTAGGGACAACACAAAATGGAAAGAAAGGAGCAACCTGATTTTTACACCCAATTTATAGACTCCCTCAGATGGATAGAAAAAGAAAAACAAATTTTGGACCTTTAAGTGATTCTCGACTAATGGAAGGGACTGATCGTGGAAACCAAATGGAGGATAGAGTCTTTAAGCACCAACACGGGGAGACAGAAAACATGACAGAGGCCATAAACTGAGGAAATTCAATGACAAATAGGGTGAGACTAATTTGAGCACCAACAGCTTGGAGGTGAAGAAAACACTTTCAAATGTTATCTTTTGATAAGCAAACACACCATAGTTAAAAGTTTCTACGTGTCCATTTATATACTAAGAGTCCATAGGAACTGATAGAATTCAGAACTGGTGAACGATTTACAATTGGCGGCTAGTTTTATGAGGCCATTGGTCATAATTGACCTAGATGAAAATGATCAAAAGTTATCTCAAGGGCTTAGAAAACCACGTCCAAAACTAACATTTGATTGGTGAATGCACCACCATATTTTTTTATGAGTTCCACCATATATGGATAATTCATTAGCATCATCATAACTTAAACTAGAACACTACTTTCAAATGGCTACATGATTTATGAAGCCACCTGTCCTAATTGGTCTAGTTTAACCTAGTCAATTTACAACCCAAGGCCTACAAAATGGCTTTGCCAAAATGTACACAAAAGTTTTTTTCCCTAAATTTAAGGTTCTATGTTATTGTCCAGTAAAAACATTAGAGGTTTGTGAAGACTGATAATAATTTTGCTATCCAGGCTTAAAATGGCGGTTCAAAACAAAGGCAAACTTTTTAGATTTAACAGCTTCCTACCGCTACAAAACAGTGTAGCATGGCTCTTATAAGGGCGTCAAAAAGGTCACAAATGTTCATTTGGGGTTGATCTAAAATTTGAAGTGACACCTCACATAACAAGGTACACGAAGGAAGAGGTTAATGGTGTTTGATGATAATGTTTGGATTTCCCTTAAGATAGCCAGCATGAATAAGAAATCCATACATACCCACATACAAGATTATTGTAGATGCAATGCAACAAGATTTTTTCACACCAATACTAGAAATCCCTCTATTAAAACTATAAGCTTTTTCCAAATACAAGCGAAGAAGAATCTTACATGGTTAGGAAAACTCCATGCGACCACATCTCTTGAAGCACTTGTTAGGAAGATCACATACCCAATAAGAAACCACCAAAATGATCTTGAGCTACGTTGAGGACACCCACAACTCAAGGCAAGAGATCAAACCAATAACGACTGAGTTATAAATGAGACTGAGCCAATAAATAAACACACAGACATCTATAGCAAGCTCATGGAAACATGGTGACAAAACAATGGTTCAAGCTTAGAAAGAAAGCCCACACAACAAGATCGTTCAAGGCCCACAAACTCAACAACAAGGACAAGAGAAAAGAACCCAACACCCAAAGTTAACAACACCATGAGATTGAACAATACAAAAGCTAAAAAAACAACCAGACATGGATCTCACTCAAAAATCACAAGATCTGAGCTTGCATGCTAAAATATCCACAACCATGACTCGAGCAAGCCTGCACATCCTAGAAGAAAAAACCTGGCTTGAGCTTCATCCATGGTGGCTACAATAAAAAAATTTCCTGATGGATTTCCATGCCATGTTCCAGAGTTCCCATTTGTGCACAAGTAGGGAGGAGGCTAGAAAGGTCATGGGATTCAGATTTACACCTGTAATTGAATTTGCTTGGAAATTTCTAATCCTTTTCAATAAACTCATTTCATGCCTATCCTGTAATCATTACAGTCCATGATGCTAAGTTTCAGGCATTTAGTCAAACATTTCAAATGCCAAATGTGTGCTTCCACAATTACATACATATATACCATTACACTTGCAACAAAACATCTGACAAATGCACCTTCGGTATAGAATGGGTGGAAGCTGAAAAAGGGCGTACTGATCAGGTTAGAGACCAAAATTTGAAGTGCCTCATGACCTCAATCTTCTTATACTTACACCAAAAACTAGTGGTAGGCAGAGATCATTTCCTCACAGGTATAAGGAATCTACTACATTGATCCATTTCTGCTACATTTACAATGTTAACAAGGGTTTCCAACATGGATGTAGCCTTTGGATTCAAATTAAAGTGTTTGAAATTATTAAGCAAGGAATGATGATAAGTCTGAATGGCTGACAGCCTACCCACGTGCTCTGTCAGCCCATCTTCCAGCCATCTCCATCTCATCTAAATGCAATAATTTCTTCCACCACCCTCACACAAACCTAGACTCCACTCACCCACCATTCACACCTCCCACTTTTATTTTTTTATTTTTAATGATTTTTTATTTAAGTGTTGTTTATTTTTTTGGGCACTACATTCATGAAGCACTCAGTCAACCTCAATGGAAAGAAGTGATGGATGCAGAATATGACTCACTCATACAAAATCAGACATGGGAACTTTTCAATCTACCTACAGGAAAGAAACCCATAGGCTGCAAATGGGTTTTCAAAACAAAATATAAGGAAGACGGATCCGTCGATAAACACTAAGCATGACTTGTAGCAAAAGGGTATGCTCAAAAAGAGGGCATCGACTTGAAGAAACCTTTGCACCCACTACAAAGATCAAGACAATTAGATTTTTTTTAACAATAGCAACACAGAAAGGATGGAAACTTCAACAGATGGATGTCAAGAGTACTTTCCTAAATGGTGATCTGAAAGAAGAAGTGTACATGACCCAACCTTAAGGATTTGTTGATGAAGAACATCCAAAAAAGGTATGTCGTCTCATCAAATCACTGTATGGACTGAAGAAAGCTTGAAGGGCATGATATATCAAGATAGATGATCACCTTTTGCAGCATGGGTTCATTTGCAGCCCCTCAGATTCAAATTTGTTTATAAAGAAGGTAGGAAACGAACATGTCATTCTTGTTGTGTATGTGGATGATCTTTTGATCACTAGTAGTTAAAAAGATCAGGTTTATATTGTGAAGAAAGATCTCAAAAGAACATTTGACATGACAGATTTGGGGCTACTCCATTACTACCTTGGCTTGGAGATATGGTAAAAGAAGCATCACATTTTTGTCTCCCAGATGAAGTACTCTAAGACACTCCTGGAAAAGTACAAAATATCCAACTTTAAACTTATATCCACTCCCATGGAAAAAGTTTTACAACTTTCACGATTCCAGAACTCACCTCAAGTAGATGCTACTCTTTACATGTGATTTATTGGATGGCTCATCTACTTGACATATGCCAGACCAAATTTATTCTATGTTGTTAGTTATCTTTCCAGGTTCATGCAGGAGCCAAAGAAATGTCACTAGACTGCACCAAAGCATGTTTTGAGGTATTTCAGAGGAACAGTTGATTATGGTGTGGATTATAAGAAGAATGATTGATTCTTCTTATAGAGATACGTGGATTCGGACCACACTGGATTTGTTGATGACAGGAAGTCAACAACAGGATACATTTTTCATCTTGGATCTGGACCTATCTTGTGGATAAGTAAGAAGTAGACTGTTGTTTCTATTTCATCCACAGAGGCAGAATATCGTGCCACACGAGGAGCTGTGTGTGAATCGATATGGTTAATTCACATTTTGGATGAAATGGGGATTCCTTAAAAGTAGTCACTTATTCTCTATTGTGACAATCAGAGTGTGTTGAAGCTCATGCAGAATCTTGTTTTTCATGAACGAAAAAAACATATTGAGATTGATTGTCATTTCATTCGAGAGCACATCTTGAACCATCACATTCAACTCCAGTAGTGTCCTAGAAAAGCACAAGTAGCTGATATTCTCACCAAATCTCTTGGAAAAGTGAAATTTGAACTTTTCATGGGTTACATTTGCAAAAATAATGCAATAAGGGGGGAATTTTGGCATAGATTACATAGAAAATAAATATATATTATTACGAGTGTTTGTTTTAAATGTATCCCATTATTCTCTTTCTGTTTGTAACCTCTCCTTTGTTTTTGGGGAATATTGTTATTCCTCTTCCCTATATATTTGTACGTGCTTCTGAATAATAATACAAGAGAGATATCTAATATTTATTTCTTCTCCACTTCTCATTCCTCTCAAATACACATTGACACACTCCAACATGTCTAGGGAAAATTTTAAGGGTCCCTTTGAAAAAAATCCTTAGAAAATATTTGGCAAATTTGTGATAATTACCTTTCATATGGATGGCGAATAGCAAGACATCACGACATCACAATTAAATACTACTAGACGGTAGCTTTTGCAATGTCCCCTTTTCCTGTGCCAAAGGCCTAAGGGTCAAGCGAGTCCAAGTCATGGTCATATCCAAGGGGCGGGGGATGTTGGGGGCTACTGAGAAGGGGCCGCAGGTGTAATGTCCCCTTTTTCTGTAATGTCCCCTTTTGCTACCCCAAAAGCCTAAGGGACAAATTGATTCCAAGCCATGCTCAGACCCAATGGCTGTGGACGTTAAGAGCTAATGGGAAGGGGTCATGTGCTTCCAATGACCTAATTTTGCGTTGAGGGTCACTTTTGGATATGACGACTCAAAAAGGAGAAAAGTAACTTTAGTTACTCTATTTTATTTGGCCCCTCCATGGAATGAAATGTGCCAAGGGTTATGGGGCTCATTTACCAAGGTAATATATATAAGGAGTCAGGGGAGGAAGAAAAGTAACTTTCTGGACATACATTTTATTGACCCCTTCACGTGCAACAGCTGCTGTAGCGTATCTACAGCTTGTGGAGTCAAATCCCATAGGGACCTTAGCTTTGGTGGTGAGAGACCCGTCCCTAGCTAGCAGGGCATTCTTCGGTAGTGAGAGATATACCCTAGTCTATCATTCTGAATCTATTTTCAAGGTTGTGTGGCAGAGACAATATCAGAGGTCGCAGAGAAAGGTTCTTGTTGAAAATTTTTGCACTTGTGCAAAAATGGGAAACTCGAAACTTCATTGTTACGTTGAAAAGTTTTAGGTGAAGTATACCTAAGCTAAAGGAAGTTTCGATGTTATCAGTTATTTATGAATTAGTTATAAGATTAAGTGAAATCTGCAGCTATGTGTGCTACATCAAAACATCACAGATCACATAGTCTACAGTTCTATGCCATCTTCAACAAAAGAACACAAAGCCCCAAAGGACAACTATGTTTTCTTGATTAAGATGACATATTACAAATCAGGTGAAGTGCTGAGTTTTGAAGTAGCAAACAAAAATGTAGATTACAGAAAATTAGAGTTTCTTTACTGAATGTTACAAGTTCTCATCAATGTTCTTTCCTTCATGATTAAGACATTCAATTATGTTATTGAGTTATTTAGTTCATTATATAGTCCATACAGAAAATATAGAATGCAGAAATAAATACATGACTCATTTTCAGAATTCAATGTTTTAGTCACAAGGAGAGTCAAATGTTTCCCACACAAGTCATGGGATGTAACTAAAAAGTAAAGTACAACTACTGAAAAGAAAGGTACACATGCATGAAATAGAAAGCAAAGGAGTATGAGTGAACCCATCACTGCCTTTGGGTTTGTGTTCTTTGATTGAAGCATCTTCATCTTCACCTTTGTTTCTCCTTCATCTTCATTGTAGAAGCCATTGTACATGAAAAAGAAGAAGAGAATTAACTTTCAGTTATGAGCTCATGGATCAAGTCATATTCCTACACTATCCTACTTCGTGCATATGAATTTTCTCCTAACAGGAGATGTATTCTACTTGAAGAACAAAAATGCATGCATGCTTTATTCACTCAGAAAGAAGAAGGAGAAAAGAAAGAAGAAAACATGGACATAAGAGAGGCAAAAAAGCCTAATTATTTTCTAACTGTTTTCCTAAGTGTGCGGGTACAGGATGCCTAAGTGTGCAGGTACATGTTGTAGCCAAAAGCACATGTTTCATAAAGGAAAAAAACTTGAGTTGTTGCGGCTAAAAGAAGAAAAATTAATGAAGATAAGATAGTTGCTACGGGCAAAAAAAAATAAATATATTCGAAGCTAGTTGCTACGGGAAAGGATAAATTTTCAAATTAGAAGAAATAATTTGTCCATCAGATTATACAATGCTGAGATAAAAATAAGATTTGCAGTTATAGAAATAGAAGTCATTTAGAGATGAAATTACAGAGATGCATACCATATCAAAGAAGTACAACTATCTATACAAGGGATTGATCAAATACAAATACAGCTACAGGTGAAGCTCAAGTACATAATTGAAGTACAAAATAAGATGGAACTACATTTTTACAAGACTTGAATTGTTCAACATGTAGGATTTGTAGATAGAGTTCTAGAAATAATATGTTATGCATAGGTTCAGAAAACAATATACATTATTTTTAGAAAAGTCAAGAATAATGTTACAGTCAAGCATTTAATAGATGTGATTTTCAGAAAACAATGGAATTTCAAACACTCATCTCATGGAGAATTTCAATGTTCAAGTGATGACAATGTTGAAAGTTTGAAGCAAATATTCTCAAAAGGTGCTATAGAATTTCAAGAAAAATCAAGTTGATCCTGAGACAATGAATTGTAACAAATGGATTCTCTATAATAAAAAATTGAACCAAAGATTTTAGAATGGACATGAAGTAATGTACAGAACCTGTATTTGCAGAAATTCATAACCATATTCTACAATATTCTCAACAAATGATGAGATAACAGTTGTCCTAGCACAAAGAACTAATATAGAGAGGAGTCTGAAGTACAAATGTCTAGAAAGAAGAAAATACTCCATGTCCACCACAGTAAAACAAAGGAAGGTACAAAGTAAATCAGAGTTTCATAAAAAGAAAACACATAATCATAGATTCTTTTCGAAGTTTATTTTATCAATGGCTGAGAATGACAGATACCCAGAACTCAGGGAAATATATAGATCTATAATTTCATGATGTAGATTGGGCTGAAGAACAAACTCACTGTAGACAATCAAATGGTCAGAAATTTCAGAGAAACTAGATGATGAAGTGAGAGGTCCATAGGCCCACGTGAGGTTTCAAACTTAGAATTCAATCAAGAGAAACAAATCACAGAACCCATGAATATTTCCAAGAGTTCAGTGATACATTTAAAGAAGAAAAGAAAAAGAAGTTTACGCATGCACAGAGAGATTACCTATAAATGACTATGGTAGTCCAAGAAATGAAACCTCATCTTTCAAAAATATACAGAGGCACGAATGGTACAAAAGATAAAAGGACAGAGTCTGAGCTTAAAGAAACAATAATGGTGGCCCACACTTCGACCACCTCACTCAGCTACACAGAAACCATGAAACCAAAATAACAGAGAATATTTTTCAGAGAAGGAGCTCCAAAATACAAAAAAGGTCGAGTTCCAACCAAAACAAAATAATGGCGTTAGGAGGAAATTTTTTTCCAGGGCTTTGCCTATACAGCCAAAAAATACAAATGAATGTGCTTTAGGGTCAAATTTCCCTTTATTGCCTGAACCCAAGAAACGCAGGTTAACTCGAACTCAACCATAGTCAAGGTCAATGATCGCTAAAGACAGAGTACAAAGATCAATGTCCTTAGATCATCACAACAACCAATGCTAACCACGGTCAGGATACTACCGTCCAATTTTCAATGCGGGTCAAAACCCTAAGCACAGGTCATAAATCAGCGGTCTGCGATCAAACATGGACATAGAGATCAACGAAAAAGAATAAGGCACAAATTTCAAAATAAACCACAAGGGTTACAGTTGACCTAACTAGAGTTGTTGCCACCCAATTCACCAAAGTCACCGTGGAAGGGGACAACCCACGTGTTCACTAAATAAATCATTGCTAATGAATTTCAAAATTCTAACCCACGTGCATGCTTTCAAATAATTTTGAAGGGGCGACAAAATCATATATCATGATCAAGGAAAAGGTGAATATTATAATATGCCAAGGCCGACATAATCAAAGGAGTGGTTGAATGTATTATAGATGCCTATGCCATGGCCAAAGGAGATATCAATATCAGAACATGTGCACATAGTAGGTGGTCCCCACAGGAGGAATTATTTTTGCAAATATTTCTAAGTATTGTAATTATTTTGCTCACATATAGGGAGTTATATTTTTGCATGCCTTCACAACATGACAGAATAGAGAAGAAGACAAAGTTGCATGTTCATGGAGAGAGACTTGCCTAGCAAGCAACCTTATTTTTAGCAAATTATTCACCCTTCTTTTCTTAAAAATAGAACACTTAACTTCAATTTGACTGTAGTGTAAGTGAGGCTAATAATGCCTATTTGTAATTGTATGCTCTATTTTTCCCTTTATCTATTATTAAATAAAGGATAAAAATAAGATGCATGGGTGTGTACAAGCCTTAAGCTATCTTTTAGGGAGAGGGTGAATTTTATTTTTGCTATATATTATGTGCCTTTGCAAAGGACTTTGGGAAATTCTAGAGGAATTTTTGGATATATGAGTACTGAAGAAAATTTTGTCAGTTTTTCCCTCTGAGTGTGAAGTATTTTATGAATTTATAAGTTATTTTGCAGTCTTGTGTATGATTATATTAATCTTGTGAATGTAAATTCCCTGATCAATCACCTTACCCTACTGCAAATTCAGTCTTTTGTGCTTAATTTTAATGTGCATGTTAACTTATTATTACTATTGTGATTCTCCCTCAGTATAATCAAGTGTTTTTCCCTTAGACATGTTCTGTAGAAAAACTATTGGTTCATGCATCAAGAATCCTTCCAAAATCAGTTGTGCATATACTCAATCAAAGTCCTCATACAAATTTGGTGTATCGCCTTAGTTTTAATCATTTTACAGTCATCTTTTACTCTCAAACTCATCAGAAATCAGTTTAGGATACACCAATAAGGAACTGACCTTGATACTAGAGACTCACCTCAAAATAGTTATACCCACAGACCTGAGGTGTTTCCATTGTATCTACGAAATATAGAGATCAATTGTGCAAGCTTAGAAAACCTGCAGCCATCTCTCTACAGGGTGCATTTTTCCATCATTTTCCAACCCCTTCACCAAGTGTGGCAACTTGCAGCCTTTATTTGGGGTTTTTCCAGTCGGTCATTTTAGATCCGAAGGTGGAAACGTTATTTCCTGTATCTATTACTGTTATTTCTAAAGACCCTTATTTTTGCTCTTGTATTAGAGGGACATGAACCTTTGAAGTTTTACAACCACCTAGGGCATTCTGTACTTTTTCTAACAGTAGTTTAATCTCTGTAAAATTCCCAAAAATAATTTTATTATGTCCTTTATAATAATGTCAAGCTCTCTTTAAGTTTTCATGTGATTCGAGTGGATATCTTAGGAGATATTTATTCTATTTAGTTTATTTTCCTTACTATTAAACTCTGGTAAAATCAGTATTTTATGTGGTTGCAAGTTTTCAATATTTTCTGCATTTTTTTAGTGGTATCCCATTAGGAATATTTCAGTGGTATCAGAGTTGTTGTTCCTCCATCCTGTGTTGGTTAAATATGGTAATTTGGAAATATCTAAAAGGGGGTTTTATGAAGGAAATGTTCACCAACATGGTGAAATAGTAGGAAGCCACTAACCTTTATTTGAGTTAGCTCACTCAGAATGTGAATCAAAGTAGTCCTAAGGACAATAAGGGACATGGTGAGAACAGTGATAAAGGGCGGCCAATAGAGGTGATATATGAGGATTCTTGTTGGAGGAAATACCAATCTTTGAGTAAGGGTTTCAGAGATAATATGGCATTTCCAGATTATTGCATGATGAATATTGGTAGCAAGCCCAAAAAAGGTCATCATATGTTAGTACCTGAATCACAAAAGGAATCGTTTGTAGAAGAAGCTTCTAAACCAAAGGGTATGATTTCCGTTGAGAAAAATAATTGCATTAGTGAAAATTTGCTTATTAGAGAAATTATTCCAACTCAGGAGAAGAAACTTGTTTATGCAAGCAAGGAGGATGTAATGGAAACTCTTAAAAGGTGCGAGGAAGGGAATAACAAAGCTAGAGCTGCTAGGTTGATAGTGACTCAAACAAGACAACACATATAAGAGTTCAAGGAAATGATGGGGGAAATTGGTGTAAGGAAGTCTACACCCATGAAAGAAGACTCTATGGAGCAGTTGGTACATGAGGAGGAGCCTCACATGGACACTTGTGTAAAATTGCAGCCTACTGTAATTTCCAAACCAATAACTATTGAACAACTTTTAGATACTTTCAACAGGCACGTAGGAAACAATGTTGGGGGCAGCTCAACATATGTCTATCTTGAACTCATGGAGGACATTATTGGCCTTGAAAGGTATGAAGAGAAAACTAAGGTGTCTTATTTATTGTTGCCTATTCCAATTTATTTCCATCATGAGATGCATGGTATGGTAGATGATGAAGTCTTCATCATGGATTTTGTTGGACCGATGCTCCAACTATGTGTATATGAGCATCTTGTGGATGATATATGGTGGAAAGTTTTATTTCACTTAACTAATACAAGGGATAATGGGCATTACAAGATATGGGATCTTAGAAATATGTGGCCATTATCCAAAACTTTCAATTCTATTTTTGAAAATTTTGTGACTGATTTCATAAGAAAAAGAATGAATTCGAATGTGTCTTTTGGGATTACAAGTGTTGGAAAGCATGATTGCTTCATTGGAGACTCGGGCACAAGAAGGGAGAGCACCTCTCAAGGTACTAGAGTTGGTTGTATGATTGCTAAGAAGGGTAAGCGAATATTCTTTAATCATCTTCAGCCTGTTGGATTGTGTATAACAATAGTCATAATGAGAGGAGAAAATAGCAATATGGGACAACATGGTCAAAGAGGCAGAAATGGACATTCAGGGAAGCGGCCTCTCCATTCTTCTACTAGGCCTTTAGGGCTTCATAAACCTTCTTTCTTGAAGGATCCAAAAGTTTCACAGGTACAAAAGCCTGTAGATATTTTGGGTGAAGAGTCTTTTTGAGAGAGGAACCAGATCTGGGGTGAGGGATTTCGTAACAACATGCCATTCCAAGGATATTGCAAAATGATTGCTTGGTAGTCAACCCATGAGAGATCATCAAAAATAGGTACCAGAGTTACAAAGAAGATTGGGTTAGATCTCCATTCCACACTTTGATGGTTCTAAGAAGTGTATTACACCGTATTGGGTCCAGAAGTTGAAGACATACTCCGACTTGAAACCTATGCACAAGGAAGATGCAATTAATTTTGTAGGCTCGCATCTTGATGGAGACGCTCATGATTGGTGGAATCATGGGTTGATTACACAAGGACACATACACATTACGACTCATGTAGAGTTTGCGCAGAGGTTGGTGAGAAGAGGTGATAGAAGGGACCCTGACAGGTATTAAAGGGAGTGTAATCATTTGAGACAAACCGGTCCCCTGGATCAATATATCATAAATTTTTAGAGATTACCAGTCATGGTACCTAATTTCATAGAGATGAGGTTGATCTCACTATTCGCAGCAGGCTTGACAGGTGCTTTCACTGGGTTTGTGAAGGAATTTGAACCTTCTTCTTTTCTCACAGCTATTAGGAGAGCTCGGGACTTGGAGTTATCCACTCCAAAGTTGAGGCTTCCACCTCACGTACAACAAAAGGAACCTCAATCTGGAACATATGAACTTTAGCAGAGGATAGAGATGAGTTGAGGCGAAAGAAACTATATTTCGATTACCACACACCTTGGACTCCAGGACATGATTACAGAGGTAGAGGGAAGGCCCAATTCATTGAAGTATTGGAAGAAAGAAAGGGTGATAGAGGTGAGGAGTTAGAGACTCATGAGATGGATGATGGAGATGGGGTTGCGTTGGATAGTGCTAATTCGAGGAAGGAGGAGGAGGCTTTTCCTTGGGAAATTATAGCCACATTGTCTAGTACTCTAATGTACAAGGCATTTAGGATTAGAGGAGTTATGTAGGGTCAGTAAGCTGGGGTACTCATTAACAGTGGGGAAACCCACAACTATATTGATGCCTCCTTGGTTTAGAGGTCTGTACGCCGGAAAAGTGACAAGCGAGCGTGGGAATCTACAAGCGACTCTTCCGCGTACCCGACCTCCCGAGGTCGTGCCGAGACAGCCGGTGGGGATGGAATACAGGTAGTATACGGATAGACTAGTTAGGCAATCTAATATCTTCGACACGCACTAATGGAATCTGTGAATCTAAGGCAAAGAAGGCCCTTCTAACCTGGACCGGTGTGATAGATCGATCAGCCAGGATGACTACTCGAAGGCTCCAATCAATATCGAGCTCTGGCGTGATTCGATCTATGGGTTGTGGGATGCGTGGAAAATGACCCGGGATGGTTTCGTGTATTTCTCCTGATAGGGTCATATGGTGAATATAGTCAACTCTATGGACGATTCTCTGGCCTAGTCCAAAATTCTCTAGCTTCGTTAGCTGTTGTGTCTAGTAGGGATAACTGTTGAATGATGATAGGTGGAATCGGAGTAGACTGAAATACTAATGTGCGTAGGCCAGTGTCTATGTCTAATTCTCTTATGGATTCGTTAGGCTGTGGGATTTGTGGATCACAACCGTAGACTCTTGGTTGTTGCGGTCTGTTATGGTCATACGCGAGATCAAGTCCTAATCCCTAGTATCCAGTAATCGTATGCTTTCTCAGCCTCTACGTTTAGAATCAGCAATTGTGCGATTTTCTCAGAATACCTCACAGGTGTTCTAGCAACTTGAATTCTTAAGCTGGTATCTATATCTACGAGGGTGTCTCCAGCGTCTGGCTGTGGAACTAAAGGATCGCACCCGAATATTTGTTCTCTTTCAAATCCTTCTACAGTCATGCGGATGTTTTCTAGGATAACCTGTAGTTTGGCTGATTTGACCAAAATGTGTGTGCTTGGTCGTCTTCTATGTTTAACCCTCTCAACTGTGACCTGACCTGTTGGAAGTCTGTTGTTGTTTGGAAGACTTGTATCCTAAGGTTTTGGTCAATGTCAGTTATTGCCACTACGATATTGGGCTGGGGCACAATTGGCTCGAAAATGTATTCCCTGGGCTCCCTAGGTCCCGTAATTGTCATGCAAAAGCAGTAATGAAACAAACTATAATAAAGTAAAATCTAAGTACACTTCTAGCATATATAATTTCTTTTTGTATTTTCTGGCAATTTATAAGAAAGCAGCTATTTAAAATATTTAGAATTGACAACTAAACTAATAACGTAAAACAAACAAAATAGCCGAGTGTAGCTATTTGTCTGTGCAATTTTGTATATCTATTCTAAACAACGAAATAACTAATCTATTTGCAAGATTCTCGATCCTACCTCAGAAGTGAGGAATGAATCATAGTTTCTCAGAAACTATCAATCCCCACAACTTCCCTGGCAATATCGAGAATGGAAATAACTGAAATAAAGCGATTAACTACTTTATTTGATAAGTTCTAACTAAAACTTTGAAAGATGGAACCTGGATTTCGCAGAACAGTGGCGAATCCGACGGTGTGTGTGTTCTTGTCCCCTCAGTATGATCTCTTCGTTCTTTGTGCTCACGTGAATCCAGAAAAGTGTGTAATGCTTGCATCAACAGGAATAGATATTTGGATCAATGGACAGCCTTCAGAATGCAGACAGAATAGAATGCGGATAGGAGAGGGATAGCGCAAGAGTACAGAGCTTGGCCTATGCAATTCCTAGCGGGGTCTACTGCGAATCATGCAACAAAAAGCGTCCAGAACCTGAAACTAGTCTGTATGAAGAGCAAAACCTGCAACTTTAATGGCTGCCTAAACTATTCTACTCCAAAAACAATAATACTGTTTGCACAAGTTGGATCTGTGGCTTACCAACAGCTGAGTAATGCAACCAAGCATGTAAAGGATTTAAACTATCAAACTTAAGCAAACTAGAAGACTGAACTACTGAAAATGGTGAGTTTGAAACAAGAAATGAGGGGCCATTTGCATGTGCACAAACCATGCATTTATAGGAATTCAAACACCCAAAGATCAAAACCAAACTGAACTCCTAAACAATAAACAAAGGAAAAACACTATTCCAGGGGACCAAAAACATAAATGCATGCTCAAGTCGGCAAGAAAAGCTGGTGAAGCGTGTTGAACTTTGCGTGCGTTCCGTCAAAAGAACGTTCTGGAAAATGCGTAAAGGACCGCCGCCCTGCTCAGGGCGGCGGTTACAGGACCGCCGCCCTGTTCAGGGCGGCGGTTTCGTCACTGAAGACCAAAAAGCCAAGAAAAGAGGGAAAAAAGGGGAAAACAAAGCACGCGGGGGCTAAGCGGGGCATGCGGGATGTTAACGCATATCCGTAAAGCTTCTCTGGATCCCGAACACCTTGCGAAGAGACCTGTATCATCATTGGGGCATTTATTACACCGTTCCGCAGTACAGTACCTTACAATTTTGGGTACGTACATATTGCCCCCTCGGAGAAGCGTTTTAGCCATGAAGAGGCGTAAAACGGTGGGTCCGAGTATGGCCGTCCCGAAATGGGAAGCTAGAAGTTATACCTTATACGTCCGTGTGTCGAAATGACGCCATCCGAAATTCCCGCTACCTGCAAAATGAAAGGAGAACTCAAGTGCAGATAGATACAATAATTTGGAAAATAAACGCTAAAATAATAGGGGAAGAGGACGTACCATTAGTGCGAGGATAGAAACTTACCTCCGTTGGCGCTCCGAACCTGTGAAAAGGGGATTTAAAACGAATTAGAGCGCTATATATATAAAAGTGGGCCCATTTTCCTATTCATTTGCGCGAGTCGATTTGATAGATTTTGAGCTCTGGGGCCCACGGTAACGGTTTCTCACGCGAGTAGAGTCAAAACGTCCACAGCGAGATAGTGATCATGCCTCCACGTGCGGAACGCCACCCCGCGAGATCACAGGTTGGTTTTTCTTCAATTTTGTGCTTTTCCCTCTTCAATTTTGAAATGCTAAATTTGTTGTAATGGGGGGGTCATTTTTGAAAATGTTAGGTTTAAAAGGTCCATCTAGGGGGGGGCGCCTACTGGGTAGGCTTTGTTTTTAGCTAAAATGGTCGTTTTTTGCCAGTTTTTGGCTTTTTGGGGTTAAAAACCCGCGCGGGTTTTCGGACCGCGACCGCCGCCCTGGCCAGGGCGGCGGTTACATGACCGCCGCCCTGTCCAGGGTGGCGGTCACGAGACCGCCGCCTTCAAGGCGGCGGTTACAAAACCGCCCCCCTGCCCAGGGCGGCGGTTTTGCACAGAATGCAAAAGGACCTCTTTTGAAAACTTACACTTGTATTTTTAGCATTTGTGTATGTTTTTATGACTCTCTTGATATCGTTTAGATACTAACTTACTCTGTTTTGTGTGTTTTTGGGTGTATGCAGGCGAAGGAGGAGTATATTAGATGGAGCCGGGAGAGAGAGTGTGACTGGCTGCCCGGGGTATTGGATGCCCTCTCAGCAGATGAGGAGGACACATTGCAGAGGGCCGGCATATTGCGGATATCGCGTGTGCCTCACGTTGCTCCGTCTAGTCACATACTCTGTGACTTATTCTCATACTGGGATGCAGATCGGAACACTTTCCGATTGCCAGGGGTCCGTGGTGAGTGGACCATTACATTAGAGGACGTCTACCGCATTCTGGGGGTCCCGATCATCGGGAGGCGACTTACATTAGAGACAGCAGGCTCACGGGCACAGATTGCACAGTGGGCGACATATATGGGAGATGCAGTCATCTCCACGGGGTCGAAGAAGGGGGTGAGAGTCAGATCCATCCCTTCTTTGCCCATCCCCATATTTCGACAGGCCATCATGGGGATCCTTGCCTCGAGACTGATCGGGGACAAGGGAGGGGACACTTTGTTATACTGTTGGGCCCCCATCATTGCACAGATAGAGGGGCATGGCCGGATATACGCCTGGGGGGCAGACATTTTGGGGACCACCTATCACGACTTATATAGGGTGGTCCGTTTACAGGGACAGTCGTTGAGCCACCCAACTCTAGTCATGAGTTGGGTGTATGAGCATTTTATTCCTTATGGCAGAGGCGTGGAGGTGGCAGATCCTGGGGCTGTGAGGGCGGCCAGATGGTCAGATATGTCGGTGCTTAGAGCACCTCACCAGCCAGTAGCCTCCCTCACTACAGCAGACATGGAGGCCACACCGTACCAGCTTATGGCCGGCATATGGGGAGAGGAGGCCATGACATTGGTCTCCTGTTCCATCACAGGGCAGCTTATTGACCGTGTGGGACGGGTGGAGGTACATCCTTTCAGCAGGGTTCCTCAGCAGTTTGGCCTCCCATATGTGGGCATGCTTCCTCCAGTAGCACCAGTTTACAGATCAGTTCGGGAGGCTAGAGGGGGGCCTAGAGGCCGTGGTTGGACAGTGGTTACCCCTGGCATTCCTATTGCAGCCAGGGGGATAGTTCGGGCCAGAGGGAGAGCTGGTGCGCCTCGGGCACCTTTACTTCGGATTACCGCGGGTCCTGCTCATAGTAGCGATGACCCTATAGATATTGACTCCGATTCTGAGGAGTCCACAGAGGGAGGGTCGGAGGAGCAGACGGACGAGAGTGATCCTGAGTGGCATGACACTCAGGATATCATGCAGGCGGAGAGGGCGGAGCAGAGCGCAGAGAGAGAGACTCTGGTTTCTGAGGAGCCACTCTCCCGGGGCCATGGTGGAGATGATGAGTCCGTTGCGGGGCGTCATGTTGCCCCAACTACAGGAGCAGCTCCTCAGTCGGCGGCGGCATCTGCAGCGGGTGCTGGCCCTAGTGACCCATCTTGGAGGCCCGGTGATCCGAGTAAGTTATCCTCTCTCCCTTTCAGTGTTAGTTTGATTTAGGACTTGTTTTTAACTGCTATCTCTCCTTATATTTGTATCTTGTATATTTTAGCCTCTTGCCTAGTTTCTAATTTGTCTTTCTTCTTTGTTTTGCAGAGACTGTTGACGAGTGGCGGGATCTAATCCGTAGGGTATGCACTGATTCTCTGATGATCCCTATGGATAAGACCCATGCGGAGCTATCTGTAGATGCCGGGGAGCCCTCAGCAGCCGGCAGGCACACCGACGTCTTTCGCTCCCGTTTGGCATGTGGCCAAGATGGTGTCGACTCTCCGTACAGAGTTGGCAGGCTATAGGACAGCCGAGCGCCTTATGAGGAGCCATTCTCATGGCGAGACCACGACTGCTCCTCGGGACCCTGAGCCCTCCGTCCATTCAGAGCGCCAGCGTAGCCGGAGTCCTAGGCGAGGGCGCGCACCTTCGGCGGGATCGCGCAGGGGTTGAGAGGCCACTTGGCTCTCTGTATTTTTGTATTATAGATTCTTTTGTGTATCACGGGCTCTTTGAGCGTTTTGACCATGCCTAGTGCATGATGGCATTGTATACAAACATTGATTATTTATATATATGCGTCGATTTTGGATCAAAACTTGTCACTCATGCGTCTTCTTTCTATTTCCAACTGCTTTGTGTATACTACGATGTATGTTTTATATGCTTTCTAGAATGTATGCAATGGAAAACAGATGATGCAAATGTTTGCTTTCTTTTTGTGTTTCATGATGCTGATATATGATATTGTAGATATACTGTGATCTTGAATCTTAACTTTTATTAGCAATTTGGATAACTTGTATTTGTTTTGGCACAGTGATGAAAACAACCAGTATGATGAACAGATTAACTTGCCCCACTCCTAACTCCACGCAACTAGTAAGATGCGAGGGCTCATCACCAAGAGCCAAGAAGGGCGCAAGTTATGAAATGTGATGAAATGATAGTGATGAAAGACAGACAAAGCTTTGACAGAACCAAATTGAAAGCTACAAGCCGACTCGACCTGAATGACTTCATAGTTTTGGGTGCAACTTGCTTTGCGGTTTATCCAAACTTAGACCCGTAGATGGCCACATAGTAGACAAAATCTGGTTTTTAGGATTTTTAACTCTCTTGGAATTTTGAACATCTGATTCATTCGTTTTTGACTCAAAGTTTGAATTTGTTTGTTTATGACCTTTTAACGTTTGCATTGTCTAGAGGACCCCCTACACTTTGCCCCATGCTACTAGTAAGAAGCGTGGGTTTATCACCGTGGGCAAGGCATAGGCGAGTAAGGGCATTTCCATCCTTTCCCAACCCTACGTCACTAGTAAGAGACGCAAGCTCATCACCGAAGGTTGGTGGGGCAAGGAAATGTGTAAAAATAAAATTTTCTGTTTAATCACTTCTTGACTTGTTTGTTTGAGTAAGATGTCAGTATATTCTTATTTCCAAAGAGATGTGCATATGGGATAGATGTGACACCATGAAGCTTCTAGAACAGACCATAGGCAAGACACCTATCCTAAGAAGAAACCAAAGCGAGAACAAACTTGCAGATCTTGGTATGGTTACCGTTAAGACTTTGTCATGTCTGATTTTATTTGATAAAAGATTCTGAATTGATTGATGATATCGAAGATGGAGAGGTATGATTAAAGAATTCTATGCCAGAAACATCACGAGTTTGAAATAAATTGCTTTGAAAATGGATTCCTTGATCACAATTTGTGTAAGAACAAGTGGACAAAATGATCCTAATCTATATGAAAATGCAATGTAGATAGTTATATAGGCAGCGCTTGCTGCTTATGCGTAGAAACGTTTGAGGTGGAGGGAATTGACTGTTTCACCAAACTCCTCACCTTCTAGCGTGCATAAGAGGTATGCACCATTTCCGTAGTCCTTCATGACTCGGTATGGGCCCAACCATTTGGGCCGGAATTTCCTTCCTTCGCCGGTCTTCTTGTCGATCCGGCTGTCTAGTCTTAGAACTAGATCACCTTCGTATATGTCACGTTCATAGACTTTCTTGTTATACTGCCGGCACATTCGGTCGGCATAGACTCTATGTCGTTGTTCAGCATCTAACCTAGTTTCATCTAGGCTTTCTAGTTGGGAAAGACGTGCTTCTCTGTAAGTGTCTTCATCCAGAATCCCTTGTAATGAAATGCGGAGATTGGGTATTTCAACCTCAAGTGGGAGAACTGCTTCTGACCCAAATACCAGCGAGAAAGGAGTTGCTCCTGTTGGTGTTCTTATTGAGGTTCGGTGGGCCCACAAGGCCGGATATAACTTCAAATGCCAATCCCGCTTGTTTTCTTTCACTGTTTTAAGGAGAATGGCTTTCAGCATTTTGTTTGTTGCTTCAGCCTGTCCATTGGCTTGGGGATAATACAAGGAAGCCGTATGATCGCTGATTTTAAATTTTTTGCATAGCTCACGAACTTCTTCATTCTTGAAAGAAGTTCCATTATCTGAGATAATGATTTGCGGGATACCGTATCTGCAAATGATTTGATTCAAAATGAACTTAGCGATCACCGAACCAGGTACGGTAGTAAGAGGCATGGCCTCCACCCATTTGGTAAAATATTCAGTGGCCGTGATTATAAAATTATGGCCGTCTGTGGACGAGGGAGAGAACTTCCCTATCAAGTCCAGGCCCCATGTAGAAAAGGGCCACGGAGTAGCGATTGGTTGCAAAGCTTGTGCCGGCATGTGGATCTCATGAGAGAACTCTTGACATTTATGACACCTGCGTACAAACTCTATTGCGTCATGTTCTAGAGTGGGCCAGAAATAGCCCATTCGATGTATTTTTCGAGTGGTGGCATGGCCGCCGAAGTGGCCTCCACATATACCGCTGTGGGATTCATGGAGAATCTTCTTGGACTCTTCTGTGTCAACACACCTTAAGAGCATTCCATCGAATGCCCTTCCGATAGAGAACTTGCTCTATAATAACGTACTTAGCTACGATAATGCGTAACCGCCTTCTTTGTTGCGGTGTAGCTCCTTCTGGGTACCTATGGTCCATGATATAGCTAATGATATCAGCGTACCAAGGGCACTCAGATATAGCAGGTCGGGTTTCGACGTAGTATACGCATTCATCTGGAAAATCTAAATCTACTAAGTCCCTCCATCTAGCGGGTTATCAGCTAACCAATCCAATGATGATTTTCCCTTTAACTGACTTTTGGTTTACAAAAGTTAATTCGAACTCTCCCATTAAGGTTATAAAATGTCCAGCCTTTTTGGACAAGGACCCTTGTGTGAGAAAAGTTCGTAAATGGTCTGTCTTTACCATGACCCTTGTTTCTTGATTCAGCATGTAATGTCTTAGGCGTTTGGTTGCGAAGACTATGGCAAGGCATTCTCGTTCTGCTTGTGTATAGCGCGTTTCATAGTCGAGCAATGTTCGGCTAATGAAATAAATAGCACGTTCTCTCTTGTCATCGTCTTCTTGGGCCAACATACAGGCCAGCGAGACATTGGTAGCTCGTGAATATAGGATTAATGGGCGATCTAGCTTAGGTGGCATTAGCGTAGGTGGTGATAGCAAGAAACGCTTGACTGCGTTAAAAGCTTCATTGCAGTCTTCAGGTCCAATCAATGCTATAGTCTTTCTTGAGTAAATTGTTGATTGGATGAATAGCGAAGCTTAGGTCTGGGATGAATCTCCGGATTGCACCTAGCTTTCCGAGAAATGATCTGATTCCGGATTCACTCGAAGGGGGGACCATTTCAAGGACAGCCCGAATTTTGGTTGGATCAACATCGATTCCTCGTGACGATATGATGTAACCTAGGAGCTTTCCTCCTGTTACACCAAAGACGCATTTCTCTGGGTTTAGGGTAACTCCGTATTCTATTAGGCATGAAAGAATGATGCGGAGTACTTCAGGGTGGTCACAACGCTTTTTGGCCTTAGCCAATAAGTCATCCACGTAAGATTCCATGATTTTATGAATTAGATCGTGAAATATGTATGTCATGGCCCGCTGGTAGGTAGCACCAGCGTTCTTAAGACCGAATGGCATAACAGCGTAGCAATAGGTTCCCCAAGGAGTTATAAACGTGGTTTTAGCTTGATCTTGCTCAGATATTCTGATTTGGTTGTATCCCGAGAATCCATCCATGAGAGACAAAAGCTCAAACCCAGCTGTTGCATCAACAATGACATCGATAGATGGCAATGGGAAGTCATCCTTAGGACATGCTTTGTTAATGTCCCGGAAATCTATGCAGATGCGTATCTTTCCATTCTTCTTGAGAACGGGAACGATGTTTGATACCCATTGGGAGTAGTCAACTGGCTTGATGAATCCTACTTGAAGGAGTTTTATCACCTCCTCTTTTACCATGAGAGCTACTTTGGGCTTCATGGGTCTTGATTTTTGTTTAATAGGCTTTGCATCTGATCTAGTGACGAGGTTGTGCACCGCAATGTGGGGTGCGACTCCTGTCATCTCTTTGTAATTAAATGCAAACGCCTTCTGATGTTCTTTGAGAACCTGAGTATGTATTTCTACTTCTTCTGGGGTTAATAAAGAACCTAGTTTCAATATCTTTGGCTCATCTTCCGTCCCAATGTTGACATCGATCGTTTCTTCGATTAAAGAGGCGTTACCCTCTTCGAACTCAGGTGGTGCTGGAGGTAAATCTAAATCATCCCCATTTTCTATCGCATATATGCTAGGTTCCCTTTGTGAGGGAAGATCTGTTACGGGATTTCCGAAGTAGGAAGACGAATGTGGAATCAGGGATAAATCTAGCATGTGATAGGAGAGATGTAATGCCGCATAGGCATTTAAATAATCCAAGGTAGCCACATCGTTTCCAACATGGTCTAGGATGGTAGATTCACTTCCACTAGAAAGAGGGTTTGTCATTGTTTTTATTAATGGTTCGTCACGAATGGATGCTGTGAAGTGAGTATCTTCTAATTCATTGCTTGGAGTAAAACGTGACGCTGAAGTTGCTATCGAGTCAGCGAGGAGATTTTTCTCTCGCGGGATAGCTTCAATGGATATGAAGTTAAACGCCTTACTTAAATCTAACACAACGTTTTTATAAGATTGCAAGTGTTCGGCTTTAGTTTCATATACTTCTGAAACTTGGTTTGCCACTAATTGCGAGTCTCCTAAAACTCTGATATTATCAATACCAATTCTTTTGGCTAAAGTGAGACCAAGGAGGAGGGCTTCGTACTCAGCGCTGTTGTTTGTGCATTCGAAATTAAGCTTGAAGGCAAATGGCATGACTTTTTCTTCTGGCGAGGTAAGAATTATACCTGCCCCTGCTCCGTAACGGCATCTAGCCCCATCAAAATGGAGTGTCCAATACTTAGCTGGGAATATAGAGGTTGGGGTATTCATTGTGTTTGCGCATTGCTGGAAGAGAGCCAACCCCTAAGGAATATCCTATACCTGCCGAATCAAATGGTAAGAACATTGGTAAGTCTTGTTCTATTAATTCAATGATTTTTGCAGTAGTCCCTAATGATACAGTTTCTTTAGTTTTACCGCCAGGAATTGGGGTTGTTTTGGCTACGCTGATGGTTTCAAGATCCGTCGTAGGTACCAACTTTTCTTTTGACTTTGAGTCAGTGGGTTTATTAAGTTGGTTTGTTGGAAGTTCAAATTCTGAGTGTACACCTGGTCTTTTCTTTAAATCAGCTAGGTGCACGTCAAATGGCTTTGGATCACCTTTGGCTACAAATACCTTTCCTAGATGCAAGAATCTTACTTCTTGAAATAGCGTGGAAGGGATTGCCTTCATTCGGTGTATCCATGGTCGGCCGAGGATCATATTATAGTTGGTTTCCCGATCTATAATATAAAACTCAGTTAGGATTGTTTTAGGTCCTAAGGTGACCGGTAGTATTATGGTTCCTATCGAAGTGGCTTTAAGGCTATCATAGCCTCTCAAGGTATTTCGAGTAGTGGAACAGTTTGTTTCACCATATCCCAATTTTTGGAGGAAAGAGAAAGGGACTATGTTAACCGCAGCTCCATCGTCAACCATTGCCCGTTTTACATAATTATTATAAACCTGTACTTGCAAGTGTAAGGCTGGATCGCCTCGGCGTGCGATCTCAGCATCTGTAGGCATTTTACTTATTTTGAATATGAATTCGACATCTCTATCCGCCTGTCCCGGAGGATAAACATCAAAGTCTATATGATTTACCTGTGCTTCAGGTGGTGGAGTGATACTAATTAAATGACCTAAGCCTAACGCCTCTAAAAGAGCAGCCCTGTGAGCAGGGGAGTTCTTTAGTAAATCAAGGAATGAAATATGCGAGAAGGTTTTTGTTAGATCATTAATTAGATCGTAAGCACCCATAGGTTTTGCTACGGTTTGCTGGATGTTATCTGTTTCCGGCAGATGGCTTGGACTTGGTTGAGAGAAATACTCTCGTGTCCTTGTAATTGCTTCAACGGGTAATTCGGAGTCTAACTCCACTAATCCAACTACCTTAGGTCGTGGTTGACTTCCTAGTTGTGGCGCAACTAACGGATTTAGCGAAGTTGAGGCCTCGTGATCGTTGTTTCCTGTTATTGCACCTTTGTTTGTTCCAGTTGGTTTCAACCTATCGCTATCATGATTTGGGAGTGGATCATTAAAGATCTTGAGAGGGGCATTCTGAGGGGAAACTGCCCCTGCGAAGGTACTTGCCGTTGGTGACGTAGGATCTGCTAAGAACATATCCATAAAGAATTGTTTTTGTTCATTTGGCAAGCGTTGCATGAATTTGTTGTAGTCACGACACGTTCTAGTGTCATGACCCCGAATTTTATGGAAACCACAATAAGAATTGGGGTTGTAATTCCCGTTTTGTTGGTTTGGTGTGTATTGTGGCCTAAAATTCCGATCAAACTGTTGCCTATTAGGACTAAAGTTTTGTTGTTTCTGGTTTTGACTTTGGTTTTGATAACCAAAGGAGTTTTGGCTTTGTCCTTGCACGGGATTTCACCGTTGTTGTTGTTGTGGATTATTAAAATCCACCGTATTGACCGTTGGGGTAAAATTGTTGTTTCGTTGATTGTTTGTTTGTGACGGAGTATTAACAATATTTACTCTCTTGGGCTGGTCGGTTACCCCATCCATTGTTACCCCACGATTTTTGTTAAGGATTTTGGGTCCTTGATTGACGTTTGTGGTAGTTGTAGTATTTTGAGTAGAGGTGATTAACCTCCCGTTTGCTCCATACGTCTTACGACCACTATCTATTGCTGCCTGGTCTATTCGTAGAGCACTCTCAAGTACTTCATCATAAGTCCTTAGTGGGAACTTCTGGACTTCTTCCTTCACTTCTCTGCTAAGAGAATGAAGGAATAAATCACATAGTTCCATCTGATCCATGTTTGGAGCGCTTGCCGAGGAATAAAGGACTGTGCGCCACCTTTGGATGAAATGGGCGACAGATTCGTTATGTTCTTGCTTGATGTGCAAGAACTCCCTGATTCCTGTCCTTAATAGTTTGTTCATGTCAAAGGCTTTGATGAACTCAGACACGAGTTGTTTGAATGAATGTATGGAAGCCTCGGGTATTCTGTAATACCAATCGAGGGCAATGCCTTCCAGTGTTTTGGGGAATATTTTAGCAACAACCCCATCCCATGGGAGTAATTCTCGAATGGCTGTAGCGTAAGCTTTGATATGCGCATTCGGATCTCCTTCTCCTTTGTATTTGGGCAAATCGGGAAGAGGCCTTGGAAGCATAACGCTTCGTATGGTGAAATCTAAGGGCTCCTTTAAATATTCTGAATAAGTCCCTATCGCATACGTCTCAACCATTGACGGTGTCTGTTGAGGAGGCGGTGGCGGAACGGGTTGTTGATATGGCGTAACGTACGCGTTGGCAGGGGCATAAGGCAACCCCTGCATTTGAGTAAACATGCCGGGGGATGAGTACATATCCCCTTGTGGTGATTTGGAATACATGTTTAAGTACGAAGGAGTACTATCCAGGAATGGATTGCTCTGTACTGGACCAGGAGGAACAATGCTAGCGATAGTGGGTCTGGTTGGCACTTGTTGTGAATACTGAGGAGTCATACCTAACGTGCCTACTCCTGTGAGGAGATCTACTTGGCTAGGATGGTGCGGAGGATTGGAACTCCCTGTTTGTATGAATCTCGAATTTTGACTTGCTTGGGCAAGTTCTAATCCTCTAACCTTTTCTATTAGAGTTGAAATGACTTCGTTTGGTGAAGTCACGATATCGTGCCTTGGTGGCGTTTGTTGTATACCTATGGCTTTGTAAAGGTATGTGATATCCTGCTCATGAACTGATCACTATCCTGCCAAGCATCTCTGAGAGTATTTTCTATACGTGATGGCATAGAGGTATTTTCTTGAGGAGAGAACTCGGGCTGTATTTGCAAAATTCCTACAGGTGGGTACATGCCTTGAGAGCGTTGTTCACTCCTAGGATAACGTATTGAGTACTCGTCATCTAGAACTGAGTATGGATCTGATTGTCTACTAATATGTGGTCTAAGTAACACCTGAGGAGATGAAGCAGATTCTCCAGTCAATGTCATATTGTTTGAGCCTGAAGGCTCTGTTTGTGTTTGAGCGAGTTGCTCCAACCCCTCTGCTTGGAAGGACGAATTATATCTAGTCCTTGGTGTTTGTGTTGACAACTGATTAGTTGAATAGTTGTCACCCCACATTGAGAGTGAGGGTGATGATTGTCTATTCTGTTGGGCATAGTATGCCTCAAGACCCAGGAGGGGTCTTCCATATGCATCGAATCCCGACATATTCGGGGGGTATATGAATACCCGCAGAATAATGGGAAGGAGCGAAGGTGATTTGGATAAGATGAAACTTCTCAGAGAGAAGGTGAAGCAATTGTAAGTTTCACGTCGGGTTCACCAATTTTGTTGGTGAAGCTGATGTGAAGGCTAATGAGGTATGGAGAAGGTGAAACAGTTGTTTGTTTCACGTCGGGTTCACCAATTTTGTACGCCGGAAAAGCGACAAGCGAGCGTGGGAATCTACAAGCGACTCTTCCGCGTACCCGACCTCCCGAGGTCGTGCCGAGACAGCCGGTGGGGATGGAATACAGGTAGTATACGGATAGACTAGTTAGGCAATCTAATATCTTCGACACGCACTAATGGAATCTGCGAATCTAAGGCAAAGAAGGCCCTTCTAACCTGGACCGGTGTGATAGATCGATCAGCCAGGATGACTACTCGAAGGCTCCAATCAATATCGAGCTCTGGCGTGATTCGATCTATGGGTTGTGGAATGCGTGGAAAATGACCCGGGATGGTTTCGTGTATTTCTCCTGATAGGGTCATATGGTGAATATAGTCAACTCTATGGACGATTCTCTGGCCTAGTCCAAAATTCTCTAGCTTCGTTAGCTGTTGTGTCCAGTAGGGATAACTGTTGAATGATGATAGGTGGAATCGGAGTAGACTGAAATACTAGTGTGCGTAGGCCAGTGTCTATGTCTAATTCTCTTATGGATTCGTTAGGCTGTGGGATTTGTGGATCACAACCGTAGACTCTCGGTTGTTGCGGTCCTGTTATGGTCATACGCGAGATCAAGTCCTAATCCCTAGTATCCAGTAATCGTATGCTTTCTCAGCCTCTATGTTTAGAATCAGCAATTGTGTGATTTTCTCAGAATACCTCACAGGTGTTCTAGCAACTTGGATTCTTAAGCTGGTATCTATATCTACGAGGGTGTCTCCAGCGTCTGGCTGTGGAACTAGGGGATCACACCCGAATACATTTGTTCTCTTTCAAATCCTTCTACAGTCATGTGGATGTTTTCTAGGATAACCTGTAGTTTGGCTGATTTGACCAAAATGTATGTGCTTGGTCGTCTTCTATGTTTAATCCTCTCAACTGTGACCTGACCTGTTGGAAGTCTGTTGTTGTTTGGAAGACTTGTATCCTAAGGTTCTGGTCAATGTCAGTTATTGCCACTATGATATTGGGCTGGGGCACAATTGGCTCGAAAATGTATTCCCTGGGCTCCCTAGGTCCCGTAATTGTCATGCAAAAGCAGTAATGAAACAAACTATAATAAAGTAAAATCTAAGTATACTTCTAGCATATATAATTTCTTTTTGTATTTTCTGGCAATTTATAAGAAAGCAACTATTTAAAATATTTAGAATTGACAATTAAACTAATAACGTAAAACAAACAAAATAGCCGAGTGTAGCTATTTGTCTGTGTAATTTCGTATATCTATTCTAAACAACGAAATAACTAATCTATTTGCAAGATTCTCGATCCTACCTCAGAAGTGAGGAATGAATCATAGTTTCTCAGAAACTATCAATCCCCACAACTTCCCTGGCAATATCGAGAATGGAAATAACTGAAATAAAGCGATTAACTACTTTATTTGATAAGTTCTAACTAAAAATTTGAAAGATGGAACCTGGATTTCGCAGAACAGTGGCGAATCCGACGGTGTGTGTGTGTCTTGTCCCCTCAGTATGATCTCTTCGTTCTTTGTGCTCACGTGAATCCAGAAAAGCGTGTAATGCTTGCATCAACAGGAATAGATATTTGGATCAATGGACAACCTTCAGAATGCAGACAGAATAGAATGCGGATAGGAGAGGGATAGCGCAAGAGTACAGAGCTTGGCCTATGCAATTCCTAGCGGGGTCTACTGCGAATCATGCAACAAAATGCGTCCAGAACCTGAAACTAATCTGTATGAAGAGCAAAACCTGCAACTTTAATGGCTGCCTAAACTATTCTACTCCAAAAACAATAATACTGTTTGCACAAGTTGGATCTGTGGCTTACCAACAGCTGAGTAATGCAACCAAGCATGTAAAGGATTTAAACTATCAAACTTAAGCAAACTAAAAGACTGAACTACTGAAAATGGTGAGGTTGAAACAAGAATGAGGGACCATTTGTTTGCATGTGCACAAACCATGCATTTATAGGAATTCAAACACCCAAAGATCAAACAAGCCAAACTGAATCACCCAAAGATCCTAAAAACAATAAACAAAGGAAAAACACTATTCCAGGGGACCAAAAACATAAATGCATGCTCAAGTCGGCAAGAAAAGCTGGTGAAACGTTGAACTTTGCGTGCGTTCCGTCAAAAGAACGTTCTGGAAAACGCGTAAAGGACCGCCGCCCTGCTCAGGGCGGCGGTTACAGGACCGCCACCTTGTTCAGGGCAGAGACCGCCGCCCTGCAGGGCGGCGGTTTCGTCACTGAAGACCAAAAAGCCAAGAAAAGGGAGGAAAAAGGGGAAAACAAAGCACGCGGGGGCTAAGCGGGGCATGCGGGATGTTAACGCATATCCGTAAAGCTTTTCTGGATCCCGAACACCTTGCGAAGAGACCTGCATCATCATTGGGGCACTTATTACACCGTTCCGCAATACAGTACCTAATTTATCATTATGTTGGTCGTTTGAAGTTTTGGTAGACTAGAGATCTCATTTGCTTGTTGAGTACTCTAAGAATTGACACTCTTGTGAGGTTCTAGATGGTCACATATAGGATGACATCTGCAAATTGTAGGATGAAATGATCTTCTCTCGGGGAAGAAGGAATCTTTTGTTAGATTCATGGGGTAGGATGGAGATATTGTGACATGTGCATTGTTCTTCTGTGACTGAGTGCTTGAGCTTCATTGAGACCTACATGATCATGTCTGATAGGTTCATATGGTAGAGGTTAAGGGAGGATCTCCTCAAATTTATACAGGCATATATGGTTTATCACTATGACCAGTCTGACCTTACGGGAACATGTTTTTTTAAATCAACATGGGACAACACTCCTATGATTTTTGTTGCTTCTATGCCTAGGGAGCACCTCACCCACGTGTTAATCAATGAAGAGATGAAAGTGACCCATGGTTATTCAATAGGTTCACATTCGGCGTAGGAGGTTGACTATATGGAGCTGATATCACCGATTGGTTGTCTGTTGGGGTCTTGGGACTTTTCCTCCACGGGACACATTGAGATATAGTATGAGGAGCCTAACTCTCACATGAGTGCAGGTCAGGTAGGAGAGTTAGCACCATTTGTGCATAAATAGGTAGTTTCATAGGTTGATACGGGGGATTCTATGGGATTTAGAGTGGATTTTCATACCCCAGAGTTGGTTGGAGAGGCCGTGAGTGTTCCCGTGATGACAACCTTACATTGATAGGGATTTGACTGATTGGAATGTTGGTGTGGGCACCAGTGGAGAGAAGGTTTGGGAATCATTCTATTTCATGGTTTCATGGCTACCTCGGATTACATGAATCCTTGGTGGACAGCAGGGTGACGTGGAGTAACTGACGGCGTGGTATTCAGCTACTGCAGCTAGACATGGTAATGCTTGGGGTCAAGCATTTCTCGGGAAGCGAGGACTGTAATGTCCCCTTTTCCTACGCCAAAGGCCTAAGGGTCAAGCAAGTCCAAGCCATGGTCATATCCAAGGGGTGGGGGACACTAGGGGCTACTAAGAAGGGGCCATAGGTGTAATGTCCCCTTTTTCTGGAATGTCCCCTTTTTCTACCCCAAAAGCCTGAGGGACAAATTGATTCCAAGCCATGGTCATATCCAAGGGTTGTGGACGCTGAGAGCTAATGGGAAGAGTCCACATGGTTCCAATGATCTAATTTTGCGTTAAGGGTCACTTTTGGACATGGCAGCTCAAAAAGGAAAAAAGTAACTTTAGTTACTCTATTTTATTTGGCCCCTCCATGGAATGAAATGCGCAAAGGGTTATGGGGCTCGTTTGCCAAGGTAATATATATAAAAGGCTGGGGGAGGAAGAAAAGGAAATTTTTGGACATACATTTTATTGACCCCTTCATGTGTAGAAACTGATGTCGTGCATCTATAGCTTATGGATTCAAATCCCACAGGGACACTAGCTTTGGTGGTGAGAGACACGTCCCTAGGTAGCAGGGCATTCTTCGGTAGTGAAAGATCTACCATAGTCTATCATTCCATATCCATTTTCAAGGTTGTGTGGAAGAGACAATTTCAGAGGTCACATAGAAAGGTTCTCACAAATATTTGGCGGCATTAGGAGAGGATAATTAGTGGGCTCCAGATCTGAATCCTGGTAGTAGATCAGATCCACGACAACCATCTGGACAGAGCGGGATAGTTCGTTGGAGGCATCTCATGAAGGATTTCACGGGTATTGGAAGCATTAGGGAAGACAAATAGAGTGGCCCGATCATATTCATGGAAGCCTTTTGGGCTAGGTGTGGTAGCACGCTGAAGGCGCGTCCATCATTTTCTGACCCCTTCACCAAGCGTGGCGACCTACTACCTTTATTTGGGATTTTTGGGGTTTTTTCAGTCGGTTGTTTCAGATCCGAAGGTGGAAACGTTATTGCATGTATCTATTAATGTTATTTCCAAAGACCCTTATTTTTGCTCTTGTATTAGAGGGACACGAACCTCTGAAGTTTTACAACCGCCTAAGGCATTTTGTACTTTTTCTGGCAGCAGTTTAATCTCTGTAAAATTCCCAAAAACAATTTTATTATGTCCTTTATAATAATTTCAAGCTCTCTTTAAGTTTTCATGTGATTCGAGTGGATATCTTTGGAGATATTGATTCTATTTAGTTTGTTGTCCATACTATAAAAATCTGGTAAAATTATTATTTTATGTGGCTACAAGTTTTCAATATTTTCTGCATTTTTTTTAGTGGCATCCCATTAGGGATATTTCATCTTTTTTATATGATACCAGCCAGGTAGTATATTTTATGCTACCGGACGACAACATATAGGTATATGATCGGCTAATAGCACAAATATGCTACTAGTCAGTAACATTTTTTTATGCTACTAGATGACAACATACTTATATGTTGTTGCCCGATAGCATAAAAATATGTTACGACTGACTATATCCAGGCGAATATTATGAATTTCTATTTTTTGGGAATGGTGGTATAACCACTAAAATTAACTTGTACCTAGAAATTATTGGTAAACTGGTCCGAGGACCAACACTAAAAATTCTCCAATTTCAAATTAAAAATAGGAATATTTGTGAATAAATGAATATTCACCACTAAAATTTTCCCAAGCCATAACAAGAAACTTATCATCCTTATCAATTACAAGAAGCCACAGGATCGCATAATTATGTATATTTTCAGCTAAAGTTGTGCATGACGACTCATACAACAAGATGATAACCCCATGTAACCATGTATGATGGCCAATACCCACCCATATGTAATGTTAAGAGTCATCTCCGAGATTTTACAACGGAAAGAAAAATGTTAACCCAAGACTGTCAAGTAAAATGCTCTTGTATTATATGAATCTGGTGGGCTCCTGTATCATAAGGGAAATTGTTAAATGTTTCTTATTTTAATTATATGTTGCGGGATTATAAAACTTAATAAATCAGATTTTGTTATGATATCTTCAAACAACTTAAATTGAAAGAACATGAATTTTATTACTTAACATTTGCACGTCAAATCTCATCCTTGGCACCCTTAAACAAAAAAGAGATGTTAGATGACAATCAGCACATGCCTTCCTATACATATGAGATTCATTACTTTATCCCTTGAACATCTTGAGTTTCACAATTGATTATCATTTTCCATAGAAATCATTATTAAGCCTGCATGTACCTCCCACTTCACATGAATTGTCACGAGTCACCCATTAAATTTTTAGAAAAAACAATAACTTGCCAACAAAGTCACACAAAACCACCACAAAATCCATGCACAACAAAAATCCCCTATAACATAACAACAACATCCATATATTTCCTTACTCGAAATATCCAACAACCCCAAACCCGATATTCTCAATCTATGCATGGTAAGAGTTTTGTTAAAAAGAATATATCAAATAATCATCATAACTACCAAGCTCTGGAACAAAAAATGTTCATCTAGTTTATATGGCTATAGGAGCTACAAGTGTAGAGGTGATAGCCTTTGTTGCACCCAAAATGCTTTAGATGACCCTTGCTAAGGACGTCGCACATTTTATTCCCAAGGCCTTGCTTAACATCTACTCTAGTGCTTCCATTATCGAAGAAAATGGTGGAGTAGGATCCATCAAGAATTTCAATGTCACAGATGGTATCCACTTCAAAACAGACTTTTTCTAGTTAATTTACATCTTTTTTGTTCCATAAATTTTGGAAGAGGTGGCGGGTGGACCTCATTTTTTTTAAGGCCACGTTGGGAGATGTATATGGAGGAACCAATGCATGTTATGCGTTCTTTAAGCATGTTATCTTTGGTTTTAAGAATAAATTTCCTATATTTGTTTTGATATGAAATTAAAGTAACACTCTTTCTAATTTGTGTTCTTCCTCCAATATTGATATGCACACTATACTGCCTCTATGGCCTCGTTCGTCTTTAAGTACAATCTGGAACTACATTTTGTATTGTTTCTTGTAATTGACGTGAAAGACATCCAACATCTACAAGACCCATTTTAGTTGCTCGTTAGATGTTAACCTTCGATCTCAAAAATTACTTTGTTATTATCTTTGTTACCCTTATAATATCTTCCCATTAGAGAAGGTGTCCATTGTTTAATGAAAAGTAGCAAAAAATTCTTATCTCTATTGTTTGACTAGATGAAAACAACTAACATTTATTTCAAATGAATGGGCTTCAACAATTTTCTACCTTCTATTAGGTGACTTAAATTCAATAAGCTTGTCAAACTGAATAGAAACCACATCTACATGTTAGATCTTACAATGAAGCTTTTGGAAAAAATTGTAGCATCAAAAGTGGGTGTCTTCCTTAACACTTGAATACCATAATGACTACCTCATTCTAAATAAAAGTACTATTCAACAATGGAGGTTTTACCATGCTATCATAATCTTTTGATGAATCTTCTATAATTTATCCCTTCCACCCAAAGAAACAATGTGACCATTATTTTTAAAAATATTTCTACCACCACTCTTAAACATCTACCCTTTTGCAAAAATCCTTTAGACAAGCTCAAACTAATTTTTGAAAAGTTTTATTCATTTTTTTTCATCAATACTGATTTATAGAATGCATTTTCACTACATGTTACAATCAGTGACCATAAAATCCATGTCTCTTAATTACTTATACATTCAGGTAATGGCCCTTCATTACCTATTATGTTTCTAGGTGTAGATTTCATTCTTACATTACTAAAGAAAAAAACTATCAAGTAAATAAGAACATGTACACAGTTTTCGTAAATACACTGGTCACACAAAAATGACACCCAAAATATTACAAGGATACAAAATATTGTGATCAGCAAAAAATTGATAGAAATGGAGGCTAAGGCCAATCGAAAATGAAAATACAAACAAAATCCTTAGAGATATTAAAAAAATCAAATATTCCCGAGAAAAATAATATCACAACCAAAAACCATAGAGCTTAATACATATGATATTTATAACCTTTCATCAAGACCATACCTTAAGAGAACATAGGATGGAAAAGGTCTCTCGTCCTAGTCAAGTTAATACTATATGTATGTGTCTTATGTGGTTTCTATCTGTAATATGGTAACTATTTGTTTACATTAGTTCAAGGTTGATAGCACCCTAACGTCATGCCCTATGGAGAGATTTAAGCATAGCCTCGTATACTCAAACGTATTGGTATAGGTATCATGATTTTGAAGACATAATTTCTTTATTTTGTGGATGCGGTGGGGTGGGCCCTTATTTATTACTATCTTGTTGTAGGGGGCGGGCCGTATTTATTAGTATCTTGTTATTAAGAACCTAAGTAGATGTTAATTGTGTTTAAACAAAATATGATAATAAAAGCATGTACCATCTCAAGATTCTATGTATAAATTGCACGAATTGTGAGGAGTAAAAGCATAGGACCATTACAGTCTTGGAGAAGAGAGTTATAGGGAAGAAGACACTCTCCTTTGGAAACAGAGCCGTTGGAATATTATACCATATAACATGTACTATCAGCATGTTTTACATCATTTATTTCTCCTCCTCTCAGTTTTTTTTGTGCTCTTTCATTATTTCTGTGTTTTGGGTTTTGTTGTTGATTTTGTTTCAAGGTTTTAGAGTCTATCGCACGCGTGTTGTGTCTGTGTTTGAGTTGAATCTATTTTTTCTTGTTATATGTTATGTTTTGAGGACTCTCTTTATTTTTCTATATTCTAGATGTTGCCGAGCAGAGCCTCAACCACTGACTGGACCATACAAATTTGTAGATTTTCGAAGATGATAATTCGCTGGTTTTCAAAGACGATAAACATATTTTCAAATTCTTATAGCAGGAAGCTGAGTTTTCTCCAATAAATTAGGAAAACTTGCAGCACTTCTATGGTGATCAGATTGTTCAATTAAAAAAAAACAAGTTGCCTCAAGGATTGGTCACTCTACAAGACATTTTTGGTTTTGATGATCAATTAAGAAAGGATAAAGGCAAGATTTCAACTCACGCAGATAACTATGAAGAAATCTTGGTGGATGAAAAAAAGAGCTACTTATTGGAAAGGCATGTTCTTCAGTTGAACACCAATCATTTATCAAATTATGTACAAAATTCAGAGATGTTTTTGCCTAGAAGTACTAAGATCTGAGAGGGTTTGATCCAATTTTAGCTCAACATACAATAGAGTTACAACCAATATCCAAGCTATTTAGGTAGAAGCAAAGGCCTGTAAATCCAAAAATTGAGCCATTGATGAGAAAATATTTATCTAAGTTAATCGATTCAAGTATTATTTTTCCAATTAAGCATTCGAGTTGGGTAGCTAATCTTGTTCCTGTTCAGAAAAAAAATGGAGAAATTAGGTTGTGTGGATTTCAAATACCTTAATAAAGCTTCATTAAAAGACCATTATCCTATACCAAATATGGATAAACTTTTGAGAACTATTTTTGGTTCAGACATATTATCTCTTTTAGATGGCTACAATGGATATAATGAGATCCTTGTGCATGAGGAAGAGAGATACAAAACAACCTTTACCACCAAATGGGGCACTTATGCTTATAAAAGAATGCGTTTCAGTCTTTCAAATGTCGATATAACATTTCAACGTGTAATGGACGTGGATTTTCATAGTTTATTAAATAAATGCACATCGGTTTACTTAGATGATGTCACCATTTTTTCAAAGAATTCTAATGAACATATGATGCAATTAAGGAAGAATTTTCATCCTTAAAGACAGTTCAGAATATCCTTAAAACCCAAAAAGTCCATATTTTTAGTACACCAAGGTAAATTATTGGGTCATATTGTCTCTAAACAAGGTTTAGCTATTAATCCTTTCAGAATCGAAGCTATTTCACAGTTATCCTTACCTCATCATAAAAAATCATAGCAGAGTTTCCTTGGAAAGATCAAATTTATTAGAAGATTTGTTCCAGACTTTGCAACACTTGTCAAGCCTTTAAATGTTATGTTAAAAAGGGATAAAACTTTCTCTTGGACCAGTGAAGGGAAAAAAGGATTTGAGGCAATAAATTCAGCCATTTCACAAGCTCCTATTGTTGCAAATATAAATTTCGATAAATATTTTACAATGTATGCACTTGCAGGAGATGAGACTATTTTAGTTATTTTAACTCATGTTAATGATGTAAACACTGAGCAGCCAATTGCTTTCTTTGGAAAATGTTTGCATGACTATGAGACAAGGTACACCTTTCTTGAAAAATAGGTACTTTTAGTAGTTAGAGGATTGAAAAAATTTAAGTACATGCTTTCCAATAACAAGATACATGTTTTAGTTTGTCATCTAAGTGTGAAAGCGTTCTTGCTGAACAAAGAGCTGAATGAGAAGAGAGCAAGTTGGATTATGAAAGTTATGGAATATGATGTTGATATCCATGTCATGAAAATAGTTCAAGGAAAAGGTTTGTGTGAGCATATAATTGTTGATGTGGAAAAATAGCAGGGTGCAGAATCAGAAGATCTAGAACAACGTGTTGAAGTTATGAATCAGTAGTCAGATAGATTGGTGCAACCAGAAAATCAGTAACCTGAGCTTATTCAAGAAGTTCAAGAGTCAATATGGATGACTGATTCATTTAGCTATCTACAACAAGGCACTTATATGAAAGGTATGGACAAGAACAAATGAATGCATTTCAAGTTACAAGTTGTACCTTATGTTTTCATTGATGGTGTGTTATTCAAAAGTGATATAAACAAAATTTTGTTGCAATGTGTTGATTATGATAGAATTCAACAATTGTTATCCAAATTTCATGAAGGACCTGTAGGAGGTCACTTTTTCAGCACATACTACATACTTAAAAATTATGAAAGGTGGTTATTATTGTCCCAGCATATTAAAGGACTACTTTGAATGGATCAGAAAGTGTAGGAAATGTGCTTTCTTTGTTGGAAAAGAACGTTTAGCTTCACTACCCCTATAGCCTATTTCAGTGGATTAGTCATTCATGTAGTGGGGTATTGACTTCATTGGCATGATAAATCCACCTTCGTCACAAGGAAAAAATGGTTATCTCTTGAAAGTGCACCCTGTAGAGAGATGACTGCAGGTGTTCTAAGCTTGCTCTTGATCTCTCTCTTTTGTAGATACAATGGATCTTGACTGCTACATACAAATTTACACGTTGGACTGAAGCGATAACCATAAAGGAGGCTAATAACACTTAAATACTATCCTTTTATGTAGGTATGGTTTGTAGATTTGGCATTCCAACAACTATCATTTCATATAATGCCTTAGCATTTCTTGGTGTAAAGGTAACAGATTGTGATATTAAGCACATAATTTATTTAAGTACGTCATCTAATTATTACTCAAAAGGTAATGGGTTGGCTAAAATTACTAACAAAAATATTTTAAGGATCATCAGAAGAACACTCAAAGATAACCAAAGAGTTTGGCATCTAATGTTGAATTTAGCAATTTAGGCTGACAAAGTGACCCCTAAAAGATCAGTTGGCAATTCACCATACAAGCTTGTTTATGAAAGAGAGGCAAGAATTCCCATCTCAGTTGATTTTCCTGCATTAGATTTGCTACATTAGATGAAATTACTTGAGAATGAACCATTGCATGTTTGTTATTTAGAGTTAATGGAGTTGCAGGGGTTAAGAGATCAAGCTCACCTAAACATGAAAAAGAATAAAAAATAGATGAAGAAAATTTTTGCTAAGAAGGCTATCTTCATAATATTCAATGAAGGAGATATTGTGCTAAAATGGGATGTTGATCATGCAAAGCTAGGAAACGACACAAAGTTAGATACAATCTGGAGTGGTCCTTACATGATTTCAGCTTGCAAAGAACACAATGCATTTCATCTTTCAAGGATGAGTTGACATGATCTTCCCATTCTTGTGAATGGTATGTTTCTTAAACATTGTTATTAAAACTCCTACAGTGTTTGTTTAGAGTAGGATTTCCCTTTTAATAAGTGCAACTCAAAACTTTGTTACGACGGATGGAATTTCTGAAATGGACCTAAGTTAGGGGAGGTTAACTAGATTAATATATGTTCCATTACATTAAATTAATTATTACATATAATTTGTAGCTATGTGTGCTATTACAAAATGTAGCAAACCACATAGTCTTCAATTCTATGTTTATCTTCAGCAAGAAAACACAAAAGCATTAAGGACAGACCTATCAGCTTGATGAAGAACAAAGATCATAAACTAAGTCGAAGTGTCAATTTTTTTGTACAGACAGACAAATTTGTATATTACAATAATTAAGAGTTTGTTACTAAATTTACAGGTCTTTTAAAGTTCCTACCTTCATGACTAAATACATCCAATTATGTTATCGAGTTCTTTAGTTTCATTATAGAATCCATACATAAAAATTAAAACGTAGAAAGAGATGTATATAACTCAATTCCAAAATTTAATGTTTTATTCAGTAAGGAATTTCAATGTTCCCTACCCAAGCCGTGGCATGTAACTTAAAAGAAATTCATAATTATTGAAGTAGAAGGTACATGTGCATGAAAAGTAGAAGTAAAGTAGTATGAAAAAACCCATAATTGCATTAGCTTTCCTCTCATCTTATGTGGCTCTACTTTCAACTCTATCTTTAATCCATCTTCATCCTCACTAATTCACATAGTGGAATTGTACCTAGAAAACATAAAAATAAATACTATCAATCAGGAGATCAAGCTTTTGATCCCTATTATTGTACTATATAATTTCATAGAAATGGATCTCTTGAAATCAAGGAGGTATAAGCTACAGGCATAGGAAACATAAGAGACATATACAAAATTGATAAGATCAGTTTTCTACATCATCACGTATATGATTACCCAAAATCATTCCAGAAAAGAAAGAGAAAATAAAACTAAGAAAACTATAGACCATGAGATAGGCTAAAAATCCTAAATATTTTCTAACTAGTTTCTTTAAGTTTTTAGGTACATGTATCAAGATTAGAGAGAATAAATAGTTGGCTGTCATGATTTCATATACAAGAAGGATTACATATGACTTGAAAAAAAACCTTTCATCAAAGGTTTTCATTATCTATTCAGTTGCAACTGCACAATGTTGAATGGAGTATCAAAGATATAAAAATACTAACCCACAAAAGTATAATATTTCCTTAAGGAGTAGTGTTGCATATATCATGACTAAATGGAAAGCATAAAAAATCCTGCAGATTCATAGAATAGTACAATCCAATTGCATCATCATCAAATATGATACAAAAAGATTATCATAAATTGAGCCTTCAAGTACAAGTTTATGCACATGCAATAAAATAGAATTATGTAGTGCAGTAAATAAGTATATGCAACTCTGCATACTATCCCCAGAGTTCCTATCTACACTAGGATACAACTAATGCAAGTAAATCAGTTAATGATTAACATAGAAGTAAGTATTCCTTAGGGACATCAGTAATGAGAATGTACTAAGAACAATGCATAAGGGGCGAGTTCAATTGAGTGCAGCAATAATAATCTTCAAGAGTCCTTACAAATGGTGGAGAGTCCCAATGTACAAGTATCATTTCAGAAGGTGGTGCACTCTAAACTATGCCTCAGTTATATTGGAAACAAATTAGAAAGTAACATCAAGCAAAAGAAGTAGGCTATCAATAAAGGAAAACAAATTTTTCATATCATAATACTTCATATATACAGTCTCAATGTGAAAGAGGGAAATAGTTAGCTTAGTATTCTTAGAGATATCTACATAGGAAATGAAATAAAGTTTCACTATAGAGAAATAGTTTTAAGACATCTTCAAGCATTAAGCCTTCTAGTCTAGAAATCTTTCCACCATTCAATTGTGACTAGATAGCTGATACAGAATGAACGAAGAGGACTTTCATCTATGCATATCATTCATCGTTTAAAGTTGAAGATGTCATGAAAAGGGGAAATTTTCAATCTACAACTATTAAGGGAACAATATAGAAGATATCATTCATTTGAAAGATTAACTCATACTCTATGAAGAAACACTACATACTGGAAGATTTGCTCAAATTCAAAAAAAAATTAACGAGTGTTACTTTCAAATATGAATTCAGAGTTACTCTGTAATCCTTGAGAGATCACATTCATCCATAGTTACAATACAAAATGAGCTAGCATATACAACGAGTACATTCAAGATTTACAAAGATCACATGTTTATAAATAGCGCATCATATTTCCAGCATAGTTTTGGATGATCACGACATCACAACAAGGTATGATTTACTTAGTAGTAATCAGAAGGTAATAACTCCAAGCACATCAAGGATTTTGATTACAGGGTTTCAGAAATGAATAATTTCAAGGAAATATCCATTTGGACAAGATGCAAGTTACCGATCATCAAATTTGTTCCCATTAATCCATTAAAATCTCAAAGCCAATATAAAATGAATCATACATGAAGCTTGCAGAGAAGGATATAATATGATTTTGCTGAACAGAATCATATGATCTTTCATCCACAGTAAAGTGATGAAATCTATGGTACAGAAGATTAAATCAAAATTAATCAGGAATATAAAAGTTTAATGTTCAAAATTAAGAGAAAACACATAGTCAGAAAACTAATGCCGTAGAAGAATAGTATGAAAGCTATATCATGTCAAGTGAAGCATATTTACAACCAGAGCTTTAGAAATAGAAATAGATGTGTCTAGCCAGAGTATCAAGCTATCAAGTGTAGTGAGCTCACAGCACCTCTAGTGCAAATAAGAAATTCATGTAGCTTCCCAAGCTCATCAATAACTCATGCAAACCAATGATCTAGGGCACAAAGGCAATATAAACATACAAAGAATCCCAATTCGAGATCTATTGAAATGCTCGATCAACGATTAAGAGATGGTAATCTGAAAGTGACACGATAATGATATTACCCATTTTATAGATACAGAACACAATGAACCCGGATTAGAGTATTATCAAAATTAGCAAAGAAAAGAAAAAGTAGTACTTTAGACTATAATGAAAATACTCACATCATTCAGAGTTATAATTTTGAATATTCAACTAGAAAAACTGAAATAATCAATTACAAAACAATGGAAATAGAAAATAAATCAACGTGCTTTCATATCAACAAGAATACCCATATTTGGGTTGACAAGAAACAAATATATTTAAGATACAGTTAATAATATGTTGTCTCAGAGTAAGGTGGTTTCAAATGCCATCAATATTTTGCAGAAAATCATAGTTCAAAACTAAAGAACTTACTATTTTGAGAAGAGTGGAAGAAGCTATGCAAATATCATCGAAGTATAGAAGGAAAATGAATACCTATAAAAAAAAATTCAGACTCAGACGTATCAGAAGCATAGATAGGAATAATTGTAACATTTTAGTACCATAAAGTCTAAAAATGATGAGGGAAGAGTTTACAGTTCAACGATTAGAGCCTCGACCTTTCAGCATAACCTTGACGTTCACTGTCGGTTGGAGCTATAATAAGAGCAGAAATAATAGTAATAACATGGTGTCATCATTACAATAAGCTATAATTATTTGAACCACATAAATTTGGAGGAAATCTAATTTCGATATCAAAGATCAAAGGAACGACCATGCTTGAGAGCTAAAAGAAGCTTGTGTAAGCCCAAACAAACCAATACCTATAATTACTTCCAAAAAAATGTGAACAAAGCTCGAACAACAAGAATGATAGAATTTGCATGTTCAAAACTTCACAACAAGATAGAATCAAAGAGGCAAACTAATCTCGAGCACGCAACAATGGCGACCTAAGTTAAAGTTTCTAGGGATTTACCACAGAACCAAAAAATCAAAATGAATAATGAGTTGAGTCTCATTTTGCTTTACCATTCCAAGTTCACCAACCATCCCACAGTAAGCCTAACTCAATCTGTGAGTAAGAAAATCAATTATGAGCCTTTGATGTTTCAACAAGGTTCATATGCATACGATGTGTCACTAAAGGTCAAAGATAAGCACGTAAAGATCAACAGACAAAGGTAGTTAGGGTACTCAATGATCGATGGCCCAGATCTCATGTACGTATATCTAACCTAGATCAATAATTTGGATCCATTGAGTAAAAGCATCAACGATGCCAATATTTATCTTCGAGCATTAGAGCACATAGGAACTACCATACATTAATGCAACCGGATCATGGTACAATGATCAATGGTTAGTAGATCAAGAAAGGATAGAAGGATGAACAGACCCTCATTGAAATTCATAAACTCAACCAGAGTTTGCCGAAACCTAACTGTATATTGCTGAACCATTAAATGCTACCAAATTTTTTTTTGAATGGGTTCATTCATCGTGTACAGAAAGGGGACTAGACCCATATTAATCGAACAAGACAAAATCATTACCATTGATCCGACTTAATTGTGTAAATCCTTAGTTCTTTTAAAAAATCAAACAATCGACAATGATTATTAATAGAATGATTATTCAAAAGGGGTCCGAAGTGAATTAGCCTTCTGCCATATGTAATTCCAAGGTGGGTCAACATAGTATATTTCTAAAGATTATGAAAAGAGTTCTCATTACATATCTTTTCACTAGAGGTAGCTTTTTGTTCAAATAAAGTAACATGGATAGGCTAAGACCTTAGTCTATTAGAATATATCAAAAGGGGTGAAAACCTTTATTAGAATTAGCTATATATGTTGCTCGAGCCAAACGCCTATGATTATTGTCAATGAATATAGTCTTAGGGATGATTATTAGGTTTGGCCACTTACATCACCCATACTTCCCCAAAAGTAATTCGAATGTAGAGTTATGCCAAATGATAAAATTACCTTAGTTTTATTAAACATTCCTTAGTTTCCCAAAAAGGTGTTCAATGCAAACATATGATATCAGACAAGTGTCACATCAAGATGGTCCCCACAAAAAGGTGGCATAGGAGAAATATTTTAACATGCACAAGAGGAGAAAATAGATGTCAACATCAGAGATTGCAAGTAGATGGACCACATTGGTGAATACCTTACCAAATGGTTGGAAATAAAAGAATTAATTTTTCTCACAGAAAGAAATTTATTTTTACATGTGCACCCAAGGGGCATAATTGAAGAATGCTAATTTTAGAATTGCAAGCGGATAAAGCACTAAGGAAAATGTGACATCAAGCACTAGAAGACAAAGATTGTATGAACATTAAAGAAGAATTAAACAACAAGAAAGGGCTCATTATTATCTAAATTTATTCCTCTTACCGAATTGCTTTTAAATATTTCAGTCAACTACAGTTTGAATAGGAGGTATTTTTGTAATCAATTCTTATTAATGGCTTACTATAACTAGCATGTTATTACTTTGAACCCTTTATTATTTATTAATGATAATGAGATAAAAATAAAATACATGGGTGAGTAAAAAAATCACAGCCTGTTTTTCGGATATGATGGGATGAATAATTTTGCTATATATTGTGTGCAATTGCAAAACATAAAGTAGGTCTTTTTTGACACATGAGTGCTAAAGCAGGATTTTTCCAATTTTTCCATTTGAATGGGAAATTGATTTCTTACCTTTCTAATTATTTAAAATGTTTTCTATACCTCATTATTTCTTGTAAATTTTAAATTCCATAATTAATCGTCTTACCTTACCGCCAATTGAATAATTTTTGTAGAATATTAGTATGTATGTTTATCATGACAGTATTGTTTATTACTCATTTCCTCAATACAACAAGTCATTTTTCCTTTAATATTCTCGCTGAAAACTATTAGTTTGTGCATCCAAAATCCATTCTCAACAAAAAATTAGAGAATGAAGAAGTATAAGAATGCAGTCTGGGATTTCATTGAAATGTTTGACTCCTTCAACATAATACATCACGATAGGAAGTACAATACTCTAGCAAACAAATTGGCCGTATTGGGGTCCAGATTTGAAAATTGTACTGTATCCCCCTATTATGAGTATAATATTGAGATATTAACTAGACCATCTGTTCCTGAAAATGTTAAACACTGGAAAGTGTTTGAAGATGACGCCCAGGTGTAAAGGTTTTTACAGAACCAAGGATAATTTTTCGATCAACATATAGATTCGGAGCCAATAGTTTATGTGGTTGATGGAAAGGAAACTTTATTTGACAAATACATCATTCAGTTGAAGACTAATACTATTTCCAGAGGTTTGGTAGCACTTGAATAAAACTTTGATAATGTTGATTGCATTTTCAACAGATACATGTCAGCCTCGAGGGATGTTGAAGAGCATGACCTAAGCACGAAGGATAAACCACGTAATATCTAGCTAGGTAGCAATCTGAGCAAGGAAGAGAAGCAGTCGTATGTTTGATTGTTAAAGAAATACCAGGACTTCCTAGTGTGGTCTTATTCTAAACTGAAAGCATACAAAGAGGATCTTTTCCGGCACGAAATTCCCTTTGAATTTTTTGCCAAGCCGTTTAGGTAGAAACAGAGGCTGATCAATCCACTCCTTTCCTTGAAGATGCAAGAAGAATTGAAAAGGTTGAGGGATGGAGGAATCATACAGCCCCCAAGGTACTCATCATGGGTTGCAAACTTGGTACCTGTAAAAAATAAGAACGGAGATATAAGGTTGTGTGTGGACTTTAGAAACTTGAATAGAGCATCAATGAAGGATAACTACCCTCTGATAAATATGGAAAATATGTTACAATTAGTTACTGGTTTGGAATTGTTATCCACCTTGGATGGTTTTTCTGGATATAACTAGGTAGTTGTGAAGGAATCAGAGTGAATCAAGACTACCTTTACCACTCCTTGGGGAACATATGTATATGTCAGAATGCCTTTTGGTGTAATGAATGCTGGAGCCACTTTCCAAATAGCAATGGATGTATATTTCTCTGGCTATATTAATGATTTCATTGTTGTATATCAAGATGATGTGATTGTTTTCTCTAGAAAAAGGAGTGACTACCTGCAACACTTAGAAAAAACATTGTTAAGATGCAGGGAGTATGGTATTTCACTAAATCCCAAGAAGTGCCATTTTGGAGTTCAGAAAGCAAAGCTGCTTGGACAAATTGTGTCAAAGGAAGGGGTCATGATTGATCCAGAAAGGGTAGAAGCCATCAGCAAAGTCTCTATTCAAAGAACCAAGAAGGGAATTGAATCCTTTTTTGGGCAGATTAATTTTATTAGGAGATTTATCTCCAACTTTGCTGAGCTAACTATCCCAATCACTAGCATGCTGAAGAAAGATCAAAGTATCAAATGGTAAGAAGCAACTATTCAAGATTTTGCTGGGATTAAAGAAGCATTAAAGAATGCCCCTGTTTTAGCAGCTCCAGATTATAAGAAGGATTTCCAAATGTTTTCTTTTTCTTCATAAAGTTATTGTATCTGTGTTGTTGTAGAAGGATGATGAGGGAGATGGAAGACCAATTTCCTTTTTCAGTAAGGCATTAAAAGGAGTTGAGCTAAAGTATACTATCATGGAGAAGCAGGAATTTTCTTTGGTAAAAGAAATAAAGGTCTTCAGGCCATATATTATGAGTTCCAAAGTAATTGCTTATGTTCCCCACACCATGGTGAAAGATATCCTATCAAAAATGGAGGTTTAAAGCAAGAGATGTCAATGGGTAAACAAATTTCAAAAGTATGATATGGAAATCCAAACAACAAAATTGGTTAGAGGTTTCGGCCTGGGAAAACTTATGGAAGAGAAAAATCTGCAGACAATTGAGGTAAATGAAGTTGAAGAAGAAAGGCTGAATGTCCTTGAAAAAATGATAAATTATGAATGGTACAAGGACCTCATTTTTTATCTCAAACATCTACAATGCCCTAAACATTTGAGCAAGAATTAGAAAAAATAACTTAAGTTAGCTTCCCAAAAATATGTCATTACTGATTTTGGGTTAGCTTAGAAGAACCCTGAGGGAGTTATCTTAAGATGCATTACTGAAGATGAATCCCCTAAAATAATTGTTGATCTCCATGGAGGAGTTTATGGGGGGAATTTTTCTGGAAGAGTCACAACTCATAAGACTTTAAGGGTTGGTTATTAGTGGCCAACTCTTTTCAAAGATACAACTCTATTGGTAAGAAAATGTGAAAGTTTCCAACACTTTTCTAGAAGACTGAAAGCTTCAGGCTCCCTTCCTTTGCAGCATGTATCAATTGAATCCCCATTTAGGAAATGGGGAATTGACTTCATTGGTGAGATTTTAGATCCTTCAAGTGTTGGCCATAAGTGGATTTTAGTAGCCACTGATTACCTCACCAAGTGGGTGGAGGCAATCCCCACCAAGAAAGCAAATCACCAAATTGTCATGGATTTCATTCTAAGTCATATCATTAGCAGGTTTGGAGTTCCTGCTAAGATAGTTGCTAATAATTCCATGAGCTTCTGAGATAAACCATTAGTGGTCATGTGCCATTAATATGGGATCAATTTGACATATGCTTCCAATTATAATCCCCAAGGAAATGGACAAGCAAAGTCCAACAATAAAATTTGTTGGAGATAATTAGAAGAACTTTGGAGTTTAACAAAAGGAAGTGGGGTGAGCAGTTGAAGTTTTTTGTTTGGGCTGATCGAATCAATGTTAAATGAGCTACTGGAAAAATCCCATTTGAGTTGGTGTATGGAACTCAAGCTCAGTTTCCCCTGCATATGCAATTGTCTTCATTTCAATTTTATCAACAACTGGAAGATCAAGAGGTTAGTCCCTATGATGCTCGCATATATTAGATTGTTGAGTTAGATGAAGAAAGAAGGGCATCCCATCAGAGGCATGTAAAATTTAGACAGAAATTGAATAAGTTGTTTGATAACAAGGTGACTCCAAGAGATTTTAGTGTAGGAGATCTTGTGCTATTATGGGATAACAGGCATGAGGATAAGGGAAAACGTGGAAAGTTTGATGCATTGTGGATGGGCCCTTACTCAATTGACATTCAAATTGGGTAACATACCTTCTTCTTACAAGACCTAGATGGGGAATTTCTTGAATTTCTTGTTAATGGAAAGAATTTGAAACATTTCCTTGATTGATTTCTTAGAATCAAGGTATGCACCATTGTATACTGTAAAGTCTTGGGTTTTCTATTCTGCTTTTGCATTTTTTCAGTTTTGGTTTGCCCTAGTCCTTGGCGGCTGTTTTTGTTGGTTTCTCAGTTTGTTCCTGGAGGGTTGGCTCTTGACTCTGTTTCCCAATGGTTTTTTGGCACTTGGTCTTCTCTTTTGTTCTTGTGGAAAGAAATGGGAGTGCCCATCCTTGATTCGGAGCCGATGTTGGTTCTTGATTTGATCATGCCCTAGTTTTCCCTTGAAATTCGTCAATCTGCGAGCTCTGTCGTATTTTCTATTTCCCTGAATGGATGCGTGAAAGTTTTTCTTCATTTGTATGTTGTTGAAGATCCTTCTCCATGTATGTGGATCATATTTGGGCCTTGTATCATTTCTGAATTATTTTTCCTTAAAGAAAAATTCAATTATGGGCGCAAATGGTGATTTCCTTGCATTTTACGGCTTGACGAGAGTGTTTTCCTCATTAAATTATATCTCAGAATCTTCAGCTACATGGTATATTTTGATTGGATAAGGAACATCAAGTCTATTTTATAACTTGTAAATTTTTTCTATGTTTTTAAAAAATCAAATTGGCCCCGTGGCTCCATTGATTTCTAATTGGTTAGAAAAATTGTGAAATGGCGGAGCAAATTCTTAATTTTTGCCCTAAAGGAGTACACATGTCATCAGTTCAGAAGTTGCGTAGAGGTGGGCCCCTTTTTATGTTTCAAGGCGTTATGGAAAAAAGGGTAAAAATGTGAAGGAAATTCCTAAGGCCCGCAAAAAGACTAGAGAAAGAAAAGTGGCTTTTCAAAAAGTCAAAAGACGGAGTAGTGGATTGTCGGGTCACTTTGAAGCTTTTTGTTTTTTTATGAAAAGGGAATAAATTCATAAAGTACAGCATGGCCCCACAGGAGACAAGAGAAAGACATGTGGCTTCTTGAAAAGTTAAAAGACAAAGTGACAGATCATTGGGTTAGTTTGAACCTTTTTGCTTTTTTATGAAAAGGGAATAAAGTCATAAAGTACAGCATACCCCGTAGGAGACCAAAGAAAGACACATGGAGGTTTGAAAATTCAAAGGAGAAGGAACATGCCATCAGAGCATTTTGAAACTTTGGCATTATTTTGAAAAGGAAGTAAAAGTACAAAATGAAGTCTACATTGAAAAGTCAAAGGCGGAGAAATGGGTCGTCGGAGGAAAATTGAATTTTTTTCCTTTTTTGTAAAAAGGGGTAAAATTGTAGAAATGAGCTGCGACTCCATCAAAGACCCAAATTAAACCATGTGTCAAGCCCGTATTTCAAAGGTGGAGAGGCGGGGAAAAATGTGAAAATTGTGCATTTTCTCCAAAAGTCATAAAATGCAAAAGGCAACCCCAGGCCCTCTTCAAATCAGATTTTTCCACATGGACGGCTCTAATCTAAAGTTGAGAAAGGGAAAAATCAACGGTTATTGTGCATTGCATCTGATTTTGCCACCATTTTTGCTCCAAGGCTCCTGGAGATATGAATATGCATTGTTTTTCATCATTTTTGATGAAACTCCTTGTCATTTTTGTCTCCAAAGTGCCATTGAATGGATTTAGAGCTTAATTTTTGAGTGCAAGGAATATAGAGGTTGATATTTTGAAGTTGGAATTGTTCGGGCACTTACAAAAATGTGAATTACTAGAGAAGCTGGATGCAAAGCAAAGTTGCAAAGTAAAGAATGGGAAAAGGATGAAATAATGGAGGTTACATGCACGGAGGATGAAAATGTGCTCCCAGTTAAAACAATGATGGAGATATTTGCAATGATTCACCTTTTTGAACAACTGGCAACTTTTTGTTGCAAACCTGTTAAATGTCATTTTCTGGAAATCGTGATCAAACATGTAACAAACAAAGGTTCCTCGAATATTCTTTTCTTGTGGGGAAAGCTTGGATGTAAATTGAGTGTTATAAAAAGCATGCTTTAGTCATGCAAATGGTCGGGATTTAATTTGTGTGAGAAAATATGAGAAATCCCATCATCCTGAGAGACCATCTGAGAAACTTGTTAATCTTTTATGTTTTAGCTTTGATCTTGTCAAGTTGGTTGCAAGTGTACAGGGATTGAAAAGCTCAAAGATTATTTAAGAAAGCTTCACCTGCTGATGAATCTAATCAAATTTAAATTAATCTATGTTTATCTTGGGCAAATTTGTGTCTGCTTTATTTTTAGAATGTCTCCAAATAGTATTTCTTGTTCCTATTGCAATATTATATTATAATATCTATGAATCACATAAGATCTCATCCCTTTGATGGTTTAGTGGAATTTACAATTTCATTATGAGAAGATCCTTCATCTAGTAATGAAATAAACAATTTAAAATCACTTTACTCTCATTTGTTGACAGAGGTTGTTTGTAAGTCTTTGAGTGTATCTTTGACGTGATGAACCTGACATTGATAATGTTTAATTAAGCCTTTCAAATCAAGCCTTCACGTTAAGTTCTTGGATATTGTGTGAAACCATGCAAATCTGGGCCTCCATTGATGCACACTTTCTAGTTGAAGGAATATGTTATCTATTCTGGACCATTATATCATTTAGTTTTCTAATTGTTGTGAAGGTTTTTAAAGATCTGGAAAAATCAAGTTTATCTTGCTTAATCTCCCACCAAAAATTACTCAAAAACAACGAATCCTACCTGAACTACCCCTGTTTGCCTTGTATGTCCACAAATGAATAAATTCTATTGCCAAAATATGCAGAAACAATCAAGATTCCATAATGTCTTTAGTAACCTTAATCTTGTTTAGAAAATATCACCATTGTTTAGAAGTTTCAGCTCGTGAGGGTAAAATTGTGGTGCATTGATCATATTTTCTCAAGGTTTCCTTTCAAATTTGTGCAAAGAAGGATATCTTCATTCTCCTTCACCAATAGAGGTTACAAAATGGGTCCTCTCACCCTAGTTGAAAGGAACAACCTAAAGTAGTGAGGATAGATCAAATCCTTTTGAAGGTGTTATCCATTTCTCCAACATCTGAGTGACAAAGAGCTAGCTGAATCACCTCCCCGGCTACAAAACGAAACACACGATGATTTATCTGTCTCTAGGCTTCTTGTTAAATCTGTGATGTTGGTCAGCTTGCAAAGGAGAATCTATTTGGATACCAGTAGGGTGCACTTTTGAGAGAACAATTGCCAAGCATGAAAGGTGAGATGAAGGTCTTATGACATGCGAGGTATGTATGGTGTACCATCTAAGTGAATTTACAAGTGTTTGTCTCTTGAATGTAATATTTCATCCATATATGGTTGTAGTAGATTAAAAATGTGATTCAGGACCTAAAGGAGCTCATTTTTGTGCTTGGAGCTAGAAATAATGTTCTTAATCCCAGGGGGAGTGTTTTTTTAATGTTTCAAAGCATGGTTGAACTTTCGTAGGAGGTTAAAAATGGCCTAAAATTCAATAAGATAACTATTTAGGGCAGTTGGTAACTTGTGTGGTATGGAGTCAAATGGATGTATGGCGAAGCTTTATCTAAGCCTAGAAATAATGAAATCTTGTCTAGAATGTTGAAATGGTGATGTGGCTTAGATATTCTAACATTTTTGGCATAGTGATGGTGTTGTCATTATTATTCCATGACTGCTACAGTAGCTTCAAAAATAGCTAAATTAGGTTATATGGTGAAAAATTTTGTTCTTGCATGCTTAGAAGGTTGAAGATGATATTTTTACCCCTATCAAGGTGAGTGTTTGTATATTTCACAAGTTTTGATAATTATCAGTTGTTGGAGATGCTTTTCCCAGGGGGAGCTAGTTGTTTGAATGCTTAAATTAAGACGAGAATCAAATTTTTGGAGAAAATCAAGAAGAATAGGCTTGATTGAGACCTTTGGTTGGTTTTTCTAATAAAATCGTGGAGATATGTATCTAAATAAGTTGAATGAGGTAAGTTATAATATCCTTTTTCATTAATGCAAAAAGGGGGAGAAGTTCACAGTGTTTTCCATTAATGACAAAAGGGGAGATTGTTGGCATGAAGACCTAAGTAGGCCTAATAGGTGTTGTCATTGATATAAAACCACATTAATGACAAATTGGATGTTGTAGCATTTCTTCATGATTATATATGCAGTACTAACATGTTATCTCAAATGTGGTTCAGTTGGTACAATGAGATTCAGTGGTGAAAGCTTGGTTTAGCAAGCCTATACATGTGCCTAAGTAGTGTTACATGACATAATGATCTTCATGTATGCTTGGTGAGCATGTTGGCATGATTTCCAACATGATTTGAGGGTGATTTTTCACTCACAATAGTGGAAAGGTACATGTACAAATCTTTCACTTCTTTACAAGTGCTCATTCAGAGCAGATATAAAAACTAGGAGGTGTCGCCAAATGTTTTGGAGCAATATGAACTCATGGAAGAATGCATTAATGTATATAATGATGTTTTAGGTATGTTTGGGTCATTTTTAGTTATTTATGTTTAGTTATTGCATTATTTCAGTTTACCCTAGTTGGTATTATGAGGCACAAACATGTAAACATGGGTAAGTCATTGTGCGTAGAGAGTTTGGAGACTACTTGGGCCATGATATTACTATGGATAGGTAGAAAAAAATTTCATGGTGCTTCATGGAAAATTTCAGGTGATTCTGGAAAGGAATTTTTGAGATATTCAAGTTGTGGTGAGACAAGGTTAGTTTTTAGTGCATTTCTGATTCGAAATGCAACTTCAAATGCTTGCTGTGGACAATATGAATTGCATTGGACCTTGTGGATTTCACAGATGTTTCTAAGGTGAGTTAATAAGGTTTAATAATAATAATGAGGTCATTTGATTGTAAAATTTCTATGAACAAATGTTAAGAAGGTAAGAAGGTCAAAAACCCTAGTTAAACCCTAGCTAGAAGCAATTTACAAAAAGTGAAGTATTATGAGTCTATTTTTATTTCAAGCTCAAATATGATGATTGGATGTTGTATTAGACTCAAATATATTTTTAGAAATGTATTTTTGAGCTTGTGATAGTATGCGCGCCCCACCTAAAAATAGCAGCTTCTAAAGAAGAAGGTATTTGGGCAAGTTGGTCCCAAGGAGTGTTATGTCAAATTGATCATGTGTGATGTATGTGAGTTTTAATTTGTGCATATGGATATTTATAATAATTTATATGTAATTTCATGGTGTTTTGGGGGCCAAATAGGTTGACTAGTCAAAGGGCAGTTTTGGGCTGCTAAGGAGCAGTGTTCAATGTTTTGATCATAACTTGAGGGATAGAAGGATTTTAGAGATGATTCAAGTTTTTTTGGAAATAATATTCAGATATATTTCCAATGATATATTTATTGAATCATAATGAGGTAAAATGATAGGGTTTCTAGGAAATTCTTCGAGCATGAAGTTTTTTTGGTAGTTCAAGACAACATCTATTTTTTATGAAAGTTTTACATTGTTTGAAGCATGATATGGATTGAGTGATGATTTATATAACCTGTAATGTGAATAGGGATGAATTTTACATTAAATTAATCCAATTTTAAGTCTTTAATGCATGTATATTTGATTTTATGAGATAATCTTTGGAAACAACCTTTTTGATAGGTTGATTTGGTGAAGGTAAATATTTCTATGGTTTGAAGATATTGATGTTTCATGACTTATAACATGCTTATAACTGTTCTAAGGTTCTTCCATTTCATTTGAGTGCTCACATTTCATGTTTTCATTGAGTATGAGTGATTTGGTGATAGTATGAAGTTTACAGGATGTTCAAGGGTGCAGGAAAGAACAATTTTGAGAAATACAAAGGACGTTGGGCCCATTAAACGAAATAATATGAATGGTTCACAAAAATTGCAACCATGGTTGATGATTAAATGGTTTATTTATCATTATTTATGAATAAGGGAGCTTTAATAATCATGGTTTTGGAATAAGGATAATTTTGGCATCCCAATGCATGTGTTTTAGTGATTTTTGGATCACGAAATGAAGGTTTTTTTCTAGGCCGGCCTACTTGGGTCACTTGTAGCTGTTATGGAAAAGATATGAGATATTTTTAATGATGTATGGTTATAATTTATCATGAAATATCTAAATACTTTAAGTTATAATTAAGAGAAGGGTATAAAATGAAGTTTTTGGGCATAATAGTTGTAGCTTTTGATAGCCCCTTTTATCTTCTTTCGAAGAACCCTTTTTCTGAAAAGTAAAAACATTTGAGCCCAGCCAAAAACACCTAGAATATCGTTCTAGGTTAGCTTCTGGTTATGTTTTCATGGGGAGAGTTGGAGCAAAGGAAAATTTGGTGTTGATTCCTTGAGAGCTAGTTGGAGAAGGAGGGAAAATTTTGGTGATTGAGTTTGGATGATTTCTTCATAGCATGCTGATGATATTTTATGGTATCTAAGGCATTTTCAGATTGGATATTGAAGTTGAATATCTTCTTATAGTTTTACTTAATCATATGTGGTCTTGAGACATTGTGGATTGTATTGAGAGAACTTTATTGCTTCTTGTAATTCATTGTTGAAGATACTACTCTTGTGATTCGATTTGAACATCAATATAAGTTTGTAGATCTAGTTTTAATATAAATTTAAGTGTTGTATATGCTTATCATTCTGGTTCTTTCATTATGTGTCATTCATTGAGAAATTTACATTCTTTGATGAGATATACTTGAGTATATGTGGTTAGGGTTTGAAGCACAAGTGAAATTATTTTATTGGGGATTGATTCACCCCCCTAGTCCCTATCACCTCTAACATTTTATTACAAAATTCAGAATGTGGAATATAAAAAATGTCTGCATTCATGGAATCCGTAGTGCATGAGAGTTTTTTCAATTTCATGTGAACAGGAAGGGTAACTATTTCCTCATTCTCAATACATACACAAATTAAGGAAAAAACTTGTAGGAGCTCAGTACCACTAATATTAGATGACTAAAAACACCCATGGGATAACATGATATGGAAATGAGGAACTATCATAAAATAGCCTACATCTTAACAAGAACTTGGTAATCACTACACCACAAATATTTGTTCATTCAAATGCATCCATAGTTTTAAGTTATAGCATATAATTATTTTGAGGTGTTGATTGAAAACAACAACAATAGAAATTACCTATTTTTGACATTGACACCATGCTAGTGATGTATGATTAATCAACACTGACAATTTAGAAAATATATCGAAAGATGGAGTAAATTTCAATTCATCTTTTTCACTGGGGATATGTGTATTTTGAATAATGGAGAACTTATAAAGCAACACATGATTTCATAAGAAGGGCTTAAGAAGATGATTAATTATAAAAATATATTCTTTAAAGCTTGCATTGTGTTACTCAAGATTATCAGGAATAATAGAATAATGCAGAACTTTCAATGCAAAAGGGTCTTCGAAGCAACAATCATACTCTCAATTGTTGGCATAGTTTACATAGAAAATAATTAGATATTATTAGGTGTGTTTGTTTGAAGTGTATCCCATTAATCTCTATCTGTTTATAACCTCTCCTTTAATTTTGGGGATTATTGTTATTTCTCTTTCCTATATATTTGTACGTGTTTCTGATTAATAATACAAGAGAGATATGTAATCTCTATTTCTTCTCCACTTCTCACTCTTCTCAATCTGGTATCAGAGCGTTCTTCTGTTTGGGATTGTGTGTAAGAGGAAAGTAATTTTAGGATATCATTGGCATAGATTTATAGCATAGAGATTTACGTGGAGGAGACAACGTTTATCTTGGCATTATTTCAACGAATTGCAAAGAGTAAAAGGCGTCCAAGCGCATAACATGATCTCTAAAACATGGAAGATATTTTTTGCTGCGTGGAACACTGAAAGTTTTTTTTCCCTTTTTATCTATCTCCTTACTTGTACACGTGCCAAGCAACCAAAACAAGTGCCTCTCTTTGACCTGTAAGCTGCATGCTGCTTGGAAATTGGGGTTTTTTTTTTGCTTTTTCTCTTGAAAGAAACACATGGAGGGAAATCAAAGTGAATTTGTTGCTAAAAGAAAATCCACCTCTTCCTGATAAATTCCATTGATCAACATTTTACACATAGACCTGTTTCTTATTTTTCTCCTTAGACGTGGATGCCTAGATGTGGGAGGAATAGAAGATATTTCCATTTAAAAAGAAAAAAGAAAATCTTCATTCTTGCACACATGGAGTAAACTAGAAAAGTCCATTGCATTTGTTGTTGCGTTGAAGATTCACATTTGGGTTGGCTTTATACCAGTGAACTGCAGAGAGGAATGCATCTACTATTGATTAACATCTAAAGGCAATATTTCCATCATCAATATCAACATGGATTGGTGGACGTGAGCAATGAAAAGACATGGTCGAAAGACATCTTTGCTAAATAATTAAAAAAAGTGCCATTATTTCCTAAAGAAGATGCCTCAACCAAGGCAACTTTGAGTCTGACAGAATAAGACCGAATGTCAAGAGTGAATGAAGCAATTGGGACTGCTGAAAGCCATAACAATGATTCACAAGCTATAGAACACCATCCAGAAGCTCCAAAAAGCTCCAGGTTCTATTTTGCATTGCTTAGTGAGATTCGCAACACGAGAAACCTTATATTCGATGAACTGGTTCGAAGAGGAATTCTGGGGTATTTTATTTTTGATGTCAGTTTCCAAGTGAAGAGAGTTTGAGAAGAGCTAGAAGCTGGTTATGAAGAAGACTGTAAAGACGAAGAAGAATTCCCTAAGAAGTGTCACCGTCTCTCAACATGAGAATATCAAGAACATCTCAGAGGCTGATTCTCTCAACAATGAGTGAAGACTTGTAATAATTATCTGAAATTAATAAAAAAAATTATTTATTTTTATTACAATGTCTGCACAAAAACTGCTTCTATCCAATGTTCATTTACTTAAAGGGCCAAATTATGTGGCCTAGAAAACAAAGATGCGGACTATCCTTTGGTTTGAATGATTATGGGGCATCATCATAGGGTTAGTGACAATTCCCACTGCCCCTGATGAACTCATAAAATATGAAATGGCTAATGCTAAAGAATTGATGTTGATTATGATGAGTATCACCGATGATATGAAACTACATGTTCAGGATGTAGAGAAACTGCAGGAAGCATGGGATAAGTTAGCAACCATCTTTAAGGTGAAGAATTAGACTAATATACTCCATCTTCAGTCGAAATTACACATCCTATCCATGGGGTCAGATGAGAAAGTTGAGGAGTTCTTATGTCAGGTGGTTGAGCTGCAAACATAGTTACTAGTGTTCAATGAAAAGGTAGAAGACAAGATTCTGGTTCCAATCACCTTGACGGCACTCCCTTCTCAATTTCAAGTGTTTGTTATGACACTAAATGTATCTAAATTGAAAGTGACATTCAAAGAACTCATGAACTTATTACAGTAGGAAGAGGCCATCAATTCAGTCCAAGATGAGGCCCAGGACAAATCCCTTTTCTCAAAACTCCATCATGGCCAGAAGAATTAGAAAGGTCCCCCAGAGAAGCAAACACAAGCACAACAGAATCAACGGTAGCAATCTCAAAATTCAAAGAGGTGGTGTCAAATCTATAAAACCAACAATCATGACACTAATCACTACTGGTACAATGGAATGAAATAGGGGTTTTCGAGTCAATTAATCTCATTTGGGCACGATTATTTTCAAAATTCAAAACAATTTCCCCGCCGAAGAAATCAAAAGGAACATTTCGCAGACCAACAATATGATGAATCTGATGAGGAGACACAAGAAGGAGTCAATTGTGGTAAGAATCTTGTACTCATCTCTTATACTTTGCAACCCACGAAGAGACTTTGGTTGATAGACTCAGGTGCCGGTAAGCATATGCTAGGTGACAAAAGCTGTTTGATTTACTAAACAAATAACCCACTGGAGATTGGGTTCGGATAGTAGATGATAAAAATTACATTACAAAAGGAATAGGCCAAGTTACCATTCCTCTAGGACCACGAAAATTTACACTTACAAAGGTAATATATGTTCCTAGATTGACTAGCAACCTCTTGTTAGTAAGTCAGCTCTTGAATCATCATCTAAAAGTAGAATTTCTTGTTCAAAATGGAATCAAATCATGCTTGATCTCAACACAAGGTATAGTTATTGCTAGAGATTTTTTAAAAGATAAGTTATTTTCCTTAAATATTGTTTCATCTTCTGCAATAGATTTATCTACCTCAACAGTAGAATCTACTAACCTATGACATTACCGATATGGTCACTTTTCTGTTGGATTTTTGCACCAGTTAAGTTCAAAAATAATGGTACATGGACTTCCCAAATTGTCCAGTTCCTTGCCTATTTTCCTTGGATGTCTTGTAGGAAAACAACACAGGGCTCCATTTCAGGAAAACACCTTCCATGCCAAGTAATATCTGGAGGTAGTTCATACCGATCTGAATGTACTGTTACCTACTTCCTTTTCAAGATACTAGTACTTCCAACTATTCATGAATGACTACTCTCAAAATAGCTGGGTGTTTTTCTTGAAAAAGAAGATTCCAACTCTTCATAATTTCCAGATCTTTTATCAACATGTTGTGAAAGATACCAGACAACCTCTTCTTCTACTTCACTCTAATCAAGGGGGGGAATTCACATCAAAGAAGTTCTTGGCATACCTGAACCAATAAGGCATTAAGAAGAACCTGAATGCTCCCTACACACCCCAACAAAATGGCATTGTTGAGTGACACAATCACACAGTGATGAAGATGGCTCACTGCATGCTATCAACAAAAAAGTTAGAGGATTGATATTGTACAGAAGTAGCACAAAAAACTATTTATATTCTCAATAGGGAACCAACAAATATTTCACAAAATAAAATGCCAGAATAGGTATGGACAAGTAGAAAGCCATCAATTTCTCATTTACAAGTATTTGGTTGCACAATATACATGCATGTCCCAGCTCAGAAGAGAAATAAATTAAATCCGAAAACACTCTCATGTATCCTGTTGACATTTTTCGCACCCTGTGCAAAAAAGGTCAACTCGAAACTTATAAGTTTCATATTGGTCGAGTTACGAGTTTGGCTATGTTTGGGACAACTATCTCGAAAAAAGGTATAGTTTTTAATTGTTTTGTTTTGGACAGTTGGAAGTCATTTTGGATTAAAATTACAACTTGGGTATAGTTAAAGAATGTCATGCCTCATAGATGCAGCCATTCCATTTGAAACCCTCGTCAGAATTGTGCAACATCCATAAACGACCATTATAGGGCCCTGAGGAAAGCAGGAAGGGTAGCATGTATCAAATATGAAGTTCTGAAAGATGCGGACAGGTTGTAGCTTTAAAGGACAAGGTGCATAATAAATTTAAGTCATCTAATGAACATCAAAAGGTACATTTGATTTTAATTTATTTCCATGATTAAGTGAATTATTTAAGTTTTTTGAGTGTACAAGCTCATTATTATCCATTCAAATGAAAGAAAGTACAGAAAGGAAAGATATACATCTCATTACATGAAAATAGTTTATCTATTCATATGGAATAAAAGTACAATGAACCCACACAAGCTTTGGAAATAAATATGAAATCAAGTGCATGCAATGAAAGGACATATACGTAAATTTGTGAACAAAGAAAGGATGAAATCCATCATTGCCTGGATTTTCATCAGTTTGGGTTGAGTTTGTCCTCGTTGCCCCTCTCCACCATCTTCATGAGTTGATGTATTGTACCTGAGAAGGGAAATAAAGGATCCTAGTTCCTTATTGATGTATCCTAAATTGGTTTTCTGGGTGGTAAGGCTAAAAGATGGCTATAAAATAATTAAAACTGAGGTGATACACCAAATTTATATGAGGGATTTGACTGAGTAAATGTGCAATTGATATGGGAAGAATTATTGATGCACGAGCCAACAATTTTCTACAAATATTAAGGGTAAACACTTTGGTGTATTCAGGGAAAATATCACAACAATACTGCTAAGTTAAGCATACATATTAATGTCATGTAGAAATTACTGGATTTGCAATAGGGTAAGATAATTAATCAGGGAATTTTCATTCACAAGATTAATGGAAACATACAAAAGACTGCAAATAATTTGAAAGGTAGAAAACACTTCACATTTAGAGGGCCAAACTGGAAAAATTTGCTTCAGCACTCCTGTATCCAAAAAATCCTCCTTGTGCTTTTCCAAAGCACACAATATATAGAAAATTTGATTTTCCCCCCTTCCTAAAAATAGAATAAGGCTTATACTCACCCATGCATCCTATTTTTATCCTTCATCTATTAATAAATAAAGGAATAAAAATAGAACATGTAATTCCAAATAGGCATTAATAGCCTTTGATTACATCTCAGTCAAACTAAAGTTGACTGTTCTATTTTTAAGAAAAGAATGGTGAATAATTTTCCAATAATAAGCTTGCTTTCTGGGAAAGTCTCTTTCCTTGTGCATGTGAATTCATCTTCTTGTCTGTTCTGTCCCCTAGTGAAAGCATGCAAAAATTAACTCCCTGTTTGTGAGAAAAATAATTACAACACTTGCTAAATTTACAAAATAATCCATCCACTCATCCACTTGATGGGAACCACCTCCATGTGCACATGCTCTCATGTTGACATTTCTTTGCCTTCAACTAGGCTTGGCCACTCTTGATTATCTGACCTTTTATTATAGCACTAACATAGTCTAATGAATTCATCCCCCTTTGAATACACACATGGCACATTATGATACTTTGCCACTTTTGATTATTATTTCCTTATTAGATTTTGGATTATTTGGGATATGGACTATGGTTTCAACTTTTAAAAGTCAATATGAAATGATTTTGTTTTAAACATGGGGCTGGCCACCTCTGCACGATGACTCACCCCTTTTTTACGTCGGTGGCTTTCCTTTTAACTCAACCCTAATTAGGGTTTTCTCTAATACTACCACGTGTGTATTTTTTAACTCAATTGGGTTAGGTTTAATCAAACCCTAAGTTAGGGGAGAGAGAAATACACTTGGAACCCTAATCGCTATCATTTTTTAGCTCTATTTGAGCTAAACGAGCTCTATAAAAATTTTGATCTGTCACCATTGATCTTTTATGTTGAATATTTCGAGCTCATTCTGAGGGGTTTTAATTCGCAATCATTGAAGGTGAATGTGGAGCTCTCGATATCTCTGCATTTGGTTCTTTTTGTTCTTTTTAGAGCTCCTAATCAAGATGGTTGAGGATGTTTCTGCCAAGGTTGAAAAGTTCGAGCTTGGCACTTCATTATTTTCTAGTCTCTATGAGTTGGCCTGTAAAGTGGCCACCATGTCTATTATTTTCAAGCTCTGTGAGGCTTCTGTCTCAAAATAATGGACATCGTTTGATTAAGTTTCGATGGTAGGTTCTGAGCCTACTCTATTACTCTTTGAGCACGTGATTTCTTGATGTTGGGTATTCATGGTCACTTTACTCGAATCCTTCATGGATAAGAGTGAGTGTATTCTCTGGCTCATTCTACATCATGATTTATAGATCTGTAATTTTCAAATTCTGGGTATCTGTAGATCTGTGACTTTGATAAATTCTTCAACTCTGTGTATTGTCAAAATATCTTTCTATAAAATTTGAAGTATGCACTTCACCATTGCATTTCCTGGTTTTTCACATTAGTAGCTCGCTTTTCCAATCTTTGACAATTTTTGAGTTCCTTCTACGATCTTTAGAGTGGGAGGATTTGGATGTTTTTCATTCTTATGGGACTTCAATACTTGGAACTATGTTATCCTTTGACCCATGTGATTTCTAAAACTCGTGAACACTTTCTTGAAGGTTCTTTTCTTTTCCTCTAGTTATGATTGCCGCCGTGAATATTTATCTATTGGGCTTCTGTGAGCTCTGGGTTTTTTCCTCTACTTGATATTATACTGCTTAGACAAATGTTGTGGTAGGAGATTCAAAGTCATTCCATTTTCCCTGGTGGACTTATTGAAGATTTCTTGTATTTCTTTTTATGTTAATTTAACTCTTTGAAATTCCATTTTTCATATAGCTTAGAGTTAAATTTTACCATTTTTCTTGCAAAGCGGGTTGGATTTCTGATCATTCTTGCATCTGTTATTGACAATATGCCATCTTTTCTATAGTATTTTGAGGGCATGTACTTGTTTGACTTTATCCTATGACAGTGCATGTTACATTGATTTGAAAAGTTTTGTCATAGAAGTAAAATTTGTCCAAAATCTATCTTTGTAAATATGAAGCGCATTTTATGCATTGGAATTTCTGCCTTTTATTCATCTCGTTTGGGTTTCACCTTTATGAAAAATTATCGTTCGCACCAACTGAGATATCTTCCTTTCTGGGTTTCATCATTATTGACATTGATGGCAAAATTAGGTATTTTACTCTAAAATTCTGAGCTTTGTGAAAGGATTAGATCTTTCTTGTTTATGGGTTACAAATTTTGCACTAGTTTCTACTGACTTATTTTTATACAGACTGTTTTATTTTAAATTGTTGTACTTTTGATTTTTTCAAAAATGTTTCTTGTAACTTTTTTTATGGATTCTGAAACTGTTCTTTAATTGAGTTGTGGACATCCTAAGACTTGAATCTTTGATGCTTTTGAAGAACTCTGAAGTCTATACCTGTAGGGTTGATCTGTACACCTTGATTTCTTGCTTCATTTTATTCTGAAAATTGTACTTTAGGATGGTTGCACTTTGTAAATGTTACCTCAAAATTTTATTTTTTTAGTTGTTAAGCATACCCTGAATACTCTAAAGTTATTCACCTTTCTGATTGACTGAAAGTGTATTTCCCATTTCTTTTCTAGAAATAAATATTGTATTTGAAGTTTACATTATAGCTTTAGATATGTTTGCTGGAAAAGTCGTAAATGTCCATTTTTCATGGAAAGCCCTGTTAAAATTTTCTCAGATTTCCTTATCCATTCTGTTTCTACTTAAATACCGTATTATCATTTTAGTTAACCTCAGCTTTTATATTATGATTCTTCTACTTCAACCTGATAATTACACTTTTGAATGCATGAATTTCTGAAGTTGGAAGTATAAAGAGTTAAATTAAACCCTGAGCTCAGTATTGATGATCATTTGCTTCTCCCTTTTCAGGTACCATGATGCAGTTGTAGTGGGAAGCTAGAACAACAATTCAGAAAGAAAAGAAACACTCCTCGAGGCAATGATGGGTTTCTTTTACCTCTTTACATTTTCAGCTTCATAAATATATGCATTATTTTTGCTTTTAGTTATTTCTCATGGCTTGTGTGAGAAAAATATGTACTATTATTCCTCATGAATAAATGAAAATATTTTCGTGTTATGAGATGTATGTCCTTCCTTTCTATACTTTCTTTCATTTGTATGGATAATGAATGAACTTATACAACTCAAAACACTTAAATAATTCACTTAATCATAGAAATAAATAAACAATCAAGTGTACCTTATTGTCGCTTATTAAAAATGTAAACTACTTGTAAAACTATAAATTGTCCTTCAAAACTGCCACCTGTCTGCAGCTTTAGAACATCATGTCTGATACATGTTATCCTTCCTACCTTCCTCAGGGATTTGCAATGGTTGTTCACAACTGTTGCATAGTTCTGACGAAGGTTTCAAATGGAATGGCTGCATCTATGAGGCATGGCGTTCTTAAACTGTACCCAAGTTGTAGTTTTGATCCCAAATGACTCCCAAAACCAAAAATTAAAATTTGTATCTTAATCGGAGGTGGTTGTCCCAAACATAACCAAACTCATAACTGACCAATCTGAGAAACTTAAAGTTTTGAGTTGACCTTTTTAGACATGGGGTGCAAGAAATGTCAACATTTCTAGTGATCCTGCGTGGAAAGCTTCCTACTAGCTTGTAGACCAGTGCCTTGCTCTTGTCCATTGGGCATGGAGTCCAAACATGTAACCAAAATCTACCTTTTTAGAAGGTCCAACCCTTCCAAAACAAACTAAAACTGGAAAAGGATCTGGTAAACCAAAACACATGCACGAATGCACTTATTGAATTGAAAACATTGCAATGTGCAGGAACTACACTTATTGAAAGGGAAATCCTAATCTACCCTACTCTAACCAGTAGCAACTGAGGCTAAACAAAACCTGAAACATATAATGAAAAGTAGCTCCCTTTTCTCCAAAACCAAGGCCATGAATTCAGCTCTAGAAACCAACAAAATGACAAAGATAGGAATGTAAGATATGTACCTTTATTTCACTCATCATATCAGTCCAAGAAATGGGAAGCACCTCTATCTGATCTGTAATCTATTCTGACTTGACTTGAGGCTTTATATTGAGAACAGGTGACTCACTTTTGTGCTCTAAGACAAGCATGAAATTTGGCAAATGTTGTAGCTGGGTGAGAATTAGCCAAATACCGAATAGGGAAAGGCCTTTTCACAATAGAATTGCTAACAGTTTTGATTTGATTTGAATCATAAATATCATTTTCAATAATGAGCTCTTTCTGAAGCTATCCTGGAGGTTGTTTTATGTCTTCTAATTGTTGTAACTCATCTTGAAACTATTTTGATATTTTCTTCTTCTCTACAAGTTGTTGTCCAATAACTTATATAAGTGATCTTTCAACATTTCTGTCAAATGATTCTACATTGTTTGGATCCTCCATACAGTCTAAATACTGAATATCATTCTCTTCTTCTTCATAGGCACTATCCAGATACATGGTACAGTAAAAAAACTGAAGATCATCTTCTTCATTTTCATAGGAACTAATGTGAATTTGTTGTTCTGTATCAGCCTTTTGGACACTCCAAAACTGATCTGAACATATTTTAGCTATTTCAAACTGATGTACCCCAACTGATCTTTCATCTTTATAATTCTGATTTGACACAAAATATGTAAGATCAAAAATGTCTCATTTTTCTACACAAGATCTGATTTGAGCGGCATGTTGTTCTGAGACATTATCCTTTCAAAATGGTTCTTCCAGGAGGGGATAATAAAGATCTATATTTAAAATCATCTCTTCCTCCTTTTCAAGTACAGGAGGAATCTTATCAACTAGAGGTTCTTTGAATGTTGAAACTGCAAAATCAGTTAGTTCTATAGGTTGTTCTTCACCTATGCAGTTTTCCAAATTTGACAAGAAATCAGCAACTTCAGGCTAGTAAATCTGAAACACAATTTCCTTGAATTTCAACCTCCTTTTTATTCAAAATTGATCCATCCTCTTCTGATATGGCTGGAAAATTACGTGATTATGGTGCCCTCATGCACACTACACTCAAAATATGTAGATTGTTGATCATCTTCCAATTGTTCTTGATCTATTGGAAAAATAGGTTGTACCTTTTGCATGGTTTCTTTTTCTAATTTTTGAATAAAATAAAATTGAAACTTTGATACCCATCCATGCAAGTTTTGCAAAAATTTCAGCCTATTGTTTTCTATTGGCTACCCCTCCTCCTTGATCTGTTGATTCTCTATTTCATGGACTAGAAGTATGGGTAAAGAAGGAGTGGGATTAGTTTTAGCTTCAACTAGAAAATTTTGGACAAGAGGTTGTGGTATAAGTATTGCTTCTAGAATAGCTTTTAAATGCCAACTTGGACACTTAATTTTGACTTCAGTATGTGATTGTGGGGTAGAAAAAGTAGGAATTGTAGCAGCCTAATAATTTTGAAATTGAGGAATAGGTTACATTGGCTAGCAAGGAGAATTTATAGGCACTGAATTTTGATAGGGGAGGTAAGTGGGAACATCCCATTGACAGGGTTCCTTAAACTGAGGCCCATCAATCTTCACTCCTAATGATTTCTCAATTTGTTCCTTGATAGCTAAGTATTCCTTACTTAGCTTCATTAATTTCAATTATAAGACCTCTTCACCTTTCATACTCAGCATAATCCTCTGCATAACTTTGACCTTGAATAGCATAACCCTCATATTGATAATCATATTGATTAACAGGGTTTGGGTTATAAGGATATTCATTCTGATACGGGTTATAAGACTGATATGAAGGAGAAGATGAATAAAAGGACTCTTGGTTTGGCTCATAATATTGCTGAAAGTGAGGGTTCATGGCTGCAGGACCTCATAAAATACTAAACTATGAAAACAGGTCTGCTGCTCAAAAGTACAGATGATAACAACAAAATTACAGATCTGATTTTCTTGAAAAATACCTAAAAACTACAGCTGAAAAATTGGTGAAGTTGAAAAGTGTTGTACTAATCTAAAATAAGATTTATGGAGTCGCTAGATGAGTTCTTCTTCGGATCTTGAATCTTCGGAACACATCAATAGTAGTTCTTTCAAAAACTTCTATGCATGTTGTTTGATCTGCTTGAATGACGAAACACCTTTGAAAAGTGAAACTTTTAGCTGTGTGAGTGTCCCACCGGGCATGCCAAAAACTGTTATCTCTCAAAAGTGCACCCTGTAGAGAGATGGTTGCAGGTGTTCTAAGCTTACAAAATTTATCTCTCTCTTTCGTAGATATAATGGAAACACCTCAGGTCTGTGGGTATACCTATTTTGAGGTGAGTCTCCAATATCAAGGTTGGTTCCTTATTGATGTATCCTAAACTAATTTTTCTGGGGGTTAAGAGTAAAAGTTGGCTGTAAAATAATTAAAACTAAGGTGATCCACCAAATTTATATGAGGGATTTGACTGAGTATATGCACAATTGATATGGGAAGAATTTTTGATGCACGAGCCAAGATTTTTCTACAAATATTAAGGTAAACACTTTGGTGTATTGAGGGAAAAAATCACAATAGTACTAATAAGTTAACATGCACATTAAAATTATGCAGAAAGAACTAAATTTGTAGCAAGGTAAGATAATTTGTCAAGGAATTTTAATTCACAAGACTAATATGATGAAACACAAGGATGCAAATAACTTGGAAAGGTAGAAACTCTTCACATTCAGAGGTCAAAACTAGTAAAAATTGGTTAATTACTCCTATATCCCAAAATTCTTGCAATAGTTCTTAGAAGTTCCCCTTGTGCTTTGCAACAACACATAATATATAGTAAAAAAAAAAATCACCCTCTCCTTAAAAATAGCCTAAGGCTTGTACTTGCCCATGCATTCTATTTTTATGCTTTATTTAATAATAGATAAAGGAATAAAAATAGAGCATGTAATTACAAATAGGCATTATTAGACTTAATTACAATACAGTCAAACTGAAGTTGACTATTCTATTTTAAAGAAAGAAGGGTGAATAATTTTTTAAAAATAATATTGCTTGCTAAGCAAGTCTCTCTCCATAAACATGCAACTATGTCTTCTTCTCTATTATGTCCTGTTGTGAAGGCATGTAAAAATAAACTCGTTCTATGATAGCTTCATGTGGGGACCACCCTTTGATATATGGATTTGTCTTCATTTGAGTTTGGCCACCTTTGAGGACTTGGGACATTTACCATGATTCTAAACATATATATGGGGCACTTTTTAAAGAGACACCATGCCATGGTCAGCCACTTTTTATCAACACACGACCATGGAATTATTTGTCAGTTTTTGAATATCATTGAATAGTATATATTTGTCAGGTTTTACATGGTTTGATGGCAGATGATTGTATTTTGATTTTACATGGAGCAAACCATAGTCAACAGGAATAATTTAAATAAGGGTTGGTCCCCTCTGTCATGATGACTCACCCCTTTGTTATGTTGGGGGCATATTAATCAACCTTGGTTAGGGTTTCTTTGGAGCTTGACATGTATGTGTCTTTCTCTGAGCATGGTGAAGTTGGAGGTCTATTGGTGACCATTGATTTTATACTTTGTAATCTAAACCATTGAACCTAACCCATTGGGTGAGTTGCGGAGATAAGATGCATTTGAACCCTAACTTTGAACATTTTTTCTCCTGTGGGAATGAGCGAAGCCTTGGTGAATTATTCTTGGCCACCATTGATATTATTTGAGCTTCTGCGAGCTTTTGATTTTCTGCCTCTCCTTGATATCCTTGAGACCGTGTTCATTTGAGATCCTCCTTGTTGGAGAGATAAAATATATGGCCACCATGATTTCTTCTACTAAGCCCTCATGCTTGCATCTCTGTCTGGATTTACCCCTGAACATGCTTCTGCGATTTTTTTCAAACTTTCTGAGATCTCAGAGGTGTAGGTAGTGAAAGACACCATCATGAAGAGGGATTTGAGTTCTGATTCACCACTTTACTATGGCCACCGCTTTGAGGGTAAGAAATTGATTTACCTTGCTCTTTTGTAACAACCCAAAATGGGTATTAATCATTTGATTGAAAAGTATCAGATTTTCAGCGAACTTTTAACCTGGGTAATTGTATTTTCTGATTTGTGCATATTTTTCCTTTCATTGTAGATCTACGTGTTTTTCGATTTTGGTATTCTTATCTCATTGTAGAGGGTTTTGTATTTAATTCATTTTGTATTTAATTCATTTTCCTATATCAACCATAAAGTAGTTTTCTTCTACATCTTTCGGCCTTCTGAGTCTTTGAGAATTTGTAGCTCCTTTATGAGTTTTCTGAGTGGGAGGATTATGGATGTTTTCCATCATTTTATAGACTTCAAGCTTGGAACTATATTATCCTTTAACCCATGTGAGTTTCTACGAACATGAACACTTTGTTTTAAGGTTCTTTTCTTTGCCTTGAGTTTCTGAAAATTCTATTGCCGCCATGAATATTTTCTTTGGGCTTCTGCGAGCTCTGGTTTTTTCCTCTACTCAATATTTTACTACTTGGATGAATGTTGTGGTAGTGGATTCTAAAGTACTATTCCATTTTCTGTTACCTGGTCACCTAATGAAGGATTTCATGAGTTCTTATAACCCTACTTTTAATGTAAATATTTGATTTCATCAATTTGATAATAGCTTAGAGTTAAATATTCTACCATTTTTCATAAACGAAGCGGGATTGATTTCAGATAATGTATTCCATCGAAACTTCATTTTGTACAATGAATGCCATGTCTTTTTGAAATTTGTTGAGGGCATGTACCTGTGTTTGAATTTACTTCTGAAAGTTCTTCTTACATTGATTTGAAAAGGTGGTTGCCATAGAAGTAAAAATTCGTCCAATATCGGGTTTGTTTATAAATATGAAGTGCATTTTAACTAGGAATTTCTTCATTTCTATGGAATAGGTTTGGGTTTCTCCTTTATGAAAAATCTTATCATCGCACCAACTGAGAGCTATCTTCCTTTCTAGGTTGTCATTATTATCTGACTTAGGGCAAGAATTGGGTATTGAAGCCTTACTTTAAAATTCTGAGCTCGGTGTGAGTTGATTACGGATCTGTCATCTCTGCTTCTATTGGGTCTACAAATTTTTCATATTTTCTCTTCAAATCTTAGTCCATCATTATACAAAGCTATTTTATTTTTAAAAAAAAAAATTTGAGTTTTTTTATAAAAATTTTGGTAACTTTTATGTTCTTGATTCAAACTCCAAACTAGTATGTTCTTTATTTGAGTTTTGTTTCATCCTAAGACTTGAATACTTTGATGATTTTGAAGAACTATGAAGTCTCACCTTTTGGGTTGATCTCTTGTAACCTTGATTGCCTGAAAATGATGTACATTTTATTCTGAAAAAAGTACCACATGATGGTTGTCATTTTTTGTAAAATTATGTGCTTGATATTAATTTCTCCATTTTCTACAACCCTGTACTGGACATCATTCTTATTTCTGTTGTGAATAACTTTGAAACATTTGATTTTGAGAAATGAAAACTGTAGAAGTTAATAATTTATTTTGTTTGAGAACATGGAAGGGACACATTATTTCTGGAATTTTTTTTTCACAAATTCCTGTATGCTAAACTTTGAATTTTTGTAGGAATGTTGTAGTTTCTTTTCCTTTTCTGCTTAAATACTATGTTTCTTTTTACTACAACTCTGATATGCCTGCTAAAAGTCGTAAATGTTCCTTTTACGTGGTGAAGCCCTGGTAAAATTTTCCCAGAATTATCTTTTCATTGTATTTCAGCTACAATTTTATCCCGTTTCAGTTGAGTTCAGCCTCTAAAATTTGATTCTTCTACTTCACTTGATAATACACTTTTGAATGCATGAATTTCTAAAGTTGGAAGTATAAGGAGTTAAATTAAACCCTGAGCTCAGTATTGACAATTATTTGCTTCTCCCTTTTCAGGTACCATGATGCAGTTGCAGTGGACAACTAAGAAAATAGTTTTAAAAGAGAAGAACACTCCCTCGAGGCAATGACGGGTTTCTTTTTACATTTTCAGCTTCATAAATAAATGCATTGTTTTTCCTTTCAGTTATTTCTCACGGCTTGTGTGAGAAATATATGTATGTCCTTTCTTTGTATACTTTATTTCATCTGTGTGGATAATGAATGAACTTATATAACTCAAAACACCTAAATAATTCACTTAATCATAGAAATAACTAAACAATCAAATGTACCTTATTGTTGCCCGCATTGAAAATGTAAACTACTTGTAAGACTGTAAATTGTCCTTCAAAACGACCACCTGTCTGTAGCTTCAGAACATCATGTCTAATACATGTTGTCCTTCCTACCTTCCTCAGGGCCCTGCAATGGTTGTTTATAGCTGTTGCATAGTTCTGATGAGGGTTTCAAATGGAATGGATACATCTATAAGGCATGGCATTCTTAAACTATACTCAAGTTGTAGTTTTGATTCCAAATGACTTCCAAGTATGTCCAGAACCAAACAATTAAAAATTGTATCTTAATCTGACATGGCTATCCCAAACATAACCAAGCTTGTAACTGACCAATCTGAGAAACTTTAAAATTTTTGAGTTGACCTTTTTAGCATGGGGTGCAAAAATGTCAACAAGGACCTACCAACATTGTCCATGTTCCTTTCTCATTCCAAGTAAGTAAAGACACAGTTATGTTGATGAAAAGAAAAGTTAAAAGGTTGAGGTTTAAAAGGTATAATCAATTGTAGCAGATAGGTGCAAGTACATAATATCATCATCTAAAAGTAAAAATGGAACTCAAATTTTCTGCTTCATTTATTAAGATCAAAAGTATGCATTTTCATTATAAACTGAAATGGACTATATAAGGTTATAGATTATGAAGTAAAAAAACTTACGATGGAAAGAGCATTGCTTCAGTTCAATTTTTGCTCACAAAATGACTAAGGAATTACAAAGTTCACAACCAAAATCAGGTAGAAAATGGCACAACAAAAAACAATGGTAAAATAAGACAAACTCCAGAGGAACTTTATATTCCATATTTCAGGAATCCAAGCCATAATGCTTTGAAAAATCCTCAATTGTTTTGAAAGAAACATGATTGAAACATTTTACCTCAGAAACATTGATGTAAATTTAAGAATATTAAAGACTTACATCTCAAAGTACAGTCTTAAAGGACAAAGATCATGATACAGTGTAGAGTATATGAAAATCAAAATACCCAGAAGCTCACAAGAAATGATATAGAAGAATCATGCAGATGAAGCTGAGTTCAAACCCAGTAAGTTTTTCTCTGAAATTTTCAGTCAAAGAAAAGAAAACACAGAAAAACATGAAATATGCCTAGATCCAATGCAAATCTCCATGACGACAGAGCAGTATTACCAGCCATAGAGGGATGAAATTAAAACAGAAACATATACTAATGGATTTTCATTTTACAAACCCTCTACACTAAGTAATGCTTGAAATCAGGAGCATACGCATGCTCTGAAGTACAAATAGAGGTTTTGAGGTATTTACAAAGTTCCCAGGTGGAGAAATTATCATGCATAAAGTCTACAGCAAAAGGCAGATACAACAAAGTGAAACAGAATTTTGCATTGTACATTCATGACACTTGATTACAGTGAAAATTAAACCCAATTATCGCTTCATATCAGACAGTGACATAACGTTCAAAGGATATGGCTCTCATTCATGGCCGAACTCAGCTATAAGCATGGAAACAGAGCACAGACAAACTCTTAAAATGGATCAAACACAAGCTTCATACTTGATGAGTAAAATGTCATTTCGAATTGGGAAGTGCAAGTTATAAAAGAATGTGAAGTGAGTTTCAACGATACGGTCATATCGAATGTTCCCATAAGCCAAACCAGAAAAACTAATACACAAAACACCTCAAAATGGAAACATGATGAATCAAAAATTAAACAGAGTTCCAGAGGCCATTAAAATCTCCAAAGTAGATTAAAGAATCAAAAGAAAATGAACAAGTTCAAAAACTAGAGATCTCAAAAATGTCCAGATCTGGAATTGAAGATAAAATATACACGAACAGAAAAAACCCTTCATCAACGAAGCTTCATATTTATCATTTAGAATATAAAGAATGATACCCATTTCTATTTAAGGTAAGTACAGAAGATATGGTGTCATTTTTGAATTGAAAATGAGATTGTTATCACCGAATCATAGCACCCCTGGATGTTGATCAGATTTCTAGTTTGATCACTCTAAGCATCCAGTGTGATTGGATAACATGGGTACTATCTCCAAGTTGTGGGACTTGCTACTTGAGATAGACCTCTAGAGAAAGCTGGTTATTGCTCCTAAACTACCTGCCACAATCTACTCTAATGCAGGGTAAGCTAACTGCTCTAATCTAAATTTCCAAGGGACCAGGGAGAGAGAATGCATAAAATGAAAGCCTACACTAAAGTGGTGATACACCAGAAAAGGAGGGTGTGAGAGTAATCTCCAAATGTGTGGAATACAGAGGGAAAGTGCACACTAGAAGAGGCAATGACAATTCTCCATAATCTAGCAAAATGCATCCACAACAATATTTCAAGCATACACAATGATAATAAATCCCTGCAAGAACACAATAATAGACACAATATTCTTGTAGAAATATTAAAAGGGCAAGAAGAATGCAAGAAAACACAGCAGGGGAAGATACATCCACAAACTGATATTTTATTGCTTCATGGTATGCACAGTTCAGTCTATCACAAGATAAGGGCTTGGATCACCATGCAAGGAGTCCACTACAAGGGCCTGCAACACACTGGCTTCACAAAGCAATTTTGGCAGAGCTTTGCTACCCAAAAAATCTCTCCTTCTTGGACAGGGGAGTTAGAAAAAATCTGAGGGGACCCTAGAAACATGAATTTTCACCCTGAATCAATATAATTGCTTGGGACTAAAGAATTTGATGCATGTTATCAAAATTTACCTTGGGGGTGAATTTTGGATAACAATTTGGCGACTCAACGGGGTACCTGCCTGCTAGGTAGAATGGCCAGCTACTTGTAGCAATCTATTGGGCATGGAGTCAGTTTGATAACCTCTCAGCTGATCTGAAATTTGAAAACCTATGTCCTTGAGCCATTGAAACATTCGTTGAGCTGGTTTTCCTGTGGCTGCAATTCCTTTCCAGGGGCTTGATGAACTGCAAACATGCACATACTAGAAGCAATAGGACATGTGCACAAGCACTTAGGGAAATAAAAACTACTCTAACAGCAGTACAATGTGCATAAGCACTTAGAGGAATGGAAATTCTAAATTAATATTTACAAGGGTGAGAAGCTTTCTTTCTAGTAGCAGCGTTTGAGATAAATCCCATTGACCGGAATCTGCAATTCTTCACCATCCAACTTAGCCAGTCGGAAAGCATTGCTACCTTTGCATTCAATGATCATGTATGGGCCACTCCAGATGGCATCAAACTTGGAGTGCTTTCCTGGTTTTGCACGATCAGCATCCCACTTCAGTACCAAATCTCCAGTTTGCAATATCCTGGCCTTAGCTTTCTTGTCAAAACTCTTTTTGACCAATGCTTTATCTTTTTCTATGGTCTGCATTGTGTGCTCTCTTGTCTCTTCTAATTCCATCAGCTCTGCATACCTGATTTCCATAGGTTCAAACTTAGCTAGTTCCAACTGTTTCATGAGTTCCAACGCTGGAAACTCAAGTGATATAGGTAGAACTGCTTCTTTCCCGTATACAAGCTTGTATGGAGAGATTCCTGTAGATCTCTTGGGTGTGATCCTATCAGCCCATAGGGCTGATTTGAGCTTTGCGTGCCAAGTTCTTTGGTTTTCATCCAGAGTCCTTCTGATGATTCTTAGTAGGTTCTTGTTCATAGACTCGGCTTGGCCATTACCTTGAGGGTAATAGTTCGATGAAGTGCTGAGATACACACAATTCTTGATAGCCCATTCAGTGATCTTTGTGCCAAGGAATGCCAATGCATTGTCTGATATGATAGTGGCAGGGGCACCAAACCTCGTGACTATCCCTTCATAGAAATCTAAGATATTAGATTCATTTGCCTCCTTGAGTGCCACTGCCTCGGTCCACTTGGTGAAATAGTCTGTTGCTGTTAGAATCCACTTATGGCCCTGACTTGAATTGGGATTGATAATCCCAATGAATTCCAATCCCCATTACATGAATGGCTGATTTACTGAAATTGGACGAAGGGGCAGCGTTGCTAACCTTTCTTTCCCCGTGAAGAATGCACATTTCCTGCATTTCTTGACCCATGAATAGCAATCGTTGAACACAGTAGGCCAATAGTAACCAGCTTTCATGATTTTGAGAGCTGTCACTCGCGGAGCAAAGTGGCCTCCTGCTTCCCCATCATGGAACTCGTGTAGGATCTTCTCAACTTGACCTGTTCCAATGCATCTTAATAGAACTCCATTGATGTCCTTTTTAAACAAAACTCCATCAACAAGCACATATGGAATGGCTTGTAATCTGAAGTATCTCCTCTTTGCTTTGCTCACTTCTAGAGGGCACAAGCCTGTTTGGAGGTAATGCACCAAGTCTTGAGTCCAACATGGGACGGGTGCATCATCAGCTAGTTGGTCTTGATCGTTCTGTAGTAGCAAGACAACATCCTCTTCACTTTTTGACTTGTCTGGTTGTTTGGAAGCGAGCTGCTCACACAAGCCTTTGCCACGAACTAGCTTGGTCACTTTGATTTCAATATCATATTCCATCACCCGAGTGATCCAACCTGCTCTCTTCTCATTTAAATCCTTGTTTAGGAGGAAGTCCTTGACGCCAGCATGAGACACCAGCAGTTGAATCTTATTGTTTGAGACCAAATGTCTGAATTTCTTCAAGCTCCTGATGACAGCAAGGACATGCTTTTCGATAAAAGAATACTTTATTTCGTAATCTTCCAAAGTTTGACTGAAGAATGCTATTGGCTGTTCTGAACCTTCTCTATTCAGCTGTGTCAAGATAGCTGAGATTGTATCTGATCCTCCAAATGCATACAACATGAAGTCCTTTGAGAAATCTGGGTTGATAAGAGTTGGAGCTTGTGATATTGCATGCTTGATGTTTTCAAAACTCTCTTTGCCTTTTGCTGTCCATTTGAATGCTAGACTCTTGTTCAACATCATAGTTAGAGGCTTCACAAGAGTGGAAAAATTAGGCACAAATCTGCGGACAAAGTTTATCCTTCCTAAGAAGCTTTGGAGAGATTTCTTATGGTGTGGCAATGGAAGCGTTCGGATGGCTTCAACCCTTTCAGGATCAATTGTTAGCCCTTCCCTAGAGACAATGTGACCCAACAATTTGCCTTCGTGTGCCAGGAATATACACTTCTTTGGATTCAATGACACTCCGAACCTTCTACACCTCTGAAATACTTGTCTGAGGTGAAAGAGATGGTCTACTGCATTCTTTGAGAAGACAGTGATATCGTCTAGGTATACCAGCACTATATTGTTGATTAAGCCTTTGAATGCCATATCCATAGCTCGCTGAAATGTTGCTCTGGCATTTGACAGTCCAAATGGCATCTTCTTGTAAGAATACGTGCCCCATTTTGTAGTGAAGGCCGTCTTGAATTGATCTTCTTCCTTTACCATTATCTGATTATAGCCTGAATATCCATCTAGCAATGAAAACCTTTCTGAACCAGCTACAACTTGCAATATTTGTTCCATTGATGGAAGCGGATAATGATCTTTGAGTGATTCTCTATTTAGATCGCGAAAGTCCACACACAATCTTATTTCTCCGTTTCTCTTTCTTACCGGCACCAAGTTTGCAACCCAACTTGAGTGTTTGATGGGAAAGATGATACTAGCCTCAATGAGCTTGCTTAACTCTTTTCTCATGAGAGGCTCGATATGAGGATTTACTGGCCTTTGCTTTTGCCTGACAGGCTTGGATTCCGGATCCAACTCAATAGTATGTTGTGCCAACTTTGGATTGAAACCTCTTAAATCTTTGTAAGTCCAAGCAAAAACATCTGGGAACTCTTGACAAAGCTGAACAAAATCGGATTTCTCTTGTGGAGTACTTTGCCAATTTGCAATGTCTTGCCTTCGTCGACTAAAATAGGCTCTAAATCTTCACCCTTCACTTGAATGTTCGCCTTCTCCTTCCGGAACTGATCATTCGGGTTGAAGATTGAATCCAAGGTTATGAGGCCTTTTGGCAATTTGTTAGTCCTAAGCTGCACCACTTGGTCGCCATACTGCTGCTCCAGCTTGTCTTGATTTCTCATGGAGAACTCAGCTTCTTCTTACAGGAAATTAACAATCTACTAATCATTTTCGAAGACTTGCCAACTTGTGTTGTTATCTGGAACAGCTGGTCTCACAACCACTTTGATATGAGGTTGATTTTTCTCACTTTTGATACTTTCTACAACATCAAACGCAGCCCCAATTGCTACCAGTCTGTCAGCGGCTTCATTCTTTTTTCTTGGGATGGAAATGATGCTAAAAGCTTCAAAATCTTCAATGAGGTCCCATACCCGATTCTTGTAGTTCTTCAACAGATCATTTTTGGCAGCATTTTTTCCTTTGACTTGGTTTATGATCAGCTCACTATCACCAAACACTTGTAAATTCCTGATGCCTTTCTTCCTTGCCCAGTGCAATCCATGAATTAAGGCTTCATACTCAGCTGTGTTGTTTGAACATACAAACTGGAAACGGAAGGCTGAGTAATACCTTATACCTTGCGGTGAAATGAGCATAGCTCCTCCTCCTGCACCTTGTCTACTCCTTGACCCATCAAAGAACAATTGCCATACTTCATTCGTGTCTTTATGATCTGGCTTGGTGATGCTGGGGAGAGGTTGATTCTCTTCATGTAAACAATAGACTCCTAGCTCAGATTCTTCTATTTCTTGATAGGGATCAAAAGCATGCAACTTGCTTGCTCATTCATCAAGGGTCAAATCTGGGATGCTTCCAACCTTGGTGTCAGCTTCATCAGTGCTTGGACAATCCTCTTGATCAAACGTTGAACAGTTGGTATTGATTTGGTTTGGAGTGTAAGGCTCAATGTGAAAGTTCGCAATAGGTTCAGACCTGATTGTGGCTTTGGTTCCATATCTTGTTCTGAACAACATGTGTGACCAATCCACCGAAAGATAGCCTCCAATTTTAGCAGTGAAGTCTCTTGACAAGCACAATGCAAAGAGTGGTGGTAGGTCTATGACTGACACATCTTGTAACACTGTTACGTTGGGACATGCGTGCAGTGTGAGGCTCAATCTTTTGATTACTCCAACCGTTGTCACTGCTATCCCATCTAATTGCACTACACCCTTGGAGATGACTTCATATTGGAGTCCTAGCTGATCAGCTATTTGCTTGGGCATTACTGAACTACTGGCCCCAGAGTCAATCATGCAATTATGTACCAACCTATCTCCTATGATCAATGAAACATAAAATGGAGGGGGCATCAACATTTTACCTTGCTGTCCTCCACGATTTCCTTCAGGCTGGGCAGCATTTGTGATTACCTTCTCTTGCATCTGGACATGGTGATTTGAAGTTGACCAGTCTTTCATGGCAGCTTGTAGCAGATCTCTTTGGTCTGGGATGGATAGTGATTCCCACATTGATATGTTTACATTTGTCTTCCTCATCTGATCAATGATGTTGAATGGAGATGAAGTATCCCTTTGCTGTCCCTTGGCCTGCACATTCATTCCTTGCAAATGAGAAGCAGCAGCTGGCATTTGAGTTGGCCTAGGAGCTGGTTTGGATGCTCCTTGCATGTTTGGAACTATATTTTGTTTTCCAGCGGCTTGTGGAGTGGTATAAGGTTATGGATTACTCGACGCCAATGGCTGTCCCTCTCCCAAATTTCTCCTCTTTGACCTTGTGTTGGTTGCAACACTTTGAGAGGGTATTTGATTCATACCACAGAAATCTTCAGCCTGCCAATTGACAAGAGTAGTTTCGTTCGGAGATGTCCCTTGCTGAGGTGCCCCTTGCTGTTGGTCTTCTTCGTGGCTGGGATCTTGTGACCCACCAATGGTTTGTACCATTAGAGCCTGATTTAATGCACCGTTAAAGCACATTTATTGGTTATGTGGCTGACTGCACGGGAAACACCAATCATATTCTTGGGCCATGTTATTTTGGACTAGCACCAAAGCTCTGGATGCAGATGCAACATTGGGGTTATAGGGCTGAAATGGTCTATTAGCGGGAGGCCTTGCTTGATTCTGATTTGCAGCTGGATTGGGCGGTCTTTGAGGTTGATACGGTTTCCTGTTAGGCTGAGCTTGAGGTTGATACGGTCTAGCACTTTGAGCTTGCTGTCTTTTGATAGTAACCAGCTCATTTCCCAAATTTTGCAATTGTTTCATGACCTCTTGGAGTTCATTTGAAGCATTAGAGGATGAGGTAGAAGTCTCATTTGAACTTTGATTTCTAGGGGTGGGAATAGGAGCCAAAGTGGGTGTTTGACTAGTGCTTGGATTTTCTAAGTTCGGATACAAGGGCATGGGAGGCCTAGGAGCTAGCTTACCAGCTTGAATAAGACAGTTTTCAGCCCTAATGGCAATGCTATAAGCAGCAGGTAAGGTTGTGCCTCCCATAGATTGAATTAACATAGAAATATCAGAATTCAAAGCTTTAAGGTAATATAGAAAAGCACCTTCTGCTGTTGGCCTGACTGCCACTGGAATCCTATCCCAAGACCTTTGAAATCTGAAATTGAAGTCAGTCAACTACTCGTTGGGGGATCTCTTGATAGTTGTCAATTGTTTGCAGCCACAGGAAAACCAGCTCAACGAATGTTTCAATGGCTCAAGGACATAGGTTTTCAAATTTCAGATCAGCTTAGAGGTTATCAAACTGACTCCATGCCCAATGGATTGCTACAAGCAGCTGGTCGTTCTACCTAGTAGGCAGCTACCCCGTTGAGTCGCCAAATTGTTATCCAAAATTCACCCCCAAGGTAAATTTTGATAACATGGATCAAATTATTTTGTCCCAAGCAATTATATTGATTCAGGGTGAAAAGTCATGTTTCTAGGGTCCCCTCAGATTTTTTTTAACTCCCCTGTCCAAGAAGGAGAGAGTTTTTGGGTAGCAAAGCTCTGCCAAAATTGCTTTGTGAAGCCAGTGTGTTGCAGGCCCTTGTAGTGGACTCCTTGCATGGTGATCCAGGCCCTTATCTTGTGATAGACTGAACTGTGCATACCATGAAGCAATAAAATATCAGTTTGTGGATGTATCTTCCCCTGCTGTGTTTTCTTGCATTCTTCTTTCCCCTTTAATCTTTCTACAAGAATATTGTGTCTATTATTGTGTTCTTGTAGGGATCTATTATCATTGTGTATGCTTGAAATATTGTTGTGGATGCATTTTGCTAGATTATGGAGAACTGTCATCGCCTCTTCTAGTGTGCACTTTGCCTCTGTATTCCACACATTTGGAGATTACTCTCACACCCTCCTTTTCTGGTGTATCACTGCTTTAGTGTAGGCTTTCATTTTATGCATTCTCTCTCCCTGGTCCCTTGGAAATTTAGATTAGAGCAGTTAGCTTACCCTGCATTAGAGTAGATTGTGGCAGGTAGTTTAGGAGCAAGAACCAGCTTTCTCTGGAGGTCTATCTCAAGTAGCAAGTCCCACAACTTGGAGATAGTACCCATGTTATCCAATCACACTGGATGCTTAGAGTGATCAAACTAGAAATCTGATCAACATCCAGGGGTGCTATGATTCGGTGATAACAGAGATATCTCAAAAAATGATAGACCAAGGATTACCTAGGAGAGCTCAAGTCCAAAAAATACTTACCTTGTCAAAAGTAAAATGTTCCAGTAAGTATCAAGACAACCCATCATCAAGTAGTGAAGCTTCGAGTTCTTATCAATGGCGGCCAAGAGATCACACAGAGGGCTTTAGACCAGAAGATCGCAAAAAGCTCAAAGAATGGAAAAGAAAGGCTCAGAACAATCTCGATGAATAGCTATGGTCGTGGAACAAAATAAAGCAAGGGTCGAGCATACTCAAAACCCTCCAGGCCGAACCCTAACAAAATGCAAACTTCATGCTAAAAATGCAGAGAACTCAATTTCGTAAAGAAGAGCCCCAAATATTCACGATGGTACCCATTCATTACCGAAATCTCTCAAAGTTCACAATGATGAAAATACAGAAGGATTTTTCTTTACACAGGTAAAAGCCTCAAGAAACAAGCTTCAGAGCGGAAAATACAATGCGTAGAACCCAAAAAGGTTAAAAAATCAGAAAAAGAATCAGATATATGCTTGTAAAGTTCACTATAGAGACTGAAAAAGGAACTGAATCGAGCTCAAAAGCTTCAACAATGGCAGTTGTGTAAAAAAAATTCCAAGGCTTCACCAAGAGAGCAAGAGTGAAAATGGAACGATCATTAGGGTTTGAATTACTTTTACCACACGAGCTCAAGAAGTGAGTTAACGAAACTTAACCACGGTCAAAGACCCAACTACCAAGCTACAAATTCATGGTGGAGATGATCAAGGTACATTCAATCAATGATCAAGAAGCAGTCATAATCAATTTCAACTTAACCAAACTCAACCAAACTAGGGTCAAAAGGTATGTACGTGTCGAAGCCACAAAAACGTTAACTCCACTCAGGTTAGTCTTGAAAGAAGAGCCACCGGCAAAGGTTAAGGGGCATGCCATCATAGAGGAGGGGACAAAATTATCATTTAAATTTTTATGTTTTCAACACCATAGTATACGAAATGATCTGAGTCAAATTCAGAAGAAGGCCTCATAAATTTGTGCCATGTAAAACAAGCTAAATGATTATTTAATCATAATAAGTGTAGGAGGAGTCCATGTTAGGATAAGACTATACCAAAGTGCATGGTCAACATAATTTGACCCTTGATCTATTATTACCACCTTAGTCATTATGGAATATTATTCACATGCACAAGTCAAAGAAGACAAGGAATATGTTTGACATGTAATCATGAAGGGACTAATGATAAAATTGAAATATTTTACCTTTAAAATTGGCTAAATACCTCGTACCCTTAAAGTGGTCAACATCAAAGGTGGTTCTCATATGGGAGCTTAAAACAAAGGTATTATTTTGCTTGCAGAGGTTGAAATTTCACATGTGACCATAAGAGGACAAAATTATGCATGGAGATGTCAACATCAGAGCCTAAGCTTGGAGGTGGTCCCCCTCAAGTGGATGCATGGGTGATTATTTTTTCAAGTATTATAGATTAATGGAATTTATTTTGCTCACTCATAGGGAGATGATTTCTTGGATGCCTTCAGAAAAGGACAGAACAGATAAGAAGACAAATTTGCATGCACCTTGAAGGAGACTTGCTCATCAAGCAAGGTTTATTATTTGCAAATTATTCACCCATGCTTTTCTTAAAAATATAAAGTCAACTTCAGTTTGACTATATGTAATCAAAGGCTATTAATGCCTCTTTGTAGTAGTTATCTTTATTTTATTCCTTTATTTATTATTAAATAAAGGATAAAAATAGGATGTATGGGTGAGTATAACCTTAGTCTATTTTTAGGAAGGGTGGGTGAATCATTTTTTCTATATATTGTGTGCCTTGGCAAAGCACAAAGAGGTATTTTTAGATACATGAGTGCTGAAGCAATTTTTTGCTAGTTTTGCCCTTTGAATGTGAAGTATTTTCTACCTTTCCAATTATTTGCAGTCTTGTGTATGTTTTCTATTAATCTTGTGAATGTTGAATTCCCTGATTAATCATCTTACCCTGTTGCAAATTCAGTATTCTATTCATGATATTAATGTGTATGTGTAACTTAGTAGTATTGTTGTGATTATATCCCTCAATACATCAAAGTGTTTACCCTTAATTATCTTCAGAAATCTGTTAGCCTGTGCATCAGAAGTTCATTCCATATCAATTGTGCATCTACTCAGTCAAAGACATCATACAAATTTGGTGTATCACCTTAGTTTTAATTCATTTTTTACAATCATCTTTTACCCTTACACCCTAGAAATCAGTTTAGGATACATCAATAAGGAATCGGCCTTGATACCAGAGACTCACCTCAAAATAGGTATACCCACAAGCCTGACGTGTTTCCATTGTATCTACGAAAGAGAGAGATAAAATTTGTAAGCTTAGAACACCTGTAGCCATCTCTCTACAAGGTGCACTTGTAGAAAAATGATATGCTCTCTACAGGGTGCACTTGTAGCAAAAGGATATGCTCAGAAAGAGGGCATTGATTATAAAGAAACCTTTGCGCACCCACTATGAAGATCAAGACCATCATAGTTGTTTGCGCACTAGTAACACAAAAAGGATGGAAACTTCAGGAGATGGATGTCAAGAATGCTTTCCTAAATGGTGATTTGAAAGAAGTGTACATGACCCAACCTGAAGGATTTGCTGATGACAAACATCCTAAAAAGGTATGTCGTCTCATCAAATCACTATATGGACTAAAGCAAGCTCCAAGGGCATGGTATATTAAGATAGATGATCACCTTTTGCAGTATGGGTTTACTTATAGCCCCTCATATTCAAATTTGTACATAAAGAAGGTAGGCAAAGAAATTGTCATTCTTGTTGTGTATGTGGATGATCTTGTGATCACTGGAAGTTCAAAATATTAGGGTGATATTATGAAGAATGATCTCAAAAATAACCTTTGATATGACATATTTGGGGCTACTACATTACTGTCTTGGCTTGGAGATATGGAAAAAGAAGCATCAAATTTTGTCTCCCAGATAAAGTACGCCAAGACACTCGTGGAAAAGTATAGAATGTACAATTGTAAACTTATATCCACTCCCATGGAAATTTTTTTGCAACTTTCACAATTCCAGGACTCACCTCAAGTAGATTCCACTCTCTACAGGTAATTTTTTGGAGGGCTCATCTACTTGACATATACCGGACCAGATTTATGCTATGTTGTCAGCTATGTTTACAAGTTCATGTAGGAGCCAAAGAAATGTCACTGGACTGCAGAAAAGCGTGTTTTGAGGTATGTCGGAGGTACAGTTGATTATGGTATGGAATATAAGAAGAATGATATATTATTCTTATAGGGATATGTTGACTCAAACAATGTCAGATCTGTTGATGACAGGAAGTCAACTACATGATATATTTTCATCTCGGATATGGACCTATCTTGCGGATAAGTAAGAAGTGAAATGTTGTTTCTATTTCATCCACAGAGGTAGAATATCACGCTGCATGAGGAGTTATGTGTGAAGTGATATGGTTACATCTCATTTTGGATGACATGGGCATTCCTGAAAAATAGTCACCTATTCTCTATTGCGACAGTCATAGTGTGTTGAAGCTTGTGCAAAATCCTGTTTTTCATGAACGAACAAAGGATATTGAGATTGATTGGCATTTCATTCAAGAGCACGTCTTGAACCATCACATTCAACTCCAGTATTGTCCTACAGAAGCACAAATAGTTGATATTCTCACCAAATCTCTTGGAAAAGTGAAATTTGAAATTTTCAGGGGTTAAATTTGCAAGAATAATGTAATAAGGGGGGAATGTTAGCATAGTTTACATAGCAAAAAATAATATTTTATTAGGTGTGTTTCTTTAAAGTGTATCCCATTATTCTCTTTCCGTTTGTAACCTCTCCTTTAATTTTGGGGAATATTGTTATTTCTCTTCCCTATATATTTGTACGTGCTTTTGATTAATAATACAAGAGAGATATCTAATCTCTATTTATTCTCCACTTCTTTCTCCTCTCATCAACAAGTGATTCCCCCTCACAAATGGTGCTCACATCTTCTAGCTACAAGGTAGTCTGCTATAAGTGATCTATGCCCTACATATAGAACTAAGAGGATCACATCAGCCCACACTTCGTAGTTTTTTATTTAGTGCATTTTAAAAATAAAACATGATCATGTTACTAAATAAATCAGTGTAGTAATTTCATTACAAGTACAAAAAATGAAGCATAAGTTATGATTTCAATGTAATACACTCTAAATACAAGTAAAACCACTTACAATATTAAAAAATAACATCATAATCATCTTATGCTTGGTTTCTATAAATAAATCTATCATTACCTTTTGAAATGCCCATAACTTTATGACAATTTGTAAATGTAACATCGAAATATGCTACCAAACCATGGCTAAAATCATTGTTCTCGACCAAAAGCTTAAATGATGTAGTGAAGGATGTATCTCTATCTCTAGACTTCATCTTTGAAATGTCCAATGTCTGAGTAACATGCAAAACTATTTTTGTTTTTAACATGAAAGAAGGCTCACTAAAAGGTAAGGAATGGTGTTCAAAATAAGACATAAAATGAAATGCATGTGATACAAATTGAATATGAAGTAACTGGGAGTTTGTAGCAATTTAATTTTGGTCAACAGTGTCTACAAGAGGTTCCACCATGGCTTTCTTACTAATGTAGCTCATGTCAAAGCCACAATACCAAATCCACTAAAGATGTTTTGGTTTTTAAGAGTTTCTCCACACACAAAACACAATTGATGACCTTGTACATAGCTTTATAAGAATCATCCAACATACACGGTATGCCACATGCATAAATATGGAATGGTACTATGAAAGAATAAATATTTGTATTTTCCAAAGGATTCTTTACTCGGCATAAAGATCATTTTTCCACCTATCACTAGTGCATAAGTTAAATAGACTAGAATCATCTACTAGTTTCACAAGTCAAAACATATTACAGCTCATCCTCAATTACATGGACTAGTTTGGCCTAATGCCATGTATTTTGTAGTCAATATCTTCAGATTTATTTCTTAATATAGTTACTTCACTTGACTTGATTGATAGAAATCATTTTCAGAATTACATATAGCTAATTTTTACACAAACAACAATCACACAACTTAAATAATATGTGTACACATTGTTGCTCTAAACAAAGTTTCTCCTTTTTTAAGATTGTAAATAAGTTTGTAGGTTCCTGTTCATAATCCCATATGATATGTGTGTTTTCCACTTTTCTAGTTGACAATCCATATTGGCATGGCAACATAAATTTTGAACCACATTGTGAATCTTGCAACTAACAAGATAAACATGACCATTTTCTTCATAAACGACCCATGGAACATGGGTCTAAGTTACAATGGCTTCCATGAATGTGAAGCATAAAACAAATATGTAAACAACATGTGAATACCATCAAGACATTTAGACGATGCTAAAAGAAGTAATAAAATAATAGTATACATTGAAAAACTCCAACATGTCCATGGAAATTTTTAAGGGTCCCTCCGAAAAAAGCCTTAGAAAATTTTTGGAAAATCTGTGATAATTACCTTTCGTACGTATGGAAAATACCAAGATATCACGATTAAATACTACTAGGTGGTAGCTTTTTTATATGTTACCGGCTAGTAGTATATTTTATGCTATCGGACGATAACATATAGGTATACTGTCAACCGGTAGCACAAATATGCTACCGGTCGGTAACAATTTTTTATGCTACTGGCTAACATCATACTTATATGTTGTCAGCCGATAGCATAAAAATATGCTACGACTGACTATATTCAGGTGAATTTTAAGAATTTCTATTTTGCAGGAATGACAAAATAACCACTAAAATTAACTTGTACCCAGAAATTTTTGGCAAACTGGTCCTAAGACAAACCCTAAAAATTCACCAATTTCAAATTTCAAAATAGGAATATTCGTGAATCAATGAATATTCACCACTAAAATGTTCCCGAGCCATAACAAGAAACTTATCAACCTTATCATTTACAAGAAGCCACAAGATCACATAATCATGTACATTTTCAGTTAAAGTTGTGCATGACGACTCAAACAACAAGAATATAACCCTATGTAACCATCTATGGTGGCCAATACCCACCCATATGTAATGCCAAGAGTCATCTCTGGGATTTTACAACGGAAAGAAAAATGTTGACCCAAGACTGTCAAGTAAAATGCTCTTGTATTATATGAATCTGGTGGGCTCCTGTATCATAAGGGAAATCGTTAAATGTGTCTTCTTTTAATTGTATGTTGCGGGATTATAAAACTTAATAAATCAGATTTTGTTATAATATCTTCAAACAACTTAAATTGAAAGAACATGAATTTTATTACTTAAAATTTGCAAGTCAAATGTCATCCTTGGCACCCTTAAACAAAAAAGAGATGTTAGATGACAATCAACACATGCCTTCCTATACATATGAGATTCATTACTTTCTCCCTTGAACATCTTGAGTTTCACAATTGATTATCATTTTCCATAGAAATCGTTATTATGCCTGCATGTACCTCCCACTTCACATGAATTATCACGAGTCGCCCATTAAATTTTTAGAAAAAACAATAACTTGCCAACAAAGTCACACAAAACCACCACAAAATCCATGCACAACAAAAATCCCCTATAACATAACAACAACATCCATAGCTTTTCCTTACTAGAAATATCCAACAACCCCAAACCCGATATTCTCAATCTATGCATGGTAAGAGTTCTGTTAAAAAGAATATATCAAATAATCATCATAACTACCAAGCTCTGGAACAAAAAAAAATTCGTCTAGTTTTTATGGCTATAGGAGCTACAAGTATAGAGGTGATAGCCTCTGTTGCACCCAAAAGGCTTTGGATGACCCTTGTTAAAGACATCACACATTTTCTTCCCATGGCCTTGCCTAACATCTACTCTAGTGCTTCCATTATTGAAGAAAATGGTGTAGTGGGATCCATTAAGAATTTCAACCTCATAGATGGTATCCACTTCACAAAAGACTTTTTCTAAATGATTTACATATTTTTTGTTCCATCAATTTTGGAAGAGGTTGCGGATGGACCTCATTTATTTTTTAAGGCCATGTTGGGAGATGTATATGGAGGAACCAAGACATGTTATGCGTTCTTTAAGCATGTTATCTTTGGATTTAAGAATACATTTCCTATATTTGTTTTGATATGAAATGGAAGTAGTACTCTCTCTGATTTGTGTTCTTCCTCCAATATTGATATGCACACTATACTGCCTCTATGGCCTCATCCGTCTTTAAGTACAATCTAGGACTACATTTTGTATCGTTTCTTGTAATTGACGTGAAAGACATCCAACATCTACAAGACCCATTTTAGTTGCTCGTTAGATGTTAACCTTTGATCTCAAAAAGTAATCTGTTATGATCTGTGTTGCCCTTATAATATCTTCCCATTAGATAAGGTGTCCATTGTTTAATGTAAATTAGCCAACAATTCTTATCTCCATTATTTGACCAGATTAAAATAGCCAACATTTATTTCAAATGAATGGGATTCAACAATTTCCTACCTTCTATTAGGTGACTTAAATTCAATAATCTTGTCAAATTGCACAGAAACCGCATCTACATGTTAGATCCTATAGTGAAGCTTTTGGAAAAATGTGCAACACCAAAAGTGGGTGCCCTCCTTAACACTTGAATGCCCTAATGGGTACCTCATTCCAGATAAAAGTGCTATTCAACAATGGAGTTTTTTCCATGCTACCATAATCTTTTGATGAATCTTCTACAATATATCCCCTCCACTCAAAGAACCCAAGAAATTTCTTGGGTGTTGACCTTGGGAAAATACACATGAATTTCTTCTAAGAAACAATGTGACAATTATTTTTGTAAAATATTTCTACCACCACTCTTGAACATCTACCCTGTTGCAATAAAGCCTTTAGATGGACTCAAACTAATTTTTGACAAGTTTTATTGAAGGTTTTTCATCGATACCAATCTATAGAATGCATTTTCACTATATGTTACAATCAGTGACCATAAAATCCATGTCTCTTAATTACTTATACATTCAGGTAATGGCCCTTCATTACCTATTACATTTTTAGGTGTAGATTTCGTTCTTACATTGTTGAAGATAAAAACTATCAGGTAAATAAGAATATGTACATAGTTCTCGTAAATACATTGGTCACACAAAAATGACATTCAAAATATTACAACGATACAAAACATTGTGATCGACAAATTTTTTTTATACAAAGTGGAGGCTAAGGCCAATCGATAACAAAATACAAACAAAAGCCTTAGAGATATTATTAACAAAATTAAATATTCCCAAGAAAAATAGCACTCTAACACCATGCCCTATGGAGATATTTGAGCATAGCCTCGTAGACTCAAACGTATTGGTATGGGTCTCGTAATTTTGAAGACATAATTTCTTTGTTTTGTGGATGCGGTGGGTGGGCCCTTATTTATTCTATCTTGTTGTGGTGGGCGGGCCCGTATTTATTATTAAGAAACTAAGTACATGCTAATTATCTTTAAACAAAAGATGATAATAAAAGCATGTACCATCTCAAGATTCTGCGTATAAATTGACCGGATTCCGAGGAGTAAAAGCACAGGACCGTTGCAGTCTTGGAGAAGAGAGTTCCAGGCAAAAAGACACGTGTCCGTTGGAAACAGAGCCGTTGGAATATTATACCATATAACCTGTACTCTCAGCATGTTTTACATCATTTCTTTCCCTTCCTCTCGGGTTGTTTATGCGTTTTGGTTTTTGTTATTGATTTTGTTTCATGGTTTTAGAGTCTGTCGCACGCGTGCTGTGTCTGTGTTTGAGTTGAATCTATTTTTTCTTGTTACATGTTGTGTTTGAGTTGAATCTGTTTTTTCTTTATTTTTCTGTATTCTGAACGGTGCCGAGCCGAGCAAAGGATAAGGTTAGGGTTAGTAACCTCCTCTCTCATTTCCAGTAATATGTATTTTCTATTTTATGGGCTATTTCTTTGATGCAACTGATTTACACTATGGATTTCAGGGCATTAAAGACAGAAGGAGCTGTTTTCCTTGCAGAATATGGTGGGCCATGTATATTTGGAGGACGCCCTGGAGAAACCCTAACTGTGCATGTTAGAGGGTTTTATTTGGACCATTTCTTACTGATTTTTTGTGTTCCTTCGTTGATGCCGTTGCTTCTATTTATTTATTTTTCGTTTGATCTGTTCTTGTTTTTTTGTGATGTTTTTGGAGTTCGTTGTATGTTTTTGTAGCCGTATTTTCTATTTACATGCATTTTGAATGTAATTTCAATGGGTGCTCTCTTCATTTATGCGAATTTCCTTTATGTTTTCAAGGAGGCGCAGAGCAGAGCCGAGCTACGAAAATGCTGAGCGGAGCCAAACGAATCAACTGAGAAAGGCAGAAGGAGCTACTTTTGGAGGACACTTTGTAACTATTTTATGGGCTATTTCATTGATGTAACTGATTCGTATTATGGATTTCAGGGCATGAAGGAGCTGTGGATCTCAGAGGGTTTGATTCATTTCTTGCTCATTTTTTTTTGGTGCTATTCATCTTTTTGGATCATTTTTTTGGTGCCCCTTTTTGTTTGGATCATTTCTTACTCGTTGTTTCTATCTACGTTTTTTAGTTTTTTTATTCATGTTATTGGAGTTAATTGTATGATTTTTGTCTATGTTTGAGTCAGATTCATTTTTATTTCTCCATTTTTGTGATATTCTTTTTGGTTAGCAAGGAGGGCCAGAGCAAAGCAGAGAAAATCAGCCGATTCGAGCAGAACAGAGACGAGGGAATCAGCTTAGCCGAGCAGAATTGTCCTGCATCTCGGCTTTATTCATGTTTCTAAGTTAAAGTGTTATCCAAGACCACAAGAAATGAACCCTAATGGTTGGTCTCGAATTCTATTTAACTTACAAGTATCATCTTTTTTTTGTCATGTCTTTTGAAAATAATTTATAGCATTACATACTTATACTTTGATTTTGGTTCAACACAAAAAGCTGAGATGAGTTTTAACAAAGGTTTATGAAGTTTTTAGGTAGAATGAATACAACATGTAATTGGACGTAAACCGTTTCACTATTCTTATTTTAGAGTGAAATCCCCAATTGTATTGATGTTTCTTAGGATATTGTGTTATAGATTCTTATTTTACAGTTATAATCACTAATTGTATTAATATTTTACAGTTATAGAGTTGGTTCCTCCATCGAATTAAAAGCATAAATCTAGGTATGAAGGGAGGAATGAAACACTTGGATGTCATGATTGGAGGTTAATAGAATTTTTTTAAAATAGCAAATAAATAAACCCAGTTAAATTTTAAAGCTGAGTGCAATTGGCTGCTATTAACAGTAGTAGTGATAATGGTGATCACAAATGATATACATTAACATATTGAAACAAAAGTAACTGAAACACAATAGTGAGATTTGGTATGTCATTTTGAGCATTTATTTGTGAGATCTGAAAGCTTTGAAGAAGCTTTTAGAACACAACTGTCACAAATTGGAAAGCCTTGTAGAAGTTACCAAACTACCAGATTGTCTTGAATTGGATTTTGAGTTCTTGTCTGGAATTTGGATGGATTTAGAGACCAGTTCCTGCAATTATGTAAGAGAAACACAATGGATTTTTTACATTTAACTTATATTGCACTCTCGACTTTGTATCAGAATAGAAGGTAGTTTTTCTATTCTAATGCCTTATCTCTTCTTTCAGTATACATTCTGTATATATAATGTATACTAGTAATTCTAATATATGAACATTTGTTTATTTGTCCATTATCTTTGGTTTTTCTTTCAGGAGAATGGTATAACAGAGAAATGGAAGAAGCAACTTCCTCGATGACAAAAAGTGAGTTATTCATTCTTTGTTTTTCTTCTTTCTCTAGGTCTTATGGATAATTTCATCATAAATTTATGCAGTTTAGCTTTACCCATATATATAATATATAATATATGTATTTATTCGCATATGCAATAATGCTGGAATTTTCCTTAATTAAAATAAAAATTATGCAGAAATTATTCGCATATGCACATATCGACTTGTATATTCAATAGTGAAGAAATTCTCACTAAGTAAAAAAAGAAATATATACAATGTTGCTAAAATTTCAGTGATCACTGTATATGCAATAATGTATAAGTTTTTCAGGCACATACAGATTGTTATAAATTAGATTGTGAGTAATTATCTGGGCTCTGATGGATTTAGGTGATAGTCACTGCAATTATTAATGAGAAAGAGTTATTTGCACTCTGGACTTTGGATCAGAATACACAGTAATATTAATGCCTTAGCTTTTCTTTTGGTTTATATATTATCTATGTACATTATAGATAATAATATCATACAAGCAATTATTTGCTAATGTTTGTTGGTTTTTCTTTCACATGCTTGGTATAACAGAGAAATGGAATTTAGATTTTTTAAGGTGGTTACATCACGAAATTCAAGAAATTCATGTAGTTACATCATATACTTAGACATATTGACTTATATATTCAATAGTGCTGAAATCTTCACTAACCAAAACAAGAAATATATACAATAATGCTAAAATTTCATTGATCACTGTATATGCAATAATGCATAAGTTTTTCAAGCACACCCAGATTGTTATAAATTGGATTGTGAATAATTATTTGCTTTGATGGATTTAAGTGCCAGTCACTGCAATTATTAATGAGAAAGAGTCCTTTTTACACTGGATTTTGCATCAAAATACACATCAATATTAATGCCTTATCTTTTCTTTTGGTATATATTTTATGTATATACATTATGGATAATAATATCATATAAACAGTCATTTTATGTATATACATGCTTGGTATAACAGAGAAATGGAATTTAGATTTTTTAAGGTGGTAACATCACAAAATTCAAGAAATTCATGTAGTTACATCATATAATTAGACATATTGACTTGTATTCAATAGTGTAGAAATCTTCACTAACCAAAACAAGAAATATATACAATAATGCTGAAATTTCATTGATCACTGTATATGCAATAATGCATAAGTTTTTCAAGCACACACAAATTGTTATAAATTGGATTGTGAATAATTATTTGCTTTGATGGATTCAGGTGACAGTCACTACAATTATTAATGAGAAATAGTCCTTTTACACTGGATTTTGAATCAAAATACACATTAATATTAATGCCTCATCTTTTCTTTTGGTATATATTTTATGTATATACATTATGGATAATAATATCATATAAACAGTTATTTGCCATTAGTTTTTCTTTCACATGCTTGGCACAACAGAAAAATGGAAGTTAGATTTTTTAAGGTACATATACTTGTATGTGCATTAATGCTTAAATATTCATTGATCACCAGTTGGGGTCCCTGCCACCTGGTATCAACTCATCTCTTCATAACTACTATTTATTATTTTGTATCCTTGTTGTTATTCATATTTTGGTTCTTTCATTTATCATTATTGCAGCACATATCTCCTATTTTTCGATATTCCTTATGGGTAAATTTCGTGCGGGTATTTTGTGATCAAAATTCTCTCAACTCAACAAACAAATGTCCCTTTATTGCAGGCTGAAGTGATGGTGGAGAGTTTTATTATTACATGCAAAATGTTGTTACATGTGTATTGTAATGTTGTTATATTTGTATTGAATTGTAAATGTTGGTAAAATATTTTTTCCTAAATAATTTTTTTTTTTTTTTTGAAGGGGGACTGAAAAGGTCCTCCAAAAAAATTTCAAGAATGGCCATGAACATTCTTTCTTGAGGGCGTGTTTTATTCTTCTTTATTTTTATTATTTTGAATTATTTTTTAATTTATTTATAATAACAGTATATCTCAAACATGCCCACAATAATAAATACATAGCAGATTACCCAATTAAACACAATAAATGTTCCATAGTTTTTATTATCTATAATGTGTATAACTTTGATTACAGGCGTTCCCCCTATGGGAAAGGCTCTTGCGGACGTTTCTCCAACTATGTTAAAATTGACAGTTTGACAGGTGTTTTGACAGGCAGTCGCTTTTGGTGATTTTAGATCTTAGGCTTCAGAACAAGTAGAATAAAATTATGTAGCAATTTATTTCTACACTACAGAGGTTTTTCTGTCGTTGAACGTCCAATCCGTACTCCAAAAATGTCCGAACATGTGAAGGGTTGGAGAAGCTTCAGCAGGCATCAAACACACTTTGAAACAGAAAAAAGTTTGAAAGATCGAGAGCTGGAAAAACTGGGGCAAAGCACAATGATACTAACCCGCGGCATGTTTTGTTCATTTTGCTCGGCACCTTCCTTCTTGCCTGTTGACGTCGCATTCTTTCACTTTCTTCCGGGCGCCATTTCATGCGAACACTCCTCTTTTTTCACTATCTTGGAAGGAAACACTTTTGCAAGCGCCCTTCACTCTTTAAATCCCATGCTTTCAACTATGAGAGAGCAACTACACCACAATAAAGTGTTGGAAATGGTTATACAGTGAGGGAAAAGCCCCTAATTTAGACAAAAACAGGAATGGAAAGCTGAAATGCACCCAATAGAGGTACCCTAAGATTAGAGAGCCTCGATAAAAGTAACAGTATGGCCAGGGTTCAAATCTCATTGTTGCCTATTGATTAAAAATCATGAAACCTATGGACTCTGATGCATAAGTAAGCTCGAGGAGTGACTGTGATGGAAACAATTTCATAGCTATCCAGGACTTACGCGGAAAATGCCCTTATAACAAAAACCTTTTCACTTTTCCATTTCTAGCCAGTTTTCCCCTCCTGATGCACACAATAAACAAATGCAGGAAAAATCACAGAACACGTATTTTTCAGATGGTTTTAAATTCATTATTTTAATTTCTACCCATATGCATTACGTTAACATATCTTTTTTTTTTTTCAGTGTCCCAGATTTTTTGCTAAAGCTGATTCCCTTTCTGAAATAATATCAAAGGTTTCATAAAAGGCATCACCTCTGGAATTTATATGAGGCTAGCAATATAGTACCAAAAGGCTTTTGGAGTTTTCTCTAGAAGTTTTTGCTACTAATTATGGGACAAGGAATCCTTAAAAAAATAGGAAGATAACATTTTCCTCACCAAACAAAATTTGTAATCCAAAACATCAATGAAAGTCAAAATTGAATGAGGGTATTTTCCAGAAGGCTTTCGCTACTAATTAAGGATTGTAGAAGCCTTAAAACGTTTTTTACTTGTTTCTCAATATACAAGTACTTCCACAACATATTGGTTTCTTAATAGAGTTCGAGCACATAATTTCGAACTTTTTGTCCAATCAAATGCTAATATTTAGTAAATTGTTAAGTCTAATATTTCAGACGAGACGATGGACGGAGAGTGAATAGTCAAACATACGATGAAGTCCGGATTGCCGAAATTTGTTCATGTGGCTATTATGGATGTGCCCCGACTACTATTTTTGTTTTTCATGGTAAATTGAATGGTCCTCTTTGGTGGAAGTTGTTCATGTGGTTATTAGGGATGTGGTCTTACTACTATTTTTGTTTTTCATCATAAATCCGATGGTCCACTTTTCATATCTTCAATGCATCAACCAAATGTATGATCTCAACCATTAAAATCACAACAATTGCTCCAAATAATAACAATTTTACCAAAAAATACATCAAACTAATCACAATAATTCGCGTGGACATAAGTACTTCATCCCCAAGAATTATTTGTTCCCACCCCTCTCCCACATTGGTAATCTAATGTGCCATGTTATCTTAGTAAAAGGGTTTGTCAAATCCTCTAAGAGAAAAATAAAAAAGGGTTTGTCAAATCCTCCAAGAGAAAAGTCATATCTATGTCATCGACGAGAACCTTCTCCATGGCATCTATAATGTTGATATCAACATTGCATTCTTATTCCCAATAAAAATCTTATAGGTAGCCAATCTGGCTTGGGGAGCCATCCTTGTGGCTTGTCCATTGGTAAACCCATAGAAACTCACTCTCGCCACAGGGGACCCAACCATAGTGAAGCAATGTGTGTATTGTGCCCCATGCCATGGCTCGCTAATTTGTTCATAGTTTTATCAAGACTATCGTACCTTGGTTTGTAGCTTTAAAAGAAGTAACAAGCTCCAATTATTTTCTTATCACATCATGAATAATTGAACATAAGTCAACTTTCACACACACACTTCCATCTAGGGGGAATATTGTTTGAGTCCTTCATGTCACAAAAGATTCTACTTTTAGGCCATATTTTAGTGGCGGTCAATGGCATATGCTTGAGGGATTTTCGTAGATCAAAACCCTAGGAAGGTCTTGGCCTTTCCATCGTTCACTTGTAGGTGGCCAAATTGTTGTATCATTTCTGTTGGCTTCTCTATCCACAACATTTTGTGGATTTGTTTGAGCCTCTAAGGTCTTGAAGTTGTCTTGATGACATCTCCAATTCATGTTGTTCCCCTCGTAAGAGTGTCATTTAAATAATAATTAGTGAAATCCTTTGCTTTGTTTTTTTTTTGGTTATTTTGGCATAATGATGATAAGGCACAACCTGTGAAGTGCATCTTGACCATTATTTATTTCTCGTAAAACAATTATGCTCTCGGTCATCTCTATCACCTGTTTTTCACCCTCCTCCACTTCCAAGTCTGCCGTAGAAAGGCCACCTTGAATGGTCAAGGTTTCATAAAATTTTACATCCACTCCTCTAAAATTATGTGTATATTATATTTTTCCCCAAGCAAATTATGCATGTTGTTTATCAACAGATAACACACTACATGTTTTTTATATTGAGTCTTTAGCAAACAACATACAACTTAAGAATTTGACACCATGTGAGAACAAAAAACATGTGGCAATTGACATCTTGCTCTTCAAACTTATTAAATGAGTGGGAAATGACTTCCATCAAATGCATGGTCCATTAAGAGGTCCAAATTTTGTAGGTAGACAATTTAAAAACTTTTCCAATCTTTTTCTACAAAGAGAAATGAAATGAAATGGTCTTAATCACATCCACAAGGTCTAGGGTTTATGGGACCTTTGCAAATTCCAACTACTTAAAGATTTTTGGGATTAGAGGTATTTTTTAGAATGTTTCCCCTCTTGTTGAATTGAGATAACATCTCCATTGACCCTTTTATTTCACTTTTCTCAAATAATTGTATCATGGAATAAACTCTTAGAATTTTCTCATACATTTTTCTAATGTTCGTGTACCTTCAGCATTCAAGGATGAAATGTGCCTCTATGTCAACTACCCTTGTATTGCATACAGCACAAATCCTCTCTTCAAAGAACTAAAACTCCTTGAAGACCATGCATTATCATCTTTTCAAGAGTCGCTAAAACATATAAAATATGTTCTTATTGATGAAATGAGTTTCATCGGCCCAAAGTTGCTAAGAAAATTTGACATTAGGCTACACGAAGCTTTCCCACAATCAAAAACATTTGAATTTGGGAATAGATCAGTCATCCTCCTCAGCAACCTCGGCCAGTTACCATCGGTTTTGGATAGTCCTTTTTATGCAAGTAATTCCTATGAAGCCAGCCTTTGGAAGGGTTTTCATTCTTCCATTACATTGTAAACAATATTTCGGCAACAAGGAACAAACAATGCACGAGTTTCATTTCATTCTGGAATTTACTGCTCCACATCTGAGATTCAACTCCTCTTATTGAGGACTAAGAAGTCTTAATGTCTCGCACCGACTAACACCTAACTCAGCAGGAGCTCAACATTCTAAGGATGCACCACATTTGTTTGCAAAAAATGATCTCGTGGACTCCCACAACCTTCAGATGGTGAAGGCATTGAAGGTTCCAATCACCCAATCCATTGCTGAAAGTTACATGTGGGATGGACTAGGAGATCCAGATGATGATCAGTTGGAACACAAGGTTTTGTTGTGCAAACAAAGAAAAATCATGCTTATTGCAAATTTATGGCTTGACATAGGCCTCACAAATGATGCTATAGGAACAATCACCGACATTGTCTACGACGCATCAATGCCAACACCAGCATTGCCTTTATTTGTTTTCAAATTTGATAGATACAACGGCCTATGTTGGGATCCCTCCAAACCGTTACATATTCCCATACCCCCTGTTTCAAGAGGGAATCAAAGACAATTGTCGATTAAAATGACCCAGGGATTAAATATCCACATGTCCAAGGGACTTAAATTGCATAGAGAAATTGTCAACATTGGAACCACTGAAAGACAAGATTTGACATTCACAACTTTCTCCAGAGTTCCCTGGCTTGCAAATCTGTGCATTTCATGTATTCATGTTAAGTTCAAATAAAATAGTCCGCAAAATGTTACCACTCATGATATAATATTTGCAATTGTATATGTACGAATTTGTAACAAGTTTGAAATGCAGAGATGATACCTTTAAATGAAGTGGTTCATCTATATTTCTACACCAATAAAATACCACTTTACAACATACATGTTCAATTTTTTTGTTTTAATTATTGCTCGCTTCTTTATGTAAACTAACAACATCACATTGTTTATGTCTTCTTCATTATATCTACATAAAAATGGCTATAGTTTTAAAAACGTGAGAAAGAACCATGCAATTTATAGTTGCTTCCATCCAAAGCTTTGTACATTATATCACTTTTTAGCATATTGAATTGTTTTAAGGGATAGGCCTCATGTTTGCACTTTTTAAATGAAGTGGTTCATCTATATTTCTACACAACAAAAATCAATCACACCCCTTATCAACATCAACTACAAAATTTATAATTATCCCTCTAAATCAAATAACTTATACCATTCGGCATTAACATTGCATTGTACACATGCGATTGCTAGTTATATGTAAATCGAGTTTATTATATATTTAATAAAATAATTTAAAAATATATATTATGTAACACTTATTTACGAGAAATCTAATATTATATTAATAATATTATAATATTACATTTAATAAAGTATGTAATATTAAAATAAAATATAATATTTATAGTAAATATAATTATAATGTAATATCTTAAAAAAATACAATATAGTAAAATGATGTTCATTTAGAAATTTATAATATGGTATCTTTTATATAAACAAATTAAGAACGAATAATAAGATAATTACTACGATATTAATTTACTTATATTTTATAGGAAAAAATTAAGGAGGAATAATTATGATAATATTACAATATTAATTTATTATATTATAGGAAAAAATTAAGAAGGAATACTATGGTAATCATTACAATATTAATTTATTATATTATAGAAAAAAATTAATAAGGAATAATATGGTAATTATTACAATATTAATTTATTATATTATATTTATAATTTATTAACGAATATGTTATAAATTATATTATATTAAGAACAAATAATAAGATAATTACTACACTATTAATTTATTAATAAGTTATATTTTTATTGTATTATTAATATTTTTAATATATTTTAATTTAGTAATAATATAAATAAATCTCAAATATAATATAATATTTATTTAACTATGACTATTTTATTATGTACTTAAAAATATATTTATTATTACTAGTAATATTAGATTATATGATGATTAGTAATATGGTAATTACAATATAGTAATGATGTTCATTTAAATATTTATATTATAAATATAAATACAAATTAAGTAAGAATAATAAGATATTTGTTATAACATTAATTTATTATATTATAATTATGATTTGTTATTTAATATATTAGTAATTTTTAATATAATAAAAATGTCATGATATTTATTTAAATATTCTTATTGTATTATTAATAATATAATTAATATTAATATTAATATTCCATTATATGTTTTATTATTAATATAATGTAAACATTATACTATAAATATTCATTTATTATGTTATATTTATAATTTTTAATAAATATGTTATATTTTAAGTATATTATATAATTAATGTCCTTATAATATAAATTGTAATTTATTACTATTTATAATATTATTAGTATGAATATTACGTTATATTTTGTAAAACATGGTAATAATGAATTTATTTATTTAAATTTCAATATATTTGTATATTAGAATTTTTTTTATATATTTTATTATGTGAACTTAATTTTAATAAAATAGAAAAGGTAGTATCATATATTATATTAGATAATAAAAATGATGTATTACATTCTATTTTATTGGTAAAATAGTATAAATATATATTTTTTATATATTATTGTATTACATTATTTGATTTTGATTTGTATATATTATTAATAATTTATTGTGTTTATATAAAATATGTTGATACAAACATTATATCTAATGTATGTATAATATTTATAATAACATATTTTATAAAATATACAATTGTTGATAAATAATATACTCAAATAAAATAACAAATTTCTTATCATAAATCTATAATAGTACATACCACATATATATTACTATTATAGTGTAATAATTACTTATATAGCATAAATATAATATATACATTTATTTATTAATATTATTTTGAAACTATATATAAGTAAAGTTTTTTTGTAAAGGAGATTGTAAGTATTGAGCTCGGGGGCGAAAAGATGCGAACCCAATGCGAATCCCGCGAAAATTCAAATGCGTGTATAATATGTACAATAACATATTTTATAAAACATACAATTATTTATAAATAATATACTCAAATAAAATAAAAAAATTTCATATCATAAATCCATAATAGTACATACCACATCTATATTACTATTATAGTGCAATAATTACTTATATAGCATAAATATAATATATACATTTATTTATTAATATTATTTTGAATCTATATATAAGTAAAATTATATTGTAAAGGAGATTGCAAGTATTGAGCTTGAGGGGTGAAAAGATGCGAATCCTACAAAAATTCAAATTTTTTGCTGTCTAAAGGGACTGTTGAACTGGAGTCGTTTTCAGTGCCTAAGTTGAAGGAGGTCACCTCTGGCATGAATAGGATATTGCTCGGCCTTAGCAATGGTGAGGAATGGATCAGGCATGACACAGATGCTCTGGCGAAGGATGGGATGTTTGTTTTAGTTAGGTCTTTCGGCCCTGGGGAAATCGTTAGACTTCTAGTCTCACAGTTAGGGTTTTTGGTGGTTAAAAACTTGCTCAAGGAAAGTGATCCGAGAAAAGGGTCCTCTGCTTCCAAACCATCGAAGAAGGTGATCCCCTCTTCAGCTAGCGGTATGGGGGTGCACGGTCCGTGCCCCCCGAAAGATTTCAAGGTGGGCGATATCGAATTCAAACTTTCCAAGGATTCGGGTCGAGTCAATCTTTCGCATGAGAGGAAAAAGGATTTTGTTGATATCCGTGAAAAGAGAGCAATTTTTTGTAAATTTGTTGGTGCCAAGTTCTCCAGGAGAAAAAATAGGAATCAAATATACTGGTTTTGGGGTAGGGAGGGAAATCTCAAGATTCTCTTTTTGTGGAACGATTTCTTTCAAGACCTGTTTCACTCTGTGTTCTCCGTGGAAAATGTATTTAAGGGTGGTCCTTGGTTCCTAAATTTCTCCAGTTTATACATGAGACCTCGGTCCTCTAATTTCGATCCAAGGATGGAAAGTATTCATAGAGCTCTGCTCTGGTTAAATTTCCTGAAACTCCCCGCAGAGTTTCAGAACTCTTCCTCTCTTAAATCTATAGCCAAATCACTTGGTTCTTAGGTGCCTATTTCCAACCCATCTCTTCTCAAATGGAGAACCTCTTCAACGCGCATCTATGTGGATATGGACTTGTCTCCCCCCTTGCTGAGTTCCGTCCTGCTGTCTTCCCATAAGGGCTCTAGAACGTCTGAAATAATCTATGAGGGGTTGAGTCTCAAGTGCTTCTCTTGCGGGGAAATAGAGCATCTGAAGAAGGATTGTCAAGATCCTAGTCAAAAGGTTGGATCCCTTTCTTGCCCTCATATTGATGGTTCCTATTTGGCTCTGATCAAATCTTCCACCCCTTCCCTTTTTGAATCTCTAGCTATTGATGATGGTTCGAAGGGTTTGGCTGTTCGCCTTTTGCCCCTTGCTGGATTTTTGGACATCTTAAGTCCTTTCTCGTTACTAAAGGAAACGAAGGATGTTCATATAGATTCAGGTGTTCTTATCTCCTTGATTAAGGAAGGTATTGTGCAGGGGCAAGCTTCCTCGATGGCAACTCTTAGCGGGTGGATTTTAAACAACCTCACTCGGGAAGTGGAACTACTCGTCTCCAAAGCAGGGACTTTGGAAGAGGGAGAGATTTCCCCTAAAGTTTTAGTTCACTGCTTGGCCCCTTCTAAATTAGCTCCATGCCAAAATAGTATGGGGGATGTTATTTTTGGCTCCACAGGTAAAAGGGGGAGAAAATCAAAGCAGGAAATGACCCAATTGGAGGTCGATGTAGGGAAGCAAAAAACCCTTAATTTTGATCCTACTGATTCCGGGAAGGTGAAACCCCTTCCCTGTGCACAATGAAGGTCTTCTCCTGGAATGTCAGAGGGCTTAATTCCTCTGACAAAAAATGCTTGATTAAGCGTTATATCCTCTCCTCGGAGGCTTGTCTAGTTCTTTAAGAAACTAAGTTACCTATTGTTGAAGCTGAATGCCTTTGGAATAAGTGTTTTAGAGGTTGGAAAGGGGTATTTTCGGATTCGTTGGGTGCCTTTGGGGGGCTCAGGATTGTCAGGAAGGAAGGCGTTGTAATGGTGGAATTGCAAGCCCAATCTCGCAGCTGACAATATGTTAAAGTAAGTTTCCAACGCTCTTAGCTTAATTTTCTTTTATTTCATATCTATACCCCTCCTAGCATTCTAGGTAAAAAAATTCTTTGGGGGGGATTGCTACAAGCAATCTCCGCTAGGGGTGATCAGATGTTCATTCTTAGAGGGGACTTAAATGCCATCTTGGATTGCAGGGATAATAAAGGGGGGATCACTATAAACCTTCAATCCCAAAAATATTTCTGCTCCTTTATTAGAGAAGGTGCCCTTGTGGATATTAAACCTAAGCAAGGTTGGTTTACTTGGAGTAATAAGCGTAAGGGCTTTAGTAATATAGCAGAAAGACTAGATAGATTTCTAGCCAGCCTCGGATGGAATTTAAATGATATTGTGCTTGAATGTTCGGTTAGCATTCTAGGTAAAAAAATTCTTTAGGGGGGGGACTACTACAAGCAATCTCCGCTAGGGGTGATCAGATGTTCATTCTTGGCGGGGACTTAAATGCCATCTTGGATTGCAGGGATAATAAAGGGGGGATCACTATAAACCTTCAATCCCAAAAATATTTTTGCTCCTTTATTAGAGAAGGTGCACTTGTGGATATTGAACCTAAGCAGGGCTGGTTTACTTGGAGTAATAAGCGTAAGGGCTTTAGTAATATAGCGGAAAGACTAGATAGATTTCTGGCCAGCCCCGACTGGAATTTGATTGATATTATGCTTGAATGTTCAGTTCTACCTTGGTCTGGGTCGGATCATTTCTCGGTGCCGCTGTCTATTAATCTAGATGTTTCCCCTCCTCAATCCCCATTCAAATTTGAGCTAATGTGGATGAGGTACGCCTCTCTTGAGGGATGGATTGATCTTTGGTGGAACTCTTATATTATTGAGGGTTCCAAGATGTTTGTGCTGGCTCAAAAACTGAAAAGATTAAAAAAGGACTTGTAGGACTGGAACGTCAAGCATTTCAAAAACATCTTTCAGGAAAATGCCAAAGTTGAAGCTGAATTGAATGTCCTTAATTTAAAATTTTTTAGTGATGGGATGTTCCAGGAAGATTATGCTTGTGAAAAATCTCTCTTAAGTGAGTTAGGTGAACTGCTTCTCAGGGAGGAAATTTATTGGAAGCAAAAATCTAGGGAGCTCTGGATGAAGGATGGTGATGGAAATTATAAATTCTTTCATGCCTATATGAAAGCAAAAAGGAATTCAAATTTCATTTCAGAAATCAAGAATAGTGAGGGGGTCTGTCTGGTGGATCAGCAGGACATCATATTTTAAGGGATTAATTTCCTCTCCTCCTTGTTAACCGGGGATGTTGCCTCCTTCAAGGATGAACAAACCTCCATTCTAGATGTTATTTCCACTCTCATCTCTGAAAATCAAAACTCCGTGCTTTTGAAGCCTTTTTCTTTCCTAGAAATTGAGAAAGTGGTTTTCTCCATGGAGAAGAGTAAAGCCCCCGACCATGATGGCTTTCCTATAGATTTTTTTCAGAAATTTTTGGGTATTATGGATTATGATGTATGGGCGGCTGTGGAGGCCTCTCGGAGGTCCCACTCGGTGCTCGGAATGCTGAATAATACCTTCATCTTCCTTTTCCCTAAAATGCTTGAACCCTTCTCCTTCGGGAATTTCAGGCCTATTTCCCTTTGTAATACGTCCTACAAAATCATCTCCAAATCCATTTCCCTTCGGTTGAAATTTATTTTGGATCCCCTCATCTCTTCTGAGAAAACAAGTTTCATGCCTATTCGTTCTATTTTGGACAGTGTCATCTTGACTCACGAGCCGGTTCACTCTCTTTCTTCTTCTAAAACCCCTAGTATGATGCTAAAATTAGACATCAATAAAGCATATGATAAGCTCAATTGGAGGTTTCTCATCAGGGTCCTTCTGAAGTTTGGCTTCTCCAGGCGATTTTGTGAGTGGATCTTCAGTTGCATCTCTGACCCCTCCTTTATTCTTATTAATGGGAGTGTTGAAGGCTTCTTTGGAAGTAATCGTGGTATTAGGCAAGGGGATCCCCTGTCGTCTTTCTTATATATTCTGGTGGTTGAAGCCCTTGGTAGGTCCATCAAACTTAAATTAGGGGAAGGTAAGATTTTTGGTTTAAAGATTGCAGATGGTATTCCTCCACTCACTCATCAGCAATTCCCTGACGACACCTTTATGTTCGGCAATATACTCTAGGGCGGATGGGCAAAATGTAAGTGTGGCTAAATCGTGCATTTTTTTCTTCAATGTTGCCTTGCAAATAGAATCAAGAATCCTAATATTTTCAATTTCAAAAAAGGGCTCCTACCTGTCAAGTATCTCGATATTCCTTTGTTTAAATGTGCAGGCAAGAACTCCTCGTGGATTGATCTCCTCAATTCTCTAGCTGTTAAACTCAATGCCTGGAAAGGTAAATGGCTCTCCCTTGCCAAGAGACTTTTGCTGGTAAATTCAGACCTTTGTGTTGCCCCCTTTGTATCTCCTTTTGGTCCTTTAAATCCCTAAGGGTATTCTTGGTAAGATTAAGGACATTTTGTGGAAATTCCTTTGGCAGGGTTTATCTGAGGAAAAGAAGCTCCCCCTGATTAGTTAGGATACACTTACTAAGCCTAAAGAGCTTGGTGGAGCGGGTGTTCTAAATTTTGGTCTACAAAATGTGGCCATTGGAGCTAAATTGGTTTCGAATCTTATCTCCAATCCCAACAATCTTCTCAGCATGGTCTTTGAAAAGAAATATTTGGGTGCCTCACTTCCTGAATCCATCCTCCGGGTGGCAAACCCCCCCAAAGACTCGCATATATGGAACTTCATGATTGAATATAGATCTTTGTTTGTTTTTTTATGCAGATTGGAAAGTGGGTAATGGAGAGAAAGCTCTCTTCTAGGATGATCCATGGAATGGATACCCTGCTCTTGGAGACTCCCCTGCTTTCTCAAATATTAAGAGGCGATTGCTTGTTTATTGGGGCCCTTTCATGTCCAATTATGGAGAATGGAACGATTCCCTCCCCTCCATGTTCCAATGGAATAAATTGGAACATATGTACCTCTCTCCTGATTTAGAAGCTAATTTTTTTATTTGTTTTGCAGGAAAGGAAAATACTGGTCTCAAATAAGTAGGATGAAATTGTTTGGACTGCATCTCCCTCGGGATATTATTCCCCTCATCTTCGGTATCTTTTGCTTCATGAGGATATTGCCCCTGAAAACCAATGAGGAAAGATTGCTGGAAATCCCACTGCCCCCCTAAAGCTAGTCTTTTCGCCTGGATGGCCTTTAAGGGCAAGATATTAACTCAAAAATGAAGGAATAAATGTGGTTTTCAAGGTCCCACTAGATGCCTCCTATGTGAAAAGGATGTGGAAGATAGGGATCATTTTTTGCTACATTGCTCCTTTGCTCCTTTGCTACTAGATGCCTCCTATGTGAAAAGGATGTGAAAGAGAGTAAGTTGGTTTAAATTGTTGAAGTGGTGAAAATTAGATAAATTGTATAAAATATTTAGTGAAAGCATGATTTTGAAATCAGTAACAAATAATTATTTGATATAATTTAGAAAAGAAATTATTTCATTTCCATATTTAATTTATTTTCATCTAGTTTTATGCATGGAAAATGGTGATTTTTTTTTTCGAAACATGAAAGATGAAAATAATAATATTATAATATTATGCTCCTACAAAAAAAAAATCTCCAAAAAGCCCCATAACTCTATAAAAGTGTTGTGAATATCTGATCCAACCAACAATTTGTATTCATCGAATATACAAATAAAAACCATTACATAATAGGGGAGAGGACCCATAATTGTGCATGTACCAAAATATGTACATTGATTTTCACCATTGGTTGTTGAAAAAATGACTAATAGTTGTTCACTATTTGATTAATGACACTTTTTAAGAGCCAATGACAATGTGAAACATAGGGCGTTCGGTCATTGGTACCTCTTTCAAATGCTTTCACTATTTTATTAATGACAATGTGAAACATAGAGCGCTCGGTCATTGGTACCTCTTTCAAATGGTTTATATTATTTTTTCATTTGAAATCAATTCAATAACTAATTTTCCCTCCAAATAAACACGCGAAACGAAAATGCTGATGCGGCATGATGATACGCTACATAATGATATATATTTTTATGCTAATGAAACCCATACATATATCTACGTGCCCCTAAAGTTACGGTGCACGGTTATGGGGTCCTCTCCCCTAGATTCGTTGCACAAAAACACAAAATTTGATAAATTTTATTAAATTGTTCAAAAAATTAATACGTCTATAATATTACATCTAATTTCCAGATATATAATAAATATTATATGAGGCATCAACATGCATCACCAAATATAGTTCAAAAACTAAATCTAAATTTTATTGAGTTATAATTTGTGGTAACATCATTCTGGTCCTTAGAATTTTAAATCCATTTTTAATGTGTCTAAATCAAAACACTATAATTTCTGCTCAATTCCTCAGAAGAAATCAGCCCATCTAAGGATTTGTACAGTCCAATAATAACGATGCCTTTCTCCAATCCAAACAATTTGTGTTTGATTAATCCATAATAAGAAAAACAATTCTTATAATACATTCCTCTGCAATATATATAAAATTACATAAATTTTGTCAAATCTTTAAAATGATTATTATATCTACAAAACTAGAAAGGATCTCATTATATATATATATATAAGAACATGTATCACAAAATGTAGTTCACAAACAAAATCTAAATTTCAGCACACCATAGTGCACAATAAATTACCTTTTGGAACCGGTTAATTAGGGGTCTGTAGAGCCCAAAAAAATCGTTACATTTTTCATTCAACCTTCCATTTCAAAATCAACTAAAGCCATTGATCCTTCCATCATTATCCAAATACTGAGCAAAATTTGAATATTATTCAGCTCTAATATGGTAAATCGTTCATCCTTAGTTTTTAAAATTAATTTATAGGTTAAGAAGAGGGAGGGGGTACAAATCCTAGCCATAAGATTTACTTTACTTATCAACAGTAGAAAATAAATTTTATTCAATCCATCATCAATCCATATGATTGCATGCTACTATTATGGAAAACAGTTAAATTATCATTCACTTCATGCATGAAAATCGACTTTTAATTTTGAGGAAGTTAGAGAATATAAATGAGCATTTAATAGTGAGGATGCTATTTGTGATCTCTAAGTCACTTTTTATTACTAATTAATGCCTACAAAATTAAAATAAGTTATGAGAAATATTTATTATGAGACATTTTAACAACTATAGACATTAGATGGGGATGGTTATGTATTGATATTTTATTTCTTTAATATATTTATTTAGATGTTACAAGGAAACACAAATTATTATTTTAATGAATAAAATATATGGTTATTAAATGTTGGAATTATATCTAATTAAAAAATAACAAATGATTTTAATAGATATGAAATGATTGTAGGGAAAAATGTGTAGAATCGACCGATGTGATGATCAACTATATTAAAAAGGCTTAATAAAGATGAAAAAATATCATAAATATTTCACAAATTTTCAACAAAATTACTTTTTGTGCATATAATTTAGATAAAAAAAATTGTATTTCTAGTATTGAATGACACTTTGAACTCTACATTGAGAATGGATTCCAATAATCAAAATTTTAAGCCTTAGATAGTTTTCAACATTTTTGGATAGTGTAGATTACCCACAAATATTGTACTATCAACAATCAATTTATGTACTATCAACAATTCATAATATAATATTTTAGTACATTATTGAAGAAATAGTTATTTTCTCATTATGTGGATTATTTACAACATAATTTTATAATTAGATTGATTTGATTATTCATGATTATATACCTTTACCTTTTCTATTATTAATAAATATAATATAAATAGATTAATTATTTATTAATTTCATCCATCCAACGATTAGCTATATTATTTTGTGATAAAAATAAGTTCTAGGGTCGATATATAAGAGAGTAAAGATCAAAATTGTTAGTAATTTTAATAATGTAGATTATTCACAATAAAAATTCACTAGATATTGATAGTGCAAATTATAAACAAATACAATTATGTGTTGGAATGAATTTCCAAAAGTACATATATTTAACATTTTTTCCATAATACACAATTAACTCTTTTAATTAGAGTATATTTTTTATAATTTTTATTTAATATTATAAATAGAGTAAAAAAAGTTAGAAATTTGCAACAATATATAATATTGTAAATTATAGACACCCAGATATAAGTGTTTTACATTTTCCACAAAATATAGGTTTTATATTTGTGGCTGATAAAAACTATACAGAAATTTCATAAGTTTTCTTCAAATAGATATGTTTGGGGGTTGTTTAGTCGATCCATAATTCTAGCCTCAAAAATCTTAAGTTTTTTCAAACCAGAAGGAGAAAATGTGATTAATCCACAATAAGTTTAAAAAAAAAAAGATATTCCACAACCTTAAATTTGACAGTTATGAAATTGTGGAAAAGATACATTTTATTTTAATAATCTTTCCATCAATTGTTGATAATTCACAATTTTTCCACAAAATAATTATGTTGTGGATAACATTGTGGGTAAATGATCCTATATCTAGTAGTGTAGTTACACTCAAAATTGGAAGATGTTGTAAAGTATGAATCATAGCATTTTGAGTCTGGTTTCTAAGCTACTAAATTTTATTGAAAATGGATAAGTTTAAGTGGATCAAAAAACTAAAATACCAATCGATTCTCCTGTTTTTGTTAAAAAAACATCATAGAGCGACTTTTGTGCCCCCAACCATTTTTTGAACACCACATGCATTTAGTTTTTTTGAAAACCCTTTAGTAGAAAGATAGCTAGGAGCATCTAGTTTGGGCTCCATTTTTTCTAATATTTTTATAGAAAATATTGTTTTATTTATGAATTTTCTAGTACAAAAATTTTATGTTTTGAAAAATAACGGATTTCCGACCATGCCCCCCAACTACCTCAAAAAAGATTTAAAATTAGATTTATTTTTTGAACATGGATAGAATTATGCCTAGTTTGGGGTAGTGTAATTTTTTTTAATTTCGATCACCCAAAAAATAGATACACCATGAAATATAGATATATTTACACTTCAAAAAATAGCTATAAAAATGCATAGTTAGAAAAGAAATAATATGGAAACCTTATATTAGTCAGAAAATTTGAAAAATTATATTTTTAGAAAGAAGAAACTCTTCTTTACGTCGTGGTATAATTTTTTAAAAATGAATCGATTGTTTTATTTTGATTTATCATAGAGGAAGTGAATTTTTGTACATTTTTTACAAAAACATGTTTGTTGTGTTTGTACAGGTCCATGCCTCAGGCTCGGGGATCCAAACCGGATCCCAAGCCTTGAGGCATGGCTTGGAAAAAGAGAATACAAAATGCATACGCGTTTTTCTTGGTTTATATATTGTGGCCCCCAACATCCCTTTCATCTCTTTCACGAGAATTCTGCAAACATTTTTTTTTGTCTGTAATTTTCTCTACATTCTTACGCGATTTTTTAGTAGTTCATTTTGTCCCCTACCCCACTAGTTGATTTTTTCTAATCATGGGCAATAAACGTTGAGCTAAGGACAAGAGGAAAGTCAAGAAAAAGATACCCGAGCAATTTAAATATATGAAAATAAAGAAATTAAAAATCCAAAACCTCCATGTCGGGGCCCTCTACGAAATCCTCTCGCAATTTTATCCATATCCATCCGGTTCTCTCGTTGTCCTATTGTTTGCAAACATGCAAAATAGTGTAGTCTGAGTCAGGGTAAGGTTGTCAGACACTATATTTTGCAAATGGTAGATCGTGGGACTAAACTGTCTAGACCAATATGTCTGTATTGCTTCATGAACACTAGTGGAGTCTTCGTTTTGGTTCTCTACGCTCCCCATGCTTTCAGGCTACTTCGTTCGGGCGTAGTCTCTTAAAAGCCCTGAGACCAAAACACCTTATATCTTTGACATGTGATTTCTTGGACTCCGTGGTACCTAGAGATGTCTCCTCACATCTAAAACCTCCATGTTGAAGCCCTCTACAAAATCCTTTCGTGGTTTCTCCATCTTCATTCAGTTCTCTCACTGTCCTATTGTTTGTAAACGCACAAAATAGTGTAGTTTGAGTTAGTGTAAGGCTATTAGATGTTGTATTTTACAAACAGTAGCTTGTGGGACAAAACCAACTACACCAACACGTCTGTATTTCTTGGTGAATGCTATTGGAGGATTTTTTTTGGTTCCCTATGCTCCTCGTGCTTTTGAGATACCTCGTTCGGGCGTAGTCTCTTAAAAGTCCTAAGACCAAAACAACTTATATCTTCAACATGTGATTCCTTACACCCTGTGGCACCTAGAGATGTCTTGTCAAAATTTAAACCTCAATGTTGAAGCCCTCTATGAAATTATCTTGCGGTTTTCTCCAGCTCCATTTAGTTCTCTCGTTGTCTTATTGTTTGTAAATGCTTCAAATAGTGTAGTCTGAGTTAGTGTAAGGCTGTTAGATGTTGTATTTTGTAAATGGAAGCTTGTGGGACCAAACCATCTGGGTCAACACGTCCAGATGACATAGTGAACACGAGTGGATGCATTTTTTTGGTTCTCTACGCTACCCGTGCTTTCAGGATACCTCATCCGGGCGTAGTTCTTTAAGAGCCCTGAGGCCAAAACACGTTATATCTTCGGCGGGTGATTTCTCAGACTTTATGGCACCTAGAGATGTCTCGTTAGATCTGAGAGCTCTATGTTGGGGCCCTCTATGAAATCCTATTGTGGTTTTATCCATCTCCATTTGGATCTCTCGCTGTCCTATTATTTGTAAACATGCGAAATAGTGTAGTATGAGTCAGTGTAGGGCTATTAGATGTTGTATTTTGCAAATGGTAGCTTGTAGGACCAAACCAACTACTCCAACATGTCAGGGTGGCCAGGTGAACGCTAGTGGAGGTTTTTTTTTGGCTCCCTATGCTCCCTGTGCTTTCGGGCTACCTCGTTCAGGCGTAGTCTCTTAAGAGTCATGAGGCCAAAACACGTTATATATTCGATGAGTGATTTTTTGGACTCCGTGGTACCTAGATACGTCTCGTTAGATTCGAGACCTCCATACTGAGGCCCTTTACATAATTCTCTGGTGGTTTTCTGCATCTCCATTTGGTTCTCTCGTTGTCCTATTGTTTGTAAATGCGCGAATTACTACAGTCTGAGTCATTGTAGGGTTGTCAAATGCTATAGTTTGCAAACGGAAGCTCGTGTGACCAAACTAACTACGTCAACACATCAAGGTGACCAAGTGAATGCTAGTGGAAGCTTTTTTTTGGTTCCCTACGCTCCCCGTGCTTTAGGGCTAGTTTGTCTGGGCACAGTCCCTTAAGAGCCCTGAGGCCAAAACACACTATATCTTTGACGTGTGATTTCTCAAACTCTGTGGCACCTAGAAATGTCTCGTTAGATTCGAGACCTCCATGTTGAGGCCCTCTACGAAATCCTCTCGCAGTTTTCTCCATCTCCATTTGGTGCTCTCATTGTCCTATTGTTTGCAAACGCATGAAATAATGAAGTCTGAGTTAGTGTACGACTGCCATATGCTATAGTTTGCAAATGAAAGCTGGTGGGACTGAACCAACTACGCCAACACCTCAGGGTAGCCAGGTGAACACAAGTGGAGGGTTTTTTTTAATTCCCTATGCTACCTGTGCTTTCGGGTTACATCTTCCGAGCGTAGTCCCTTAAGAGCCTTGAGGCCAAAACACGATATATCTTCGATGAGTGATTTCTCAGACTCCCTAGTACCTAGAGACGTCTCTTCATATCTGAGACCTCCACCTTGGGGCCCTCTACGAAATCCTCTCGCGGTTTTCTCTATCTCCATTCGGCTCTCTTGTTGTCCTATTGTTTGCAAACACGCGAAATACTGCAGTCTGAGTCAGTTTACGATTGCAAGATGCTATAGTTTGCAAACGGAAGCTCGTGATGCCAAACCGACTACACCAAAACATCAGGCTGGCCAAGTGAACACCAGTGGAGGATTTGTTTGGGTTCCCTATGCTACCCTCACTTTTAGGCTACCTTGTTCGGGCGTAGTCCCTTAAGAGCCCTGAGGCCAAAACACGCTATATCTTCGATGGGTGATTTTTCAAACTCTGTGGCACCTAGAGACATCTCATCAGATCCAAGACCTCCATGTTGAATGCCTCTATGAAATCCTCCATGGGTTTTATCCATCTCTTCTTGGTTCTCTCACTATCCTATTGTTTGCAAACGCGCACAATACTGCAGTCTAAGTTAGTGTATGGCTCCCAGACACTGTAGTTTACAAACGAAAGCTCATGGGACTGGAATAACTATGCCAACATGTCAATGTGGATAGGTGAATGCTAGTGGAGGATTTTTTTTGGTTCCCTACGTTATCCGTACTTTTGGGCTACCTCATCCGGGCGTAGTCTCTTAGGAGCCATGAGGCCAAAACACTCTTTATCTTTGACAAGTGATTTCTCGGACTCTGTGGCACCTAGAGACGTCTCATTAGATCTGAGACCTCCATGTTGTGGCCCTCTACAAAATTCTATTATAGTTTTATCCATCTCCATTCGGTTCTCCCATTGTCCTATTGTTTGCAAACACGTGAAATACTGTAGTCTGAGTCAGTGTAAGGCTGCTAGATGTTGTATTTTGCAAACGGTAGATTGTGGGACAAAACCAACTACACCAGCACATTGGGGTGGCCAGGTGAATGCTATTGGAGGCTTTATTTTGGTTCCCTACGCTCCATGTGATTTCGGGCTACCTCGTTCGAGTGTAGTCTCTTCAGATCCCTGAGACTAAAACATGTTATATCTTCGACATGTGATTTCTCATACTCCGTGGCACCTAGAGACCTATCGTCAGATTAGAAACCTCCATGTTGAAGCCCTCTACGAAAGCATCTCCTAGTTTTCTCCATCTCCATTCGATACTTTCGTTTTACTATTGTTTACAAACACATGAAATACTGCAGTCTGAGTCAGTGTAGGGCTCCCAGACGTTGTAATTTTCAAACGAAAGCTCCTGGGAATGAACCAACTATTCCAACACGTCGGGGTGGCCAAGTGAACACTAGTGGAGACTTTTTTTTGGTTCCCTACGCTACCCGTGCTTTCGGGCTACCTCGTTCAGGGGTAGTTCTTTAAGAGCCTTGAATGACTAGATTGTCTTAAGAATGAATTTAATAGGGGTATGTCTAAGAACACATGGGAGATATCAATCACCTAGTAAATATTTCTTGTTTAGTTTTGGATGGGATTAGCTAGCCTACGACTTAGTGACCTTCCATTCATTAATAATTTATGCTATGATAAACCCATGGATGCTTTCAAAAGCACCTTCAAAAGGATAGGGGTAGTCATCAAGCTCAGTGAAGGGTGTGATGTGATTTTCAAATATCGTGAAATGCCTACAGATTTAAAGGTAATAGCACGAATTGGATAGGATTAGACAATCAAGAATCATTGAGTGTCTGAATCATAATGTCATTGCATCTGGAGACATTCTCAAGCATTGGAGTAATGTATGTGGAGAGACATTATCAAAATATCAACAAATGAAAGGCATCAAATTGTGATGACTCTCGGGTGTTTTAATAGGGGAGAAGACTAAGAAGCATAGAAGAATGTAGTAAGTGCATGATAAGATAGGAACCCGTAGAAAGAGACCATGAGCAAGAAGCGCAAGTAAGGTAAATACACATATGTACACATTGATAAATTGAATGAATAATTACTCAGATTAGGTAACTCTTTCTATACATACATTATATAAATATTGATTTCCAAAGTTTGATGCATTTTATACATTGGTAATGCTAGTACATGTACATCACCAATAAATTAAAAAATAATCCATAATGTCTTAAATATTGTCTAGTGCACATCATATTAGTTTCATGTGAAAATAATCCCAAAAATGTAAAGTCTCATACAAAATTATCAAGTTCCAAATAGCATTTTAATGTGGATAATAAATACAAAAATTCCCAAATAGGTCATATACCATCAAGTTCAAATGCCATATAGGCGTTCATACAATGCCATGTACATAGGCATACAAAAACAATGTCATGTAAGACATATATTTCCTACTCATCATAAACTATCCCTCTCTTGGTCTTGCTCAAAGAAGGCCCTCCCTTAGACGAAAATGGAGATCTATGAGATGACTTTGGATTGTCTGAGCCCATGATTCAAATCCTCTTCCACTGAATACTCGCCTGTAGATGAGCCTGTAAATGCAAACAATATTTGTTTGTCAAAACTTAATTTATATATGTTTTCAACATGTATTTAAGACCATGCTAGAATGAAAGTATTTAAATAAATACACAAACTTACTGCAAGTTGTCGATCACACTGAATTTGCATCTCACGCTCAGATAATTCATCGTGAGCTTCTGCAATACGAACAAGGGTACAAAGACAACAAGATGGAGGAATCCATGCCCTCGAAGTCAAAATGGAGGGGATTGAAGTTCCCTACATACACATAAGATCAGAATATCTAACATCAGAATTATTGAAAATAGAACTAAGACATGTATGTACATAATGACAATATTTTAACTAATTTTATCAATATAGAACTATTGTTTTTACCCCACCACGCCTATGAATCAAATGAACAGGGCTGCAACCTATCATAGGTAACTCTTGCATACATACAATGAAGGACATTATTAACATAATTTAATAATTCTACAATGAAAGACATTACTAACATGTAATTTAACATAATATGAATTACATGAGAAATTTAACTAAATTTACGTGTTGTTTGAATACCTCAGTGATTTGCTGCGCAGATGAAATCGCAGCGGAAACACCTTTATCTAATTATCGCAGAGATGGTGGGGTGTCTAGTGAAGTCAACATCTTTATCAAACATGTATATCACATGAGTTAGATGGACATACAAGAACACACACACACACACACACACACACACACACATATATGACTTCAAAACTAATACACACACACACACACACACACACACACACACACACACACACATGTATGTGTAAATTTTACATAATTAACATTCTAATTTACCTCTATGAATGTATGTGTACGCATGGTACTCGCCGCATGTGGTCGGGATGAAGATGTGCCTCCCGCGCGCTGTAATATCAATGCAAATACATGTACAAATACAATTATTTCAAAAATTTAACATATATAAGTAAATCAAGTACTCCAAAAATTTTGTAACACACATAACAAAACATAGCAAATTTACTTGTGAAGGTGACGCCGATGAATGTAATCCAAATGTATCACTCAAAAGCACATCTGACATAGTGATATTATCATGTGCACCCTTAGTACCAGGTGCACCAAAATCATTACGCATGAAAGTATCGTCCTCCTCGGGCCCCAAACATATGCTACCACATGATGAGCAAAGATGTGGCCTCATGCTAGTACTCCCTGAGGGAATACTCTATGTACCTCCGTGAGCATCTGGCTCAGAAAATCTCCCTTGTATGTCGTGTTAGCGTAATATTTCATTTGTTATTACATTATAGTTATTATGTGCAGGTGGATAGTTAAGGACAGGTAGCAGATAACTATTTATAATAACTACCTTCCCTTACCTCTGTGGTATTTATATGCATTGGATTGCTTTGCATTAATAAATGAAGATTATGTGATTGTCTTTTGGTTTGTATCTTCTATTCAACATGTAAAGGTGTTAATATAATTCGATTTCCAGTCCACCTGCACAAACATTGATATCAAAGCAGGTTAAGGTTGCAGTCGTGGCATGGAAGTGAAGGAGCCAGCAGCTGAAGCGAGGTTGGGGAGTTGCGTTTGGATGAATATCAGTTAGTGTAAGGAGGAGCGCAGAAGGTGGTTAATTTTGATTCACGCTTACGATTTGTGCAGGGCCACGTTGTAGAAGAGCCAAACAAGGAAGAGACAAAACCATTATTCACAGTCACACAAGGAAGGAGGCCTGACGGTGTGCCACGAGGGAGATAGTTTTTGGAGGCACTCAAACCAGGTAACTAACTTCGAGGATAAAGTGAAACAAAGGTGCCATCGCTTGATGCATTAGTGCAGATGATGCATTTCTAGATTAAAGCAACGTGAGGCGGAAAGAGCGTAGTAGGGACGTGTTGCAGTCCTAATGACACTTAGTGCATTATGTAGACATTTGTTAATTCAAGGCAAGTAGGATTCTGCATTGCTCCATTATCAGTTAAAGGAAGTTATTAGTATAGCCATTGTTTTTCCCTGAACTGCATCTGTATTGAGAGAGGTGTGAAACCCTTGAAAATGTGGAGTGATTTGTTCACATGCTGAGAAAACTCGGTTTTAATAGAGATGAATGCCAAAAGAGGCCAACCAAAGATGCTAATCCTGTAAATAAAGGAGAAAAGAGAGCATTCAATATCTTTGTCAGCATTAACCATAAATTTTCCATATTATGTAATTAGTATTAGTATTCCTTCATATCCTATTGACACAAGCAATATATACTTATTGTATGTAACAAGGAAATTGTTGTACAAATCATATATGCAACATTGGTAGTTGCCTATTCTAAGAAGATGCCCCAATTTGGCCTTAAATTTGATCACATGAACAATGTTGTTGCAAATTATATTTGTGTTTTGTTGACCCGTCAGGTGCAAACGAACTTTAAGATGGATGAAGAATTAGACATTCCTCATAAGGAAAATTGATTTTCTTATTACAATAAGGATGATAAAGCTTTGGTCGATATTGATGTTCACCGAGAAAGAGATATTGTGCATAGAAATCTAAAACACAATGGAGAAAGTGTTGCTCACATAGAAGATCCACCAGACTCTGACGAGACTAAGGCAGTTATTGATGAGATTGTCTTCACATAATCTATAGTGATGTAAGTAGTAACACAGAAAGGAGGACGGAGGAAAATGGAGGCTGGAGGAAATCCAGTGACCTCTTGCAAGCCGCAAGCAATGAGGCCGCCGATTGATATTGCGGTGAATAAGGTATTGAGGACCTATTCCTCAATTTTTGGTTTGTGTGTGTTTATTTTAGTTTTGTGTCGGTTGTTTTATTGTTTTCATTAAAGTACAGATGATATAGAATTTCCTATGTGGGACCTCCTAACTGAAGAGCGTCATGGGGAGTAGAAAATAATTGCAAGCAGTGCATGGTACTCACACGAGGTTCGTGGTAAACCTGTAAAACCACCAAGATAAAATCCTCTTGGTTTGTGGTAAGCCTAAAAAACCATCGAGGTATCATCCTCTAGGTTTGTGGTACTCGTGTAAAACCACCGAGGTGAACAGTCGGAAAGTGCTCCTGTCCCTCTACGTTTATGGTGAACCTTAGAAAAACCATGTATATCGAGACCATGTAAGCACATGCTCGTGTGAAGACCCTCTTTGTGGTGTTCTCATTAAGGGGGGGGACATCCAGTATTAGGAAATGTATGTTTGTACGAACAATGCAATAAGTGGACAATGTTAGCGTAATATTTCATTTATTATTACATTGTAGTTATTGTGTGCGGGTGGATAGTTAAGGACATGTGGCATATATCTGTTTATTGTAACCACCTTCCCTTCCCTCCATGGTGTTTATATGCATTGTCTTGCTTTGCATTAATAAATGAATATTATGTGATTGTATTTTGGTTTGTATCTTCTGTTTAACATTTAAAGGTGTTAATCTAATTTTATTCCTAGTCCACCTGCACAAACATGTCAAACAAGGTTCGCAGATAGCCCTTGAAGTGCGTGGAGTGTATCAATCTTTATTGTCTCCTTCAATGCTTGAGGGACAATCTCAGGTTGAGGGGGCTCCTATGCTAGGAATCTACCCTGCTGAATAGGTGCACATTGTGCACCTAGTCGATCCTATGCAGATCCTTTTCCTTGGCCTTGGAAATCTTGGAAATCAAAATAATTTTGGATCTTGTTGAGGATAAACTCGCAATAGAGTTTCCTCAGAAAGTATAATGGCACCTCGTTGTTATTACAAAGTGGAAAATCAAACACCATCCACCCTTGGTCCCCAAAATTATATTTAAATAAATTATTATTGCACCAATTGATGGGAAACCGTTTACATGACAATGGAATAGGAAAATTAGTGCGGGGGTCCGTGAATAAGGCACATATGAGGTCTTTTGAAATTTATTTTTTCTTTATATCCACATATGAAATTTTGTTGGAATAATAAACCCTATAACCCTCTCTGTAAGTTGTCCAACGATCAATTTTCCCCGTTGCCACATCAACTTGAACAAGTAATGCCTCCAATGTGTTTACAAGAGAGGCGCAATGGGGGTTTTCATTGTTTTGATTAAATCCTCAATTTCAATTTTGTTTTCAACTATGTGGGATTCTAAATCTTCTTGACTACCCAGGGGATGTTGAGAAATTGTGGGAGTGTCAGGAGGGATGACAAGAATAGCAAGGTTTGGTTGTGGTTGATTCCCTCGACCTCTAACTGTAATAATAAAAAATATGTATTCAGTTCAAATTTTAATCTATAATTATCATATTTCAATGAAATTTTGAGAAAAGAATTATGTTTACCTCTTCTTCGTGGTGCCATCATCGATTCAAATCTTCCTGGTGATTCAGTAACAATCCTTTGAGCTTGAGATCCAGCTGATTGAAAAAACGTGAGGACACAGTTAAGCTTTTAAACTTGCATTTGAGGGAGATAAAATGATAGAGGCTCAGGCCTCTTTTTTATCTTTATAGTAGGCATAATGCGTACGCATTATAACACGTATGCATTATGCCTCGATAAATCCCAAACCTGACAATTTAAAACACAATCGTGTTATAATAGAACATGTACACATTTCGTTTTTTTCAGGTTTTGACCACTTTTTGGCCCCCCAACTTCGTGGTCTTACCCAAAACATAAAACATAAATCCTTAGCCTTAAATACTAAACCATAAATCATATACCTTATACCTTAAACCCTAAACCTTGAGCCTTAAGCCCTAAACCCTAAACCATGAGCCCTAAGCCTTAAGCTCTAAATGTTATAGCCTAAGCCTTAAAGTTTAAACTGTAAACACCAAACCCTAAACGTTATACATTAAACCCTGAGCCCTAAACCCTGAACCATTAACCCTGAGCCCTAAACCCTATACCCTAAACCTTGATCCCTAAGCCCTAAGACCTAAACCTTAAACCTTATACAGTAAGCCCAAAGCCCTAAATCTTAAACACTAAACCCTTAACCCTAAGACCTAAATCATGAATCGTAAACCCTAAGCCCTAAACCCTATGCCAAAATCCCTAAATCCTAAACCCTAAGCCCTAAACCCTTAACCCTAATCACTAATCACTAAACCCTATACCTTAAACGCTAAATCCTAAACCATGAGTCATAAACCCTAAACCCAAAAGCCTATTTTTATAAACCTAAACCCTAAACCATGAGCATTAAACCCTTAATCGTAAAGCCTATACCCTGAGCCTTAAAACCTGATCCCTAAATCTTAAATCCTAAACATTAAACCCTATACCCTATAACCTGGGGCGTAAACCCTGAGCCATAAACCCTAAACCCTAATCCATAAACTAGGAGCTCTAAAGCCTATTTTTACCACACTAAACCCTAAATCATGAGCCCTAAACCCTGATCCTTAAACCCTGAGCCTTAAATCCTGAGCCCTAAACCTTAATGCGTAAACCATGAGCCCTAAACCCCAAACTCTAAACCCTAAACCCTAAAACATGATACATAAATCCTAATCCCTAGGCCCTAAAACCTGAACCTAAAACAAACCCTAAATTTGAAACCTTAAACCATAAAATTTGAACCCTAAACCCTATATTTTTAACTCGAAACTCTAATCCCCTAACCATGTACCCCGAGCCCTAAACACTAAAACCTAAACTCTAAAAACCCTAAACCTACAACCTTTAACCCTTAACCCTGAACCCTAAATCCTAAATTGAAAACTAGAAACCCTAAATAAGGGACCTTATTTTTACCACCCAACACCCTAAATGATGAACCTTGAGCCCTAAACCCTAATAACTAAACTTTAAACCATAAAACCTCTACCATAAACCTTATAATCTTAACCCTAAACCCTATATTTTGAACCCCGAACCCTAATCCTTATACCCTAATCAATGGTAGCATGATCAACTCACAGTGGTAAACAATCTAACACCGAGTAAAGAAGAGGTAGAGTTTGAGTCAGATTTATCTGTTATTGTTAGCTGAAATCCTAAACGTAAACCCTAAGCTCTAAACTTTATACCCTAAACCCTAAACCCTAAACCTTAAACCTTAAACCCTAAACCTAAAACCCTAAGCCATAATCCCGAAACCCTAAGCCTTAAGCCCTAAACCCTAAACCCTATACCATAAACCCTACACCTCAAACCTTGAGTCCTAAACCATTAACTCTATATCTTATACCCTTAACCCTAAACCCTAATCCCTAAACCCTAAAACATGAGCCCTGAACTCTAAATCATAAACCTTAAAACATAAATTTTGAGCCCTAAACCATAATCCATGAGTCCTAAACCCTAAACACTGAGCTGTAAACCGTGAGCCATAAACCCTAAACCCTGAGCCGTAAACCCTAAACCCTGAGACGTAAATCATAAGCCCTTAACCCTGTGCCCTAAGCCCTATTTTTACCACCCATAAAATTAAATCCTAAACCATAAACCCTAAGCCCTAAACCCTAAAAATTGAGCCTTAAACTCCAAACCTTAAACCCTGAACTATAATCCATGAGCCCTCAACCCAAAACCCAAAACCATTAAACTCTAGACCCTAAACTGTGAACCCTGTACTCTAAACCTTAAACCCTAATCCATAAAACCTAGGCCCTAAACCCTAAACCCTAATCCCTAATCTAAACCCTGAACCCTATACTCTAAGGCCTAAACCTTGAGCCCTAAACCATAAACCATAGACCATAAACCCTAAACCTTGAACCCCAAGCCCTAAACCTTAAGCCCTAAACGGTAAACCTTAAACCATAAACGCCAATAACGATAACCTTGAACCCTAAACCCTGAGCCCTAAATACTCAACCGTGAGCCCTAAACTCTAAACCCAAAACCCAAAACCTTAAACCCTAAATGATAAAGCTTAAACCTTGAGCCCTAAACCCAAATCCATAAACCCTGATCCCTGATCCCTAAATCGTAAAACCAGAACCCTAAACTGTGATCCCAAAACCCTAAACCCTATACCTCAAACCTTGAACACAAAACCCTAGGTCTTAAAACCTAAACACTAAAACTAAACCTTAAAACTTAAGCCTGAAACCCTAAACCATAAGCCTTAAATCCTAACCCCTAAACCCTTAATCCTAAACCATAAGCCCTAATCATGAAACACTTAACCCAAAACCCGAATTTGAAAATCCTGAGCAATAAAACCTAAATCCTAAACCCTAATCCTTGAACCCTAAATCCCAAACCCCAAACCCCAAACCTAAACCCTAAACCATGAACCCTAAGTCCTAAACTTTAAACTGAAAACTATAATCCATAAACCCAAAGCCCTAAACCCTTAACCCTAAACCCTTAACCCATAACCCTAAACATTGAACCCTGAGACCTAAACCCTAAAACCTAAACAATAAACGATAAACCCTAAACCCTAAATGCTAAAACCTGAGCCATAAACCTTGTACCCTAAACCTTGAGCACTAAACACTAAACCCTGAACATTAAACTCTAAACCCTAAACCCTAGAATTTGAACCCAGAACCCTATATTTAGAATAAAAAACCCCATACCCTAAACCATGAACCCTAAATCTTAAACCCCAATCCCTAAACCATATAAACCCTAAACCCTTAAATGGTTATCCATGAACCCTAAACCTAAAACCCAAAACCCTAAATAAGAGACCCTATTTTTATCACCTTGAACCTTAAACCCTCATTATGAACCCTAATCCCTAAACCCTAAAAACTAAAACCTAAACCCTAAACACCAAACCCTACATCCTCTACCCTAAACCGTAAAATATAAATCCTAAACCATAGATTTTGAATCCCGAACCATAATCAATGGTAGCACGATCAACTCGTCAGAGCGGTAAGGTTATAACACAGAGTAAAGAAGAGGTAGATTTTGAGTCAGATTTGTCTACTATAGTAGCTAAAATCCTAGATCCTAAACCATAAATACTAAACCTTCATCCCTAAACCCGAAACCCTAAACCATGAGCCCTAAACCCTGAACCCTAAACTCTAAACCCTTAACCCTAAACCCTAACCCTAAGTCTTACACCCTAAACCCTAAATTTTAAACCCTAAACCCTAAAACACTGAACCCTAAACATTGAGCCCTAAACACTAAACCCTGATCCCTAAACCCTAAATCCTAAACAATAATCCGTAACCCTAGAATTTGAACTCTTAACCCTAAACTCTAAACCTTAAACCCTAAACCATGAAAACCCTAAACCCTTAAACCCTTAATCTTGAACACTAAATTAAAAACTGAAAACCCTAAACATTAAACCCTAAATAAGAGATCCTATTTTTACCACCCTGAACCCTAAACTCTCACCATAAACCCTGCGCCCTAAACAATATACACTAAAACCTAAACCCTTAACCCTAAACCATACAAACTCTACCCTAAACCCTAGAATTTCAACCCTAAACACTAGATTTTGAATCCTAAACCATAATCAATGGATAACACGATCAACTCGTGGCAGTGGTGAGGATATAACACTAAGTAAAGAAGAGGCAGAGTATGAGTCATATTTATCAACTACATTAGTAGAAATCCTAAACCATAAAACTTAAAAATCTAAATCCTAAACCCTAATCCTTGAGTCGTAAACCTTAAACCCTAAAATTTAAACCATGAGCCATAAACCCTAAACCCTAAACCCTGAGGCCTTATCCCTAAACCCTTATCCCTAAAACCTAAACCATGAACCCTAAACCATAAAATCTAAACCCTAAACACTGAGCCCTAAACCCTAAACCATAAACCCTGAGCCCTAAACCCTAAACCATGAGATCTAAACAATAAATACTAAAACCTACACCGTAAACCTTGAGCCTTAATCCCTGAGCCCTTAATCCTGAGCCCTATACCCTAAACCCTAAAACCTGACCCCTAAACACTAAACTCTAAGCCCTAAACCCTCAATTATGAGCCCTAAACCCTAAATCCTAAGCCCTAAACCTTTAACCATGAGCCCTAAATCCTAAACCATAAAACCTTAACCTTGAACCCTAAACCGTAAGCCTTAAACATTGAATGCTAAAACCTAAACCCTAAACAAAGAGGCATAAACCCTAAATCCTAAGCACTAAACCATAAACCCTAATCTTTAATCCCTAAACCATAAAACCTTAACCCTAACCTGAAGACCATGAGATCAAAAACCCAAAAACCTAAATCCTATGCCCTAAACCCTAAAATGTAGATCCCATACCATGATCCCTAAACCCTAAACCTTGAGGCCTGTGCCGTAAACCCTAAACCCTAAACCCTAAACACTAAGCCCTACACCTTAAACCCTGAAACTAATTAATAAACCTTGAGCCCCGAACCCTAAAATCTAAACCCTAAACTCTAATCCCTCAACCCTAAACCGTAAACCCTAAACCATAAACACTAAAACCTAAACCATAAATGCTAAAACTTTAGCCCTAAACACTAAACACTAAACCATGAGTCCTAAACCCTAAAACCTAAACCATGAGCCCTAGACCCTATACAATGATCCTTAAAGCCAAAACCCTAAATCTTGAGCCCTAAACTTTAAACGATAAAGTGTTTTCCCTAAATCTTAAACCTTGAGCCCTAATCCCTAAACCCTAAACCCTAAACCCTAAACCGTAAACCTTTAGATCTAAACCATAAACCCTAAACCATAAAACATGAGCCATAAACCCTAAACCATAAAACCTAAACCTAAACCTAAACCCTCAACCTTGAGCCCTAAACATTAAACATTTAACCGTGATCCTTAAACTTAACTTGTATACCCTAACCCTTATTTTATCATCCTAAACCCTAAACTGTAAAACATGAGCCCTAAACCCTAAACCCTAAACCTTAAACCTTGAGCCCTAAACCCTAAACCCTAAACCATAAACCCTAAACCATGATCCCTAAACCCTAAACCTTAAACCTTGAGCCCTAAACCCTAAACACTGAGCCCTAAACCCTAACCCTAAACCCTAAAACCCTAACCCTAAACCTTAAACCTTAAACCCTAAACTCTAACCCTAATCCCTAAACCATAAACCCTAAACCTTAAACCTTAAACCCTAAACCCTAAACACTGAGCCCTAAACCCTAAAACCTTTAACGTTGAGCCCTAAACCCTAAACCATAAACACTAAACCATAAACCCTAAACACTGAGCCCTAAACCCTAAACCCTGAGCCCTAAACCCTAAATGCTAAACCTTAACCCCCAAGGCCTAAATCCTAAACCCTAAGCCATAAACCCTAAACCGTAAACCTTATACCATGATCCCTAAACCATGAGCCCAAAAACCAAAAACCAAAAACCCGAAGCCAAAATCCTAAACCCTAAGCCATAAAATCTTCTACCTTAAACCCTAAACTCTAAAACATGAGCCCTAAACCCTAAAACATGAGCCATAAACCCTAAACCATAACCCTAAACCCTAAAACCTTTTTATAAACATAACCCTTAAACCCTAAACCCTATTTTTAACACATTGAACCCTAAACCCTATTTTTACCACCATGAACCGTAAACCCTAAACCCTAAACCCTAACCCTAAACCCTAAACCCTAACCCTAAACCACCAAACCTTAACCCTAAACTCTAAAACATGAGCCCTAAACCCTAAACACTGAGCCCTAAACCTAAACCTAAACCATGAGCCCTAAACCCTAAACCCTAAACCCTGAGCCCTAAACCCTAAACACTGAGCCCTAAACCCTAAACCCTAAACTCTAAAACATGAGCCCTAAACCCTAAACCATAAGCCCTAAACCTTAAACCCTAAACCTTAAACCTTGAGCCCTAAACCCTAAAACCCTAACCCTAAACCATAAACCCTAAACCGTAAACCTTTAGATCTAAACCATAAACCCTTAAAACCTTACCCTTGAACAATACACCTTAAACCTTAAAACCTAAACCCTCAACCTTGAGCCCTAAACATTAAACATTTAACCGTGATCCTTAAACTATAAATTGTATACCCTAACCCTTATTTTATCATCCTAAACCCTTAACTCTAAAACATGAGCCCTAAACCCTAAATGCTAAATCTTAACCCTTGAGGCCTAAATCCTAAACCCTAAGCCATAAACCCTAAACCGTAAACCCTAAACCATGAACCCTAAACCTTGATCCCAAAACCCAAAACTCATAACCCTTAGCCATAAATCCTAAACCCTAAGCCCTAAACCTTAAACCTTAAACCCTAAACTCTAAACCCTAATCCCTAAACCATGAGCCCAAGACGTTAAACCGTAGACCCTAAACCTTTAACGTTGAGCCCTAAACCCTAAACAATAAACACTAAACCATAAACCCTAAACACTAAGTTGTAAACTATAAACCTTGAGCCCTAAATTCTAAATGCTAAACCCTTAACCCTGATCCCTAAACACAAAACCTTAAACCATGAGCCCTAAAGCGTAAACCTTAAACCTTAAACCCTAAAACCTAACCATTAAACCCTAAACCATACACCCTACACCATACACCCTAAACCCTAAACCTTAAGATTTTAGTTGTAAACCTTTAACCGCGAGCCTTTAACCCTAAGCCATAAACCCTAAACTCTAAACCTAAACCCCATGCCCTAAACCCTAAACACTAACCGCTAAACCCTAAAACCTTTTTATAAACCATAAACCTTAAACCCTAAACCCTATTTTTAACACATTGAACCCTAAACACTATATTTACCACCATGAACCGTAAACCCTAATCCCTAAACCCTGAGCCCTAAACCCTAAACCCTATCCTTAACACTATCAACCCTAAACCCTAAACCCTAAACATTTAACCCTAATCCCTGAACACTGAGCCCCAAATCCTAAACACTAAACCATATTTTTACAACCCTGAACCCTAAAACCTGAGCCCTAAAACCTAAACTATAAACCCTAATCCTTGATTCCTATACCATAAACCCTAAATAATTAATCTTGAGCCCTAAACTGTAAACCTTAAAATGTAAACCCTAAACACTGAGCCCTAAACCATAAACCATAATCCCTGAGACCTAAACCATAAATACTAAACCCTACTCTGTAAACCTTGAACCCTAATCTCTGAGCCCTTAACCCTGATCCCTATACCCTAAACTCTAAAACCTAACCCCTAAACACTAAAATCTAAGCCCTAATCCCTCATTTGTGAGCCCTAAACCCTAAACCTTTAATTGTGAGCCCTAAACCCTAAACCCTAAAACTTAAACCTTATTTTTACCACCTTTAACCCTAAACCCTAAAACATGAGCCATAAACCCTAAACCTTAAACCCTAAACACTAAAACCTAAACCCTAAATAATGAGGTATAAACCCTAAACACTAAGCCCTAAACCTTAAATCCTAAGCTCTAAGCCCTAAACAATAAACCCTAATCCCAAAACCATAAACCCTAAACCCTAAACCTAAACCCCAAAAACCTAAACCCTAAGCCCTAAACCATAATCCCTAAACCTTAGATCCCATACCCTGAGCCCTAAACCCTAAACCTTAGGGCCTATGCCCTAAACCCTAAACCCTAAACGCTAAGCCCTACACCTTAAACCTTAAAACTTAATTAATAATCCTTGAGCCCTAAACTCTAATCCCTCAACCCTAAACCATAAACACTATAACTTTATCCCTAAAGAATAAATAATAAACATAAACCCTAAACCATGAGCCCTAAACGCTATATAATGAGCCCTAAAGCCAAAACCATAAATTCTGAGCCCTAAACCCTAAATGATAAAGCATTTTCCCTAAATTCTAAACCCTAAACCTTAAACCTTGAGCCCTAAACCCTAAACCATAAACCCCAAACCCTAAACTGTAAACCCTTAAAACCTTACCCTTGAACAATACACCCTAAACCTTAAAACATAAAACCTCAACCTTGAGCCCTAAATGCTAAACCTTTAACTGTGATCCTTAAACTTTAAACCATATACCCTAACCCTATTTTTACCATCCTAAACCCTAAACTCTAAAACATGAGCCCTAAACCCTAAATGCTAAACCTTAACCCCCAAGGCCTAAATCCTAAACCCCAAGCCATAAACCCTAAACCGTAAACCCTAAACCATGATCCCTAAACCATGAGCCCAAAACCCAAAACCAAAAACCCTAAGCCATAAATCCTAAACCCTAAGCCCTAAATCTTATACCTTAAACCCTAAACTCTAAACCCTAATCCAAAAACCATGAGCCCAAGACGCTAAACCCTAGACCCTAAACCCTTAACCTTGATCCCTAAACCCTTAACACTAAAAACTAAGCCATAAACACTAATTCCTAAGCCCTAAACTGTAAAACTTGAACCCTAAATTCTAAATGCTAAACCCTTAACCATTAGCCTTGATCCCTAAACACTAAACCCTAAACCATGAGCTCTAAACCACAAATCCTCAACCTTAAACTTTAAACAATAAACCCTAACCATTAAACCCTTAACCCTACACCGTACACCATACACCCTGAACCCTAAACCTTAAGATTTGAGTCGTGAACCCTTAAACCCTTAACCATGAGCCTTCAACCCTAAGCCATAAACCCTAAACCCCATTCCCTAAACCCTAAACACTAACCACTAAACCCTATTTTTTTTTTTTATAAACCACAAACCTTAGACACTAAACCCTATTTTTACCACATTGAACCCTAAACACTATATTGACCACCCTGAACTGTAAAACGTAAACCCTAATCCCTAAACCCTGAGCCCTAAACCCTAAACCCAAAACCCTAAATGTTTAAACCTAATCCCTGAACACTGAGCCCTAAATCCTAAACACTAAACCATATTTTTACGACCATGAACCCTAAACCCTAAACGATGAGCCCTAAAACCTAAACCATAAAACCAAACTCTAAACTATAAACACTAATCCTTGAGCCCTATACCCTAAACCCTAAACAATAAATCATGATCAAGAATTTCGCGCTTGTTACCTGTCCAAGTTAATGTACCAAACTAAACACAAAAACCTTGAAAAAATCAAATGAAATTGATACCTGATGGACAAGATCCAAAGATGTAGACGGATAAGGAAGCCGATGTAGATAAGACGGGCGCACATGAGCAATTCTGCACAGTAGATCCAAGTAACCTGCGAGACACCGATGCTTGACAGAAAAAGACCATGTTAAAAGATATTTAGGTGGATGCCCAAGAAGCGGGTCCGGGAAGCGATAAGCTCCCTTGGTGGATGTCAGTCCACGTTTTCAATTAAGTAAAGAAGCATACATGATAAAAGATGTACGTACAGGACTAGATTTTCTGATCAAAGTAATAAACAGAATCTAAACAGCAGACAGAAAACAACAAAAAATAGGGAACTATGAAAACAAAGCTGGATTTGTGTTACCTGTGTCCTTTTACCTATCTGCAGGATGATCGACGTCGATTATGTAGAATCGGCGTCGACTGGTTCAAATCGGTGTCGACTGATATAGATCGGCGTTGACTGGTTCAGATCGGTGTCAACTAATATAGATAGGCGTCGAATGGTTCAGATCGATGTCAACTGATATAGATCGGCGTCGATCCGAGACAAAGTGCGAGAAGATTTGGGAATCAGAAAATGAAGGCAAGATCGTCAACGTCTGCTAGATCTGCAGAAGCTGGAGAGATACTGGCAAGGCTCCACCTATGCTGGATGCAGGAACAGAGTCACCAGAAAATCAATGGAGACGTGCGATGTTGATGTGATAAGAGCAGAGTAATGGTGCTCCTCTCAGGGATTGATTTGGACAAGATTCACTCTCACTCGATAGATAATGTTCAAACTTGATGCTCAAAACTCTCTCGTTCTCTCTCTTACAATCTGTGTCTCTATCCGAAACTGAGTTCTGGGCCTCCATTTGTAATCGGCACCGTTCCGAAAAATCGGCGTCGACCGAGTACCGGTCGACGCCGATCATGGAACAGACTCCTGAAATGGCCAAAAGGAGCGATTTCTGGAAAGATAAGAGTGATCCTTCCACCTCAAATACGGGAAATATCCCGCTGCTTGGTTTGGGAGGAGGAGAAATAGGGGGGATATATGGATAGAATAGATATGGGGTAGATAAGTGGTTAGGATACATGTAAAAAGGTGTAATTAAATAGTTAATATTTAATTACTCACGGGTAAAACATAATGGGGTGAATTAAACTTAGGATAGGTGTTTAAATCACAAATTGAATAATACCCCAAGGGGATAATGGTGATATAAACGTGCCCCAGGTTACCTGAGAGAGCAAACATGCACGAGGGACACTAAATTGATAACCAATTTTAGGTGTCTACATTTTGCCCCTTTTTGTCAAGTAACTTGCGATAAGCAAGGTTGTGAGACAAAAACAAGGAGGTGGAAGAAAGGAAGAAAAAGTGATGATGTGATCCCCCTCAAACTAGGGATGGGATGGGTGATAGAACAAACGATCCCAAGTTTGAAAAAGGTAGATGAAAATGCAAGAAGCCCCAGCTAGATGTCTGGAGTAGACCAGATCATTAATGACGCACAAAAATAAATAAAGAGGCAGCAACCTAAGGAACTCACATTGGTAGGGTAGACTAGACGGTCTCCTCATGAGACGACGTTAGTACCTACAGACCCATGAGTGTAAGGAGGGCTGCAAAATAGTCAGCATCTAAAGAGAGACACATTGGTAGGGACAACCAGACAGTCTGCAAAGCAGACGACGTTAGTGCCTACAGACCCGTTAACTCTAAGCTGCCAAAAAGTGCGAGTGCCCCATGCAAAGGGAACAAACTCGAAATGGATGATAATATCGAAAAAGTATGCGCCAAAAGGTAACACTCAGGGCAGGATGATGACCAGATAGATAAGCCAAGCATCAACACCATGGCAAGAAGATTAGGAGATGGAAGTAAACGACGTGGAGAAGCGATACTGCAACCCACGGGTAAAAATGAGTATAAATCGGCGTTGATTTAGACAAATCGGCACCGACAGAAAAAATCACCGCCGACCACAAAAATCGGCGCCGACAGTTCCCAACACATATAAATATGCTAAAGGGAAACGTGAACGATTTATTTACACCGTGACGATTGATTCAGAGAGAATCAAAAATTGGATTTGAGCACCATGGAAGCCTCTGGAAGCGGTCAGAAGCGGAGGAGGACACGACCTGGGGTAAGTGGTTCTTCTTGAACCCGTCATATTTATTTATTTTTTATTTTTTTATTTTTATTTTTTTTGGTGGGAGGCCAGTGTTTCTAAATCCTGCCTTCCAATCGGCGTCGATTGATATAATCGACGCCTATTTTATGACAGCGGCGCCGATTGAATTCAATCGACGTCGACTATGTTGGATCGACGCCGATTGTTTTAATTTTGGACAGAATATTTGGATAAAAATGATAGAATGTGTTTTGGATGCTTCGGATTTGGAAAAATATGAAGCTAACATTGCTCTTGATGTCGTGGATGCAGGCACGAGAGGTATTACACATGAGGGATGCGATTCCCGAGTTACTGGAGACCATTCTCCCTGACGTCACTGATGCAGATTGGCGCCACTTAGAGTTAGCCGGGCTCGGGGGCTTTCGGTACTACAGACGAGTGCCGCGAGATGTAGAGTTGATGCGAGCACTAGTGCGACGATGGGATAGCCAGACTTGCACTTTTTGGTTCAGGACGGGTGAGATGACCATCACCCACGAGGACATATATAGGATTTTGAGGCTGCCGATCACTGGGGACCCGATAGAGATTACGCCACGAGAGCAGCAACAGAGGGCCCTAGGTCGATTGTATGGAGACAGGGCAGATGATTCAGAGATAGTGTCTGGGGCAGTGAGGATAGCCTCGCAGTACAGACAGGATGTTCCCAGGAGCAGACGTATAGTGTTGATTTAGATGGCGATCTCCTACTTTACTCTACCAGATTCAGGAGGTGGGAGATTCCCATTGTTATTACTAGATTACGTTTGTGACATCCTGTAGTTCAGACAGGTGTTCGCATTTGCTGATGCCTTGATAGCTCAGATATATTATGAGTTATGGATGTATACCACTGGCCGGAGGACAGGCATTGATGTCAGTTTTGTGCTCCATTGCTGGGCATATGAGCACATAGCAGTGATCAGGCCATCTGGGCTTCCTTGGATGCCAGTAGCAGTGGGGGCTATTGATTACGGATTCCGGCGATGGTGGGCCGATATGGCCCCAGGAGATACAGGGAGATCCGTAGATTGGTATGCCGAGCGTTTCAGGACGCTGACACCAGAGCAGGTCATCTGGAGACCATATCGGGTATTTCTGACATGGGCCGGTCAGGATGCTCACCTGGTGGGATTGAGACGGAGCAGGGTGGTTAGGGGCCGCAGGCCTGATATGTGGGAGCGCGTCCCATTTATACGGGTATTGAGACAGTTCGGCCTAGTACAGACAGTGCCGACTACCTACAGGCCTTATAGGCGAGACAACAGAGAGACTGATCTACCGATTTTGATCCCGACAGATCCATTGAGAGAGGCCCCACCCTCCACAGACAGTGATGATGATGCTGGAGTGGATGATGGTTATGCGGCATGGTATGTGACAGAGCTACCACGACACCTTCTGGCATCTATAGATGTCGATGAGGAGGATATGGCTACAGTGCTGGAGAGACTGGAGGGAGAGCACGCCACCCTGACGCATACACACCAGGCGGCTCTCGAGGAGATCAGAGCTCTGACAGTGGAGAGGGATGCCCTGATTTTGGAGAGAGACACCACTCACCAAGAGCGAGATACAGTGATCCAGCAGAGGGATCGCTACCATCGACATAGGGAGGCCCTCAGGGCCAAATATGGTGATACAGGTACCATGTCAGAGTCTGGGACACAGGGCATGACCATAGGAGGGGCACCACTAGCAGCACCAGCAGCACCACTACGAGCACCTGGTACCATGAGCCTGAGTACATATCAGTCTCTCCTCGCTGAGGTGAGATACTACGAGGATGTCCTAGCACAGCATGCCCCAGATGTGCCTCGGTACGGGGCGAGGAGGAGATCAGCGACAGCCACAGCGAGCGGGGCATCAGAGGGAGGGAGCACCGGGAGAGACCGAGGTGGGCAGAGGCCTCCAGCAGCAGGTGCGTCTAGCTCGATAGGCGGCGGCCAGGAGAGATAGCCTGGTCCAGAGGAGGGTGGAGGAGATAGTGTCTTCCACGTATCAGATTTCACGATATAGAGATTGATGTATTTTGTATCAATGTAGTGATGTAGCCTCGATTGGAAGGCATTTTATAGATGGCTTGATTGAGAGCCACCCATTTTTTGTTGTACAGACACTCATGTATATATATAGATTCATCATTTCCTTTGTCATATAATTGTTCTCATGCTTTTAATTTTGATATACATGGATAGATGTAGCGTAATTATGATGGATATAGACATAGACCGATAGATGATGAATAGATGTGATGGGATAGACATAGATGTAGAGGATATAAATAGATGTGATTTGATGTGATTGAAATATGGATTTAATTTGGATGAGAAAATAGATATAGATAGATGTAATGTTACTTGGATGGACAAGTGTTTAGATGATGTGATTGATAGGTGGGAGTTGATAGTTGGAATGGATTTGATATTTTTGAGATTTTAATTAAATTTTGATGAAAATAGATAGATAGACCCACATGTGTTTATAATAGAGGCGATGAGATGTGTTTTGGACAAAGTAGATCAGATGAAATTAGATAAATGATAGAGTTTGATTAAATTAACATGTTAAATGTTAATTTAACTGGATGAAATAATTGGAAATACTCTCTGTGAGAGCCAAGGACGTAATGAAAATGACCTTGATTAGAAATAAAGGAAATACACCCAGATAAGAAGAAAAATGATAAGCTGGGCTCCCAACCGACCATAAATAGAATCTGGATAGGAAACCAAAAGATCATGCATACAAGGCCCTATATGAGGTTAAAATAAACCTGACACTAACTAGCCGCAAACCAGATTTAGGAGGGAAACGGAAGGAGCAGTAAGTAGGTATCTTGTCAAAATTTACAAGGGACAGAATACATGTTCATACTGGGAAAATAGGATTCTCCATATGATCGACAAAAGGTCTTATATCTCAGCTTCATGATTTCTGGCAGAAAAGCAAACTGATCAATGCGGGAAGTTTGCTAGATATGGAAAGACTGATCAATACGGGAAGTCTTTCAGTGATGCTAAAAAGTGTATAAACTGACTGAAAGGCTGATCAATGCAAGAAGCCTTGAGTATTCCTTTGAGAAACAGCCGTCCTTCAAGGGAGCGGTCTGTATTTTGAATTTTAATGATAGCCATCCTTCGAGGGCATGGTCTATATCTTTTGATTCATTTGATAATGTATGGATAGCTGTCCTTCAAGGGATCAGTCTATCTTTTTTTTTTTTTTTTTGAAAATATTTTTGGAAGAAGCTGAGTTTAGACCTAGATAGATCAGATAGAGGGGAAGAAAATGTATAAAGAGCACGCACTCATGCCCCGAGTAGATCCGATTAAGATAAGCACTTGGGACAAATGAAGCGGTGATTAAGGTATTCCTACCATGAGGAGAAACATATCCAGAAGAAAAATGCTATGAGTAGAGCCGCGATACTCATATTTAAGGTAAAAAAGACAATAGGCAGAGAACCACATAGTTTCGAATCACCATGAAAGTATATGACTGGTTGTTAGATGGATGAAAGATCTGTCTTGCGACTAAATTTGTGTAAGATAGATTTTAACAGTAGAAGGGCCGTAGATGCAAGGCATTAAGAGGTTCCACTTCAGGTATACCATCCATGGAAGATAGACGATAAGCCCCAGACCCATATTTATGAGTGATAACGTACGGACCCATCCAGTTGGGAGAAAACTTACCACGCTGACTCCTTTCGAGTGTAGTGACATTTTGGTTTTCTTTAAGAACAAGATCACCAATTTTGAAGTCACGGTGCTGCAAGTGCTTGTTATAAGCACGTTTGACATGCTCAAGATAGACTTGATGATGTTCAAGAGCATTGAGACGCCGCTCATCTAATAATTCAAGTTGTGCTAGACGATTTTGACGATAGCCCTCATCAGAGACAAATTCTCTGAGAGAAACACAGAGAGATGGGATTTGGACTTCCAAAGGAAGAACAGCCTCAGACCCATAGACGAGAGAGAAGGGAGTAGCACCAGTAGGAGTACGAATGCTAGTCCGATAATCCCAGAGAGCAAAAGGGATATGTAAATGCCAATCCCTACCAGCTCGACTAGTTACCTTTGCGAGGATATTACGCAAAGTTTTATTGGAAGCTTCGGCCTGGCCATTAGCTTGAGGATAGTATGGAGAAGAAAAGCTGAGTTTGATATTGAAAGCGTCGCAGAGGTTCTACAAATCAACATTCTTGAAAGACTTACCGTTATCTGTGATGAGTTTGTGTGGAACACCAAAGCGACAAATGATGTGTTGATAGACAAAATCAACTATGGGTTTAGCTTTTGTTGAAGAAAGAGGGATAGCTTCCACCCACTTAGTAAAGTATTCAGTGGCAGTAATGATAGAATGATGACGCTGTGAAGAACAGGGATTGATGAGACCAATGAGATCAAGACCCCATTGCGAAAAAGGCCACAAATCCACTGTAGGTTGTAAAGCTTGACTAGGGATATGTGTGAGATTGGAATGTTGTTGACACTTGACACATTTCTTAGTGTATTCACAACAATCTCGATTAAGAGAAGGCCAATAATATCCCAAACGTAAGATGCGTTTAGCTACGGCCAAGCCACTAAAATGTCCACCACAGATACCGTCATGGACCTCCTGGATAGCTTTAGATGATTCAAGGGTTTTGAGGCACCGAAGCAAAATACCATCAAAGCCGCGTTTGTAGAGGATCCCGCCTAGAATAGTATAGCGATTAGCGCGTAGGATAAAAGATCTTCTACCATTGGAAGTCAGATCTGGAGGAAGCACTGAATGAGATAGATAATCAACGATCTGTTGATACCACTCATCCTGAGTATTGGTTGTGACAACATGGATTGAAGTTAGTTGCCTAAGATGAGATGGTTGATCTAATCGTTGCACAGCCACATAAAGTCGCGAGTCCTCGGTAAAAGGTGGGATAAGCGAGGCTAACGAAGCCATTGTATCTGCGAATCGATTCGCAGTACGAGGAATAGCTTGGATAGTGAATTTATGAAAAGATTGGAGTTGAACGAGAACGATATCACGATATTTTTGAAGGATATCATTCTTGCATTGATAGACACCCGTGACTTGATTAACGATGAGTTCAGAATCACCAAAGATGTCAATATGATGAGCGCCGAGATTAATGGCATTTTGAAGACCCAAGACAAGAGCTTCATATTCAGCCATATTATTGGTGCACTCAAAGTTCAATTTGTGTGCGACTGGGATAGGCGTACCCCAAGGAGGAATCATCACGAAACCTGCACCTCCCCCTTGCTGGCATTTGGATCCATCAAAGAAGAGCTTTACTTTAAATGGAGACAGACCAAAATCAATTTGTTGGATATATTCATCGGGGAATTGAGCAAGGGGGACTTGAGTGTCCGGAAGAGGAGCATCAGCTAATTGATCTGCAATGACCTGACCCTTGATAGACTTTTGCGGGATAAACTCGAGATCAAATTTTGTCATAAGCATGAGCCAACGAGTGATACGATCATTGTGATAAGGCTTCACATGAATTGTCTTGAGTGGATTGACACTTGTGACAATGTAAGTTTTGTGATTAAGGAGGTAATGACGAAGCTTAGAAGTTGCGAAGAAGAGAGCACAACACAACTTTTCAGCTTCGGAATAACGTGTTTCATACTCATGGAGGGTGCGACTGATGTAATAGACAGCTTGTTCTTTACCGCAAGCGTCCCGATGCGAGATCATGGCTCCCAGAGCATGGTCAGTCACAGAGATATAAAGATAGAAAGGCTCCCCCTCGCGTGGAGGTGTAAGCACAGGTGGAGAAAGAAGATAAGCTTTGAGATCATCAAAGGCCTTTTGGCAATGCTCATCCCATTCAAAATGAACATTCTTACGGAGGAGATGATGAAAAGGTTGACAACGGTCCGACAATTGTGAGATAAAACGACACGCACTGATTGAAGATGTCCTTGGAGACTAGCGGAGTTGCTTTAAGTTAGAAGGGGGAGGCATCTCAAGGATAGCTTTTATTTTTGCGGGGTCTACTTCAATACCCCTAATGGAAATGATAAAACCTAAAAGTTTACCAGTGAGAACGCCAAACACGCACTTAGATGGATTTAGATGAAGACAAAAGTGAATAAGCCTCTCAAAGAGAGGTGCAAGAATGAAAAGATGATCCTGACGACGTTTGGATTTACCGAGGAGATCGTCGACGTAATCTTCCACAGTTTTGTGTAAGAGATCATGGAAGATGTAGGTCATTGCTCGCTGATAGGTTGCTCCTGCGTTCTTAAGACCGAAAGGCATGACACGATAACAAAAGGTCCCCCAAGGAGTTATGAAAGAAGTCTTATGTTGGTCTTCTGGTGTGATGAGAATTTGATTATACCCAGAGAAACCATCCATAAGAGAAAGCATCTCATGACCCGCAGTTAAATCCACGAGTTGGTCGATATTAGGTAGAGGAAAATCATCTTTTGGACAAGCAAGATTAAGATCCCGGAAGTCGGTACAAATTCAAATTTTCCCAGTAGCTTTAGTTACTGGTACTACATTGGAAACCCATTGTGGATAATCGATGGGTTGGATGAAGTTAGCCGAGAGCAAGCGCTGCAATTCTTCTTTAACAAGAAGGGCTACTCTAGGGTGCATTTTACGCAATTTTTGTTTAACCGGTTTGATGTCGGGAAGAGTAACAATATTGTGGACCACGATATCGGGATCGAGTCCTGGCATATCCTCATATGCCCAAGCAAAGGCTTGATGATGGTTGGAAAGAAAAGTGGTAAAGTCTCCTAACTCCTGTGGATTAAGGGATTGGCCGACCTTAATGATGCGAGGGTCTTTAGAAGTCCCTATATTAAGGTCGACAGTGGCTTCGTTGAGAAGCGTAGATGTGTCAGAAGGAATGGTTTTAGGAAGATAGGAATCCTCTGCCCCCAGATAGGTGAGGACAGAATCATCATCCGCACAGTGGATAGTGTTGATAGTAGGAGAGTCGTCTCCAACTATTTCAGGGAAAATTAACGGTATGGAAGTGGACCTGTCATTAGTCTTATAGGCTAGTGGCCCTAAGGAAATGGTATTGACTAAAAAAAAAAGTTAGACGGGATGGAAATGGCATCGTCCACATCGAGTGATGCTTCTGACCTAGCGGGAGAAGATGGTTCCTCAATAGGAAGAGGCTCATCGAGAACAGTGACGTGGCTTTTGAAAGAGGTTTAAATCCTAAACCAAATTTTTGATGTGGCTTGAGAGTTGGAATGGACGCGAGGTCATGCACACCTTGTTCATATTTACCCAAGCCAAAGCCCTTCCACGCGCATCGATATAAATAAGTTTTTGCAAACGTGGGATTCTGTAGACAATCGAACCCTGTTAAATAAGGTTTGGTCCTAGGAGGAGAATCCGGGTGATAGTGAGGCGTATCAAGACCACCGTAAATGAAATTAGTCTGTTGATTGGGCAGACCAATGGTGACGATGTGACCAAGACCTGGCTGATATTCAGGTTGTTTGTCTGGTCTACCATACTCACTAGGTTTGAGATGGGTGTCAAAAGAAAGGAGAGGAAGCTCTCCTAGTGAGAAACGCTGCAATGTCTCTTCTAAATTTTGTAAATCCGGTAGTTTGGTTGCAGGTATGGAAGAAGATGAGGCCCCGTCAGGAGAACAAGCATTTTCCTTTAGAGGGGCAGACCCTGTGGTCATGTCGCATTGTGCGGAAGGAAAAGGATCTCCTGGATGAGTATAGATTTTGCCCTCATATTGATATTTTAAGCATCGATGGAGGGTGGATGGGACACAATGCATTGCATGAATCCAGGAGCGTCCGAGGATCATATTATAGTGGAATTTCCCTTCAACAATGTAAAAGAGTTCGTGAAGCAGCTTCTTACCTACTCGAATGGGTAGGACCACAGTTCCTAAAGTAACTGCTAGCTGATCGTTAAATGATCGAAGAGCGAAAGGCGGGGGTGACACTACGTTCTTCGGTAACTTAAGTTGCTCGAATGTGTGCGAGGAGATGACGTTGAGTGCAGCACCACTGTCGATCATAATGCGTTTTAATGTAGTGTTGTCGATTTGGACTGTGATAAAGAGGGGAGCCTCCAAATCCTCGGAAGAAAGGGAAGGAATTTCTGAATCTTCAAAAGAAATGGTGGTTGATGGTCTATTCAATCCAACAACCATCTCGAAGGGCTGGGGCTCATCTGAATTCACTGCGATGCGACGCAGATTATCAATCAGAGCCTGGCGATGTTGCGGAGAGGATTGAATGAGGTCAAAAAGAGACATTTTGACCGGAGCCTGGGTGAGTTGTTTCATAACACTCTCCTCAACTGACACGGGAATTTGAGCCCGAGGTGCAGCACGAATAGAGACCCGAGGTCTCGGGGCTAATGAGGAAGGAGGAACTCCTTCGGGGGCTGCAGAAATGACAACCCGTGGTCGAGATGCTGTAGATGAGGATGGATTATCATACTGTTGGGTTCTAGTGGCGATATGAATTGTGTCGATTTGAGAAGGTGGAAGATCATTTGGAGTGGAATCACTAGAAGTAGAGGTCTGAGTAGATCGTTGGGGCTCAGATGGAGCTAAGATGACAGGAGATACTTGTTCCTCCTCCTCCAGCAAAAGATCACTTTCTTCCAAAAGGCTGTTGACGACAGATTGAAGAGCTTTACATCCCTCGGTATCATGACCCGGGGTACGGTGGTAAGCACAAATCAAATCAGAGTTAAACCAGGTAGGTTTAACTCCTTTAGGGTTATAGGGTTTAATCGGAGGAAGAGATATGGATGAAGATTGGATAAGTTGGCGAAGGATTTCAGTATAGAACCCGGTAGACAAAGATGAGGACAGAGATGATGAAGGCGCCTCTTTTACTTTAACAGACTGCCGAGGTAAAAGAACCTGCATGTTAGGTTTGACAGTCTTTTTAGGGATCATCTTATTTTTTTGGACATCTGGAGGAGCAGCCTTGGGCACTTGAGATGGAAGTAAGTGAGACATGATTGATTTCGATGGAGGAGGAGCCCCTAAAATAGATTTTGAAGATGATGGAGATGTGACAAGTGTTGTGGTCTTCAGAGATAAGGGAGGCTGCTTGGTCGAAACTAATGATGATTTAGATAATGTCGATTTAGATGAGGGAGAAGCTCCCAAAGTAGGTATAATCGGAGGAACAGAGGGTGCCCTGGTTTTTGGTAACGAAGATGATGATTCTGATAAAAGAGGTGACGTCTTTTTAGTAGGTAAGTCCACTTTTCGAGGTGCTGGTGAAGAATGTGTTGTAGAAGAAGATGATGGTTTTGATAAGTTTGTAGAAGAAGACGCCTTCTCAGCGGACAAATCCAATCTTTTATGAGGTGCAGAGAGAGATTTTTGTGGGAAAGCACCAAGAGTCTTGATGGTTCGAAATATGGGCTTTCCTTTTTCAGGGATGGTGACAATTTCAACCGCATAAGGTGATTGTAACCTTTTCGGGGGAAGCAAATGGGGAGGTATTGATGACGCAACGTTAGATTTCAATTGTCTCGGTCTAAGTTCAGGAACCGAGCGTATAGGTGTTGGTGCTACTTCTTTAGATTTCCCCTTAATAGGCAAAGTAGCATTGGTGATGGAAGAAGTGAGTGATGAAGAAGCAGTTCCTTGCGAGGGAACTACTTCTGGTACAGTAATTGTGGGTGAAACTACTGTAGGAAAGGAAACAGGAAGAGTCAAAATCGAAGACGCTTCCGTCGAAGTCGGCACAACTATAGGTACGTTCACCAATGGCATAGTCGCAGCAAAAATGGGAGAAACAGAAGTAGATGTATCCGCGGTGGAAACTCGAAGGGATGTAATTGCCTCGAGCATTGAAAGAATGTCTGATGATGAGACAGATGAGGATGATACTGTCTCGGGTATGGATGGAAGATCAGACAAAGAAGCAGAGAGAGGTGAATCCGTATCTAACAATGTTGGAATATTCAAAGATGGGCTATCTGAAGATGGTGGAATCCCAACGATTAACGAAGCGGAAGGAGGTTCTGATTCGGTCGATGTGTTCGCAGATGGCTTAGTTTTAGAAGAAGATTCTTCAGTAGAGATGAAGCTGATAGTATGAGTGTTTGGTTTTTGAGACTCTGAAGCATCATGGTTCGGGGAATGATTGGGAAAAGGTTGTTTAAAGACATCCAGCGCTTGATTTGGGGGAGCATTTGGGTTATCCAGAATGAGCTCGCCTTTATCAATGAATTTCTGGACAAGATTTTTGAAGGTCTGACATCGTTCGATGTCATGACCTTTGGTTCTATGATAATGACAGAAGTCATTTTCCCTATACCAGAATGGATGTTCTTGGCTTTCATCAATATTCCTAATGGGGGGAAGTTCGATCATGTGGACTTCCAACATTTTTTCCAGGATAGAAGCATATGATTCCCCCAACGAAGTGAAAGATCGAGATGACGAGGACCCTTTTCGAGAAGATGAGGAGTCTCTTCGTGGTGTTTGATTAGAAGTGTTATCGGCTCGTGATGTTTTTAATATGATAGCATTGGTGGATCCCTGATTCTTGTCTTTAGAAGTGGAAGGATTTGATTTGGTAAACCGAGAAAAATCTAGTTTAGATTTAGAGCGAAGTTTTAACTTCCCTTGTTCAATGGCGCGAGACTCAAGTTTGCGTGCCATCGTAAAGGCTTCTTCAAATGTATGAAAGGTCTGGATCCTTAAAGTGGAAGAAATATGATTAGCACAAGATCGAGTAAACAACTCGATCTGTTGGGATTGAGGAAGGGAGAAAGACAATTGGTTTATTATCCCTCTCCAACGAGCGACAAAGTCTGCAATAGACTCATCATCGAATTGACGAATGTTATAAAGATCTGTAATCGAGATCTTATGTGTGATATTTATTGAAAAGTTTTCAACAAACATCTGGGCCAATTGAGAGAAAGAAAACAAGGAATGTTGAGGAATGTTATTGTACCAGTCTAAAGCAAGACCTGCTAGAGACATAGGAAAAGTACGGAGCATAAGCTCCTGATCCTGGACTATGAGGTAGCAAGCATGTTTGAATGCTCGCAAATGCTGTTGAGGGTCCTCCCGACTATGAAATTTTGAAAATTTAGGAAGTTCCCATTGGGGAGGATAAGGCTTAAAAGCCACTGAGGGGTGAATGGGTTCATTACACACTTCTTCAAAAGAGTATGAAGGACGAGCCCCTTTGGTGGAGGCTTCCAAGTCTGTGATTTTCTTGAAAAGAATTTGAACCACGTCAGATTGAGGAGGAGGCACACTGGCATGTCCTACATAAGAAGCAAATGGTGGATGTTGTTGAGGTGTCAACGGGGGATTCATCTGTTGATTGATAGGATGATAAGAGGAGTAACCAGGCGTTCTGGGTGACGCCTGGTGGGGTATTTGCTGTGAAGGAGCCTGTGTATAGGCAGGCTGTGAGATAATAAGTGGTTGAGAAAATGAAGGTTGGATGACGGACGGAGCCTGTGATTGGTGGACTCCTATGCTTGTTGACTGAATCGGAACAGATTGAGGAACATGGGTGCCGATTTGATTGGACATATTGGGGAACAAGACCTGAAAGAGGCTTTTTACTGCCGGATTAGTTATTAAGGGCGCCGATGCTAGAGGATGGGCGAAGGTCACTGTTGCTGGAACATTGGAAGAAAAACCCACTGGAGGACGAGAAGCAGGAACCAACTGACTAGTCGAAGGGGGTTGACTCATAAAGGGGTACTGACCCTGGGACACAATGGATGGCATAGATGAATTAACAGCAATATGTGGGTGCAGAGATGCACTCATTATAGCCAGAGAAGAGGACCTCTCAGAAGTAGGTTGTGGAATAGTCGAGGTAACTGCGGCGTTAGGAATAGGTAAGACTATTTGAGAACTAGTCGATATGGTCGGTGGAAGAGAAAAAGGAGGCACAGGTGCGCCACCCTCCTCCGTGGCTCGAGGTGAGAAAAATGATGCTAACTGTTCTACAAAAGCCTGGGATGGTTCACGAGAATAATCGTACACTTGCTGGATTGGTGGTCCCTGATCAGATATTTGAATAGACTTGTGTACTAGGTAGTCCATGAGGGCTACCGGATTGCGATCAAGGAGCGCCTGAAATTCAGGATCCCCGCGAGGAACATACTCTAGTCAGAAGCAGATGATATTTCTGAAGGACTAGGGGAAGCTGGACGTGATGGGGTTGCTTTGGCCTGATAGAAAGGATTATATGACCAGGATGGGGAACCAACTAACAGCGGTCCCGAGGAAGACCTGGGGGGTGCCGAAACATCCACACTAGTGGTGGTCTTGGAGGAAGAAGCGGCTAATTGAGCCATTCTTCTAGATTGTAACCGAGTGATGATCGTCATAAACAAGCAGAAAAGAAGATTGACCTAACTAATGCACAGATAATTCAAGCAGCGTAGGTGATTATCTCTTTTTTAAGTTTTTATGCTTTTAAGAAATAAAATATTAGGGAAGTCCTTTTAGAACAGGAACTACTCAGATAGCCAAACTAAGGATGGTTTGGGGGATGTTTTGGTGAGGAGTCCCGAAGGCACTTCAGTAAAAGACCGGTACGTGGCTTGATATAGGGGCCTACCCCCGCACTTCACACACCGCTGCGATAAGGGAGTCGGGTGCTTTGCCAATATATACCAGAACTTCTGTGAATTTATAGCGCGGCCCGAGTACCGCGTAGGCTCTTCCTCTTGGATGTCACTTCCAAGTAGGCGAGGCCAGGGAAAGAATTTTTGTTTAAATGCTTTATACCTAGTGATTTTGGCTTTGTGTGCAAGGGTGAAAAATAAAAATCAAATAGTGTCACTACCGATTTTGATCAATTTTCCAGCCTAATTAAAACTAGATGAAAAACATACAGCAGAAATGACAAAGAAAGAGTTCTTTTTTTTTTAAGCACTTAAAAATGAAGTGTTTGATTTCGATGAAGACAAGTCAAACAGATTCTTTCCCAAATGCGATTAAATTCTTTTTAAGCACCAAAAATTGAAATGTTCGAATGTGATAGACCACAAACAAAGAAAGTTTTTTTTTTTTTTTAGTTCCTAAAAAGGAGAAAACACCGTAAAAGAGAAATACCTGTAGATTTAGCTCTCCAAGGTGTGTGGACTTCAAAAAGCACGTTGTTGAGCTCTTCCCCTCGAACAATCCCATGAACAAGCAAAGTGCTCCGCAAGAAGAGGTTAAGAAAACACCAAACAAAATCTAGAAATATATATCCAGATAATGGTGAAATGAAAATTTCTATTTTAAGGAACTAGAAAATTTTCAAGGAAATAACAATTTTGCATAAAGAGATGGATCAAGATTCTTGAAAAAATGAAATATTTAATAATGAAAGGAAATGCTCAAGCAGACTGAAATGATGAAAGGAAATGATAAAAATCAGTGAAGAAAAAGAACAAAGCTCAAAACTAAAAAAAAGAGATGAACTTACCAATAAGGGACTTTGGTTGGGTCCCACCGGGCGTGCCAGAATGTTGATCAAGAATTTCGCGCTTGTTACCTGTCCAAGTTAATGTACCAAACTAAACACAAAAACCTTGAAAAACTCAAATGAAATTGATACCTGATGGACAAGATCTGAAGATGTAGACGGATAAGGAAGCCGATGTAGATAAGACGGGCGCACACGAGTAATTCTGCACAGTAGATCCAAGTAACCTGCGAGACACCGATGCTTGACAGAAAAAGACCACGTTAAAAGATATTTAGGTGGACTGCCTGAGAAGCGGGTCCGGGAAGCGATAAGCTCCCTCGGCGGATGTCAGTCCACGTTTTCAATTAAGTAAAGAAGTATACATGATAAAAGATGTACGTACAGGACTAGATTTTCTGATCAAAGTAATAAACAGAATCTAAACAACAGACAGAAAGCAACAGAAAACAGGGAACTGTGAAAACAAAGCTGGATTTGTGTTACCTGTGTCCTTTTACCTGTCTGCAGGATGATCGACGTCGATTATGTAGAATCGGCGTCGACTGGTTCAGATCGGCGTCGACTGATGTAGATCGGCGTCGACTGGTTCATATCGGTTATTTGCGTCAACTGGTTCAGATCGGTGTCGACTGATATAGATCAGCGTCGATCCGAGACAAAATGCGAGAAGATTTGGGAATCAGAAAACGAAGGCAAGATCGTCAACGTCTGCTGGATCTGCAGAAGCCGGAGAGATACTGGCAAGACTGCACCTGTGCTGGGTGCAGGAATAGAGTCACCAGAAAATCAATGGAGACGTGTGATGTTGATGTGATAAGAGCAGAGTAACGGTACTCCTCTCAGGGATTGATTTGGACAAGATCCGCTCTCATTCGATAGATAATGTTCACACTTGATGCTAAAAGATCTCTCGTTTCTCTCTCTTACAATCTGTGTCCCTTACAATCTATCTCTCTGTGTCCTTTTAGAACTGAGTTCTGGGCCTCTATTTATAATCGGCGCCACTCCGAAAAATCGGCGTCGACCGAGTACCGGTCGGCGCCGATCACGGAACAGACTCCCGAGATGGCCAAAAGGAGTGATTTCTGGAAAGATAAGAGTGATCCCTCCACCTCAAATACGGGAAATATCCTACTTTGGGAGGAGGAGAAATAGGGGGGATATATGGATAGAATAGATATGGGGTAGATAAGTGGTTAGGATACATGTGAAAAGGTGTAATTAAATAGTTAATATTTAATTACTCATGGGTAAAACATAATGGGGTGAATTAAACTTAGGATAGGTGTTTAAATCACAAATTGAATAATACCCCAAGGGGATAGTGGTGATATAAACGTGCCCCAGGTTACCTGAGAGAGCAAACGCGCACGAGGGACACTAAATTGGATAACCAATTTTAGGTGTCTACAATTGGTAACAAAAATTATGCTACCGACCAGTAGCATAAGTTTTCTTACCGGCTGACACCATATTTTATGCTACTGACCGGTAGCATTTTTAATGCTACGGATTGGTAACAAAAATTATGTTACCAACCAGTAGCATTAGTTTTTCTATCATCCTATAACATATTTTATGTTGTCTACGTTGAAAAACATAAACAATTCTACCGACCGGTAGTAATAACGAAACAAAAAATGGGTTTTTTTTCTTTCATTAAAAGCCAAACCCCGATCCTTAAACCCTAAACCCTAAACCCTAAATCCTAAACCATGATCCCTAAAACTTGATCCCCAAACCCTAAATTTTGAGCCCTAAACCTTGATCTGTAAACCCTAAACTTTGAGTAATAAACCCTAAACCCTAAACCCTCAACTCTAAAGCCTAAATCCTAAACCTTGAGCCTAAAAAATTGAGCTCTAAATCCTTATCCGTAAACCTTGAACCCTAAACCCTAAACCTTCAGGCCTGAGCACTAAACCCTGAGCTTGAATCCTAAACCATAAAATCTGAGCCCTAAAACTTAAACCCTAAACCCTAAACACTAAACCATAAACCCTAAACCATCAATTGGAAAACCTAAACCCCAAACCCTAAATCGTAAACTTTGAACCCTAAACCATGAAGCCTAAACCCTAAATAATAAATCTTGAGCCCTAATCCATAAATCCTAAACATTAATCCGTAAACCCTGGGCTTTAAAACCTTAACATTTAACCCTAAATCTTAAACCCTAAAGCCTAAATCCTAAACCTTAAGCACTAAACCCTAAACCCTAAACCCTAAGTGAAAAACCCTAAAAAAAATATAAACCATGAGCAATAAACCCTAAACCCTATTTTTACCATTTTAAACACAAAAGCTTAATCCCTAAACCCTGAACCTTGAGCCCCGAGACCTCAACCCTTAACCCTTAACCTTAAATTCTGAGATCTAAACTCTAAACCCTAAAACATGAGCCATAAACACAAAACCCTAAACCATGAGCCCTAATCTATAAACCCTAAACCTTAAACCTTAAACCCTTAATCCTTAACCCAAAACTCTGAGTCATTAGCCCTAAACTCTAAACCCTAAATCCTCTATCCTGAGCCTTAAATCCTAAACCCAAAACCTTAAACCTTAAACCCTAAACCTTGAGCCCTAAACCCTGAGCCTTAAGCCTTGAGCACTAATCCCTAAACCCTAATCCCTAATCCCTCAACCATAAACCTTAAACACTAAACTCTAAATGCTAAACCCTAATCCCTAAATGCTAAACCCTAAACCCTATTTTTACCACCCTAAACCCTAAACCCTGAGCCCTAAACCCTAATCCCTAAACCCTAAATCCTGAGCTTTAAACCAAAAACCCTGAACACTAAATGTTAAACCCTGAGCCCTAAACCATAAACCCTAAATATAAAACCCTAAACCTTATAGCCTAAACCATAAACCTTGAGCTCTAAACCCTAAACCTTTAACCCTAAACCCTAAGCCCCAATCCATTAACTTTGATCCCTAAACCCTAAACCGTGAGCCCTATACCCTAAACCCTATTTTAACCACCCTAAACCCTAAGCCTTAAACCATTATCCCTAAACCCTTAACCTTAAACCATGAGCCATAAACCCTGGGCCTTAAACCCTAAGCCCTTAACCCTAAACCCTAAACCCTAAATTGTAAACCCTGAGCCATAAAATTTAAACCCTGAACACTAAACCGTAATCCCTAAACCTTAAGCCCTAAGCTGTAAACCCTACTCCTTCCTCCAAACCTCCATGCCCCCACATTCCACTCCTCCAACACATCCAACACTTTATTCTTATTAACCCTAAATTTCCCTTCATTCCCTCATCCAAACCTCCACCCCTACATTCCACTCCTCCAACACATTCAACAACTATTTCCACTAACTCTCAATTTCCCTTCATTCCCCCCTCTAAATATTCATTCCCCTCTTCCAACGCATCCAAAACCCTATTCCCACTAACCCTCCATCTCCCTTCATTCCCTCCTCCAAACCTCCATTCCCCTACATTAATCTCCTTGAAAGCATTTAACACCTGATTCCCATTAATCCTATATTTCCCTTCATTCCCTCCTCTAAACCACCATTCTCATATATTCCATTCATCTAAACCTCCATGACCCCACATTCCACTCCTCCAACACATCCAACAATCTATTCTTACTAACCCTCAATTTCCCTTCATTCCCTCATCTAAACCTCCACCCCCTACATTCCACTCCTCTAACACATTCAACAACTATTCCCACTAACTCTCCATTTCCCTTCATTCCCCCCTCCAAATATTCATTCCCCTCATCTAATGCATCCAACACCCTATATCCACTAACCCTCCATTTCCCTTCATTCCCACCTCCAAACCTCCATTCCCCTACATTAATCTCCTCCAAAGCATTTAACACCCTATTCCCATTAATCCTATATTTCCCTTCATTCCCTCCTCTAAATCGCCATTCCCATGTATTCCACTCATCCAACACATCCAATACCCTATTCCAACTAACCCTCCAAACCTCAATACCACTACATTCAACTAATCCAAAGAAACATCCATGCCCCCACATTCCACCCCTCTAAAACACTTACACCATATTCTCGCTGACCATTTTTCTTCATTTCCTCCTCCAAACCTTGACGCTCCGATTCCCGGTAACCATTTCCCTTCATTCAATTCTCCAAACATATATGCCCCTACATTACACTCCACAAAACCTCCATGCCCCTAGATTCCCTTCTCCAAACCTCGATGCCACTACATTACCCTCCAAACCTCCATGTCCCTTCATTCCCTCCTCCAAACCTCCAAGCCCCTTCATCCCCTCCAATAAAAATTCCCTCTTCCAACACTCCATTAACATATTTCCTCTCACTAACTCTCCATTTCTCTTCATTCCCTAATCCAAACCTCAATTCCCCTACATTCCACTCATTCAACACATCCAACATCCTATTCCAACTATCCCTCCATTCCCTCATTCCCTCCGTTCCAAACATCCATTCAAAGTACATTCCTCTACTCTCCAAACATTCTAAAACACCTAAGCACAGCTAACTCTCATTCCCCTACTTCTACTCCCTCAACCATTCACCCTATTTCCATAACCTCCAAACCCCAATACCCCTAACATTCCACGCATCTTAATACAATCTAAACAACATATTCCATTAACACTCAATTTCCTCCTCGAAACCATCATCCCCCCACATTCCACTCCTCCAATGCTTTAACACCCTATTCCTGCTAACTATTTCCATTCATTCCCTTTTCAAAACCTCCATGCCCCTTCATCCCCTCCAAGCAACAATTCCCTCTTCCAACACTCCATTACCCTATTTCCTCCTCACTCCATTCCCATATTCCCTCTTCCAATACTTCATTCCCACCTCCAACCCATTACCCATCCAATTTCCTCCATTCAATCATCTAACTAATTCTCCTCTTCTACCCTCCCCTCCATTATCTTCTTTAACCCTCCATTTTCCTCTTTCGACACCTCCATTCCCTTCTCCATCCCTCATTTTCCCTCCTCTAATGCCTTTGTTTACATATTCCATCTAACCCTTAATTTCCCTCTATTTGATTACCCTACATTCCCTTCTGTAGTCTTTCATTCCATCCTCCAACCTTCCATTTCCCTCCTCAAAATCCTCCATTTCCCACTTATAATGCATTCATTTCCATATTACCCTCAATTTTCCTTCATTCCCTTCTCCAACTCATTACTTTCCATCTACTTTTCAAACCCTCCATTTCCTACCTCCAAGCCTCCATTTCCATCTCTAACCTCTCCATTTTCTTCTTATAACCCTCCAAATCCAAACCCTTTATTTCCTACCTACGTTAATGCCTTCAATCCCTTATTACACCATCCCTTGATTTCCCTTAATTTCCTCCTCTAAGCACCTCTCTCATCCATCAAACCTTTTATTCCCTCTAAATCTAAACCCTCCATTTCCTACCCTATAATGCCTCTATTTCCCTATTTCACCAACCCTTTATTTCCTTTCATTCCATCCTCTAACCTTCCATTTCCACATTGAATCCCTCCATTTAATTATTATAACCCTAAAAAACCTCCATTTCATCCCCCTTCATTCCCCTATTTCATTCAACCACTCCCCTATTCCTTCTAAGCCTCCATTGCTTCCTATAAACCCCTATTTTTTTTAACCCAATTGCCTCTTCCAATGCACAATTTCCCTCCCTCCCCTCCTACAACATATTATGCTCCATTTCCCACGTCCCTACTTCTTCTAACCCATTTTCCTCTTCCAATCTTCAATTCCCCCTTCCCTACTCCAACATATTAACCTCCATTTTTTTAACCCTCAATTTCCCTCCCTTCCATCCTCCAACATATTCCCCTCCTTTAACGCTCAATTCCCATCTCCAATACCATATTTCCTCCAACTATTTGCCTCCATCCTCTCCTTTTCCTCTTATAATCCTTAATTTCACTCCCTTCCCTCCAACATATTACCCTCCATTTCCTACAAATCACACTTCAACACATTCACATATTCTAACTCTCAAATCCCATCTCTAGCCCTTATAATTCCCTATTTCCTTTGACTGTATGCCTCCTTCAACCTTTCATTTTCCTTATTTCAACCCTAAATTTCTCTACCTTCCATGCAACATATTACCCTCAATTTCCTCTATTCAATTCCCCTCTTTTAACCCTCCATTCCCCTCTTCTAACCCTCCATTCCCATCTCCAACCCCTTTAATACCCTATTTCCTCTAATTGTTTCCCTCTTTCCGCCTTCCCTATTTATTGAAAAAAGTAACAATTTGATACTACAAGGACATAATAATGGGCCTATAAATTTTCCTTCAACCTATCAATGACTTAAGAACATCAAAATCAACCACCACTAAGAACTGTTAGCATTAGTTTAGTTTATAATACATTGTTGTTATGTATTTTTTGGTGGATAGTTATAACTGTCACCTTCCTCTCCTTCTTCCACAACCTTTATATTTGGCTCTACTCTTTTTTTTGGGATATTGAATACATTGAATAAATCATTCTTTGTCTTCTGCTATCATTGGTATCAAAGCGTTGACTATTTGTTCGTGACCTATGTGTGGTGGAGGGTGCAGGAAAAGGTCCTATGTGTGCTTGCATTTTCATTTTAATGACCTCTTTGGCATGGAGTTATTTCCTATTTTGGTTGAGCCCGCGTGAAGGAACAGTTTCACCTGCAACCCATTACACTGTGAAAAGTGGCTGTGCAAAGTCCTACGTTGAAGAAGAAAAGTAGTGATTGGTGCCTAGAAATCTGCACCCAACTGGAGACAAGATGCAGTTCTACCAATATGGTCAAACCTGCGTTTCTTTTTCTGATATGAAAGTGCCATCAAGGACCGTTGCATTTTTTTATCAATTCGTGGAGTGCGTAGGTCAGAAAGTTTCTAGAATCCTCATTTAACTTTCGTGGAGGATCTCATCAGCCACATTTGACAATTTCTACCAAAAGGCACCGTGTGGAAAAGGAAAAGCCAACGTTGGAAGCAAGGAGGTGTTGGGCAAGCGAGGAGGTACTACTGTGTGATGCCAAGGAGCCAAGTGCAAACCCTTCCAGTGTGATTTCCCCAGTAGAGTGCCAAGAGAGCACGTACATGTCACACATTTCCAATGACGAGAGTGTTACGAGAAACCCTTCTACTGTGGTCACCTCTGAGAGCCCAAGAAGACACCATCGGCATCTATTTTTCCTTGCTCAATGAATTGTTGAATATTGACAACGTATTATTTGAGGAATCGGTGCGTTAAGGATTGTTTGACTATTTCTGGTTCAACGTGTGTTGTCAAGCATGCCGAATCCGTGAAGAATTGGAGCGTGGCTATGATGCAGATGATGAACACAAAGTAGAACGCCCATAGAAGCATCCACGTCTCACTGCACAAGCTTATAGAGCCCATCTTCATGATAGGTTCCTTCAGTAAGCATTGTAGCTATTTTTGAACAATCAATAAATAAAATATAATTTTTGAGTTTTTTGAAAATGTCTGCACCTCACATTTTATTGTCGGATGCCCAGTTGCTCAAAGGGCCAAATTTCACCGCATGGAAAACCAAGATGCAAATGATTCTTCAGTTTGAAGATCTTTGGGAGATCATTTCTGGCACAGACGCCCCTCCCATAGATGTTGATCTGTTGGCTAAGTATGAAAAGGCCGATGCAAAAGCATTAATGCTTATCACTCTGAGCCTTTCTGATGAGGTTCAACCTCACATTCGGGAAGCAACCACTTCCTCTAAGGCATGGACCACGTTGTGTACTATCTATGAAGCCAAGAATCTGACGATGATGCTGCATCTTCAGACAAAGCTTCACATGATGAGTATGCATGATGGTGAATCAGTTGAAGCCTTCTTGTGGCGTGTGACCGAGTTATGCGCAAAACTTTCTACTCTCGATGAACCGGTGGACGACAAGTTGCTAGTCCCACTCACCTTGTGAGCTCTTCCTTCCCGGTTTTAGACACTAATCACCACATTGACCATCACTAAACAGGAGGTGAGTTTTTCCAAACTGGTGAATTATCTCCAGCAGGAAGAAGCCATTTAGAATGTTCAAGAAGCCTTCGAAGACAAGGCTCTCATCATGAGGCAAAAGCATAACAACAAGCCTTGGAAAGGGCAGTCAGCCCCCCAGAATCAGAAGCAACAACCTTCTCAATGGCCACCACAGTGGCCACTCCAGAAGCAGTAAAACAACAAGGTGGATCGACGGTGCCACATTTGCTCCACGAATATGCACACGACTGCGAATTGTTATTACAATGGTCACAAGTATGGCAACTCTGGCGAAGAGAGAACTTATGGCCAAGGATATTCCAAGAAATCCCAATGGTGTGCTCATAATTAGAGGTAGAAGGGTCATATTGCTACTCAATAGGATGCCTCCTTCGATGAAGAGGTTCCAAAAACAACTCATCCAGACATTTTCCTAGTCTCGCAAACTTCGCAGCTATTAGAAAGTGTCTGGTTGATTGATTCGGGTGCCAATAAACACATGACTGACAATAAGAAGTTGTTCCATACCCTGAGTGACTGGCCCACTGGAGATTAGATCACCATTACAGATAATCAGGAGTATATTGCAGCAGGGATTTTTGATGTCATCATTCCTCTTGGGACACGAAGATGTACACTCACGAAGGTGCTATATGTTCCAAGTTTGACCTGAAATCTCTTGTTTGTGAGTCAACTTCTTAATCATCAAATGCAGGCCGAATTCTTTGTTGAGAAAGGGTCAAGTCCTGCATCATTTCCCAGGGAGAATTAGTTATTTCTCAAGCATTTATGAAGGGCCATCTATTTACACTGGATGCGGTCACTTCATCTAACATTTCTCTCTCTACTTCAACGGTGGAGTACACTGCACTATGGCACTTTCGATATGGTCATCTTTCTGCCGGGGGTCTACATCAGCTTAGTGCCAAGGCAATGGTAAGAGGGCTTCCTCCACTCTCCCATTCCTTACCTGTTTGCTCGGGATGTCTTGCGGGAAAACAACACAGAGGTCCATTCAAACAGAGCTCTTATCATTCTACGGAGCATCTTCAGGTTGTACACACCAATCTATGCAGACCCCTACCAGCTAGCTTCCGAGGTTTTGAATACTTCCATTTCATCATTGATGATTACTCATGGAAAATGTGGGTATATTTTCTTTGGAAAAAGAGTGAGGCATTTGCCAATTTCCAAAACTTTTACCAGCACTCCACTAGGTAGTCTTGGAATCCTCTCCTTCTCCTTCGCTCAGATCGAGGGGGGGAATTTGTATCAAATAATTTCTTAGCATACCTGAAGCAGCATGGCATTCAGCAACATCTGACTGCACCCTACACACCCCAATAGAATGGGATTTTTTGAGCGACACAACAGGACTGTCATGGAGATGGCTCATTGTATGCTCTCCACCATCAAGTTGGAGGATCAGTTTTGGGCAGAAGTAGTTCAAAAAATAGTGTATCTACTCAACCGGGCACGCACAAATATCTTGTCAAACAAGACATTGGAAGAGGTATGGACTGGTCATAAACCTTCTATCCGTCATTTGAGAGTTTTTGGTTGTACTACATATATGCATGTTCCAGATGAGAAAAGGAAGAAGATTGATCCAAAGACATTGCGATGTCTTTTCTTGGGGTATAGTACTACCTCAAAGGCATATCATCTCATGGATCCTGAGATGAAGAAAATATACGAGAGTCGAGATGTGGTGTGTGATGAGTCATCCTTTGACTCCCTGCCACATAATGGAGATCCAGTACCGACCTCGTCACATAGATTGCTAACACATCCAGATGATGGGCAAGATGATTCTTTTCAGAGAGAAGAAGAGCTGAGTGGAGACTTATTCGTTGATCTAGGCACACTGGTAAACACATCTTCACATCAATAGCAATAGCACCAATATCTGAAATGGGTCCAGAATACCTATTAGGGATGCACACCTAAACTCACTTCTAGGTACTTCTACGGGAGTTAGAACACAAATTCAAGCCAAACATGAGGTAAATTTTTCACTCATGATTTCAATTGTTGATAGCACCAAACTTGACACTATTTGTGAGGCATTAGACCAACCACAGTGGAAACAGGTTATGGATGCTAAATATGATTCCCTACTTCAGAATCAAATGTGGGAACTTATCGATCTGCCTCTAGGTAATAAATCATTGGTTGCAAATGGATTTTCAAAACAAAATATAAGGAAAATGGTTCAATCGACAAACACAAAGCACGACTTGTTGTAAATGGTTATGCTCAACAAGAAGGAATTGACTATGACGAGACCTTTGCACCCACTGCAAAGATCAAAACCATCAGATTTGTCTGTGCACTGGCAGCACAAAATGGATGGAAACTTCAGCAGATGGATGTCAAGAGTGCTTTTCTGAATGGTGATCTCAAAGAAGAAGTATACATGGCCCAACCTGAAGGGTTTGTAGATGAGCATCAACCACACAAGTTATGTCATCTGATAAAGTCACTTTATGGACTCAAACAAGCACCTAGGGCATGGTATATAAAAATTGATGATCACCTATTGTAGCATGGATTAAATCGTAGCCCCTTAGATACAAATTTGTATATCAAGAAGGTAGGAACAAAGATTGTTATTCTAGTTTTGTACGTAGATGATCTTGTGATCACAGGAAGTTCTGACAATCTTGTGGATGATGTAAAGAATGATCTGAAGAAATCCTTCGACATGACTGATTTGGGGCTACTTCACTACTGTCTTGGCTTAGAGATATGGCAGAAGAAGAATCATATCTTTGTCTCCCAGATGAAATATGCCAAGACACTCCTGGATAAGTATGGAATGTCAGATTGTAAACCAATGTCCACACCTATGGAAAAAGGTTTGCAATTATCTAGATTCTAGGATTCACCATAGGTAGATGGCACTCACTACAGGTAGCTTGTGGGGATTCTCATTTACTTGACTTATACTAGGCCAGATATTTGCTTTGCAGTGAGCTATCTCACCAGATTTATGCAGGAGCCGAAGAAATGTCATTGGATAGCAGCAAAGCATGTGTTGAGATATGTCTGAGGTACAGTTGACTTTGGTCTGGAGTATCAGAATAAAACTCAATTCTTCTTACAGGGATATATAGACTCAGACTATGCAGGATCCGTTGATGACAAGAAATCCACTTCAGAATATATGTTTCATCTCAGATCTGGACCTATCTCTTGGATTAGCAAGAAGGAAATTGTTGTTGCTCTCTCATCCACTGAGGCTGAATACTAGGCTGCACGAGGAGCTGTGTGCAAAGAGATTTAGTTACATCACATTCTTGTAGATATAGGGATTCCTGAAGAGAAACCTCCCATCATTCACTGCGATAATCAAGTTGTGTTGAAGCTTGTGAAGAATCATGTTTTCCATGAACGAACAAAGCATATTGAGGTTGAATGTCACTACATTCGTGAACAGGTCTTGAACCACCAAATTCAGCTCCAGTACTTCCCTACTAATTTTTAGGTTACCTATATTCTCACCAAGTCTCTCGGCAAGGTGAAGTTTGATTTTTTTAGGGGGTATATATGTAGAAACAATGTATTAAGGGGGGGATGTTAGCATTATTTGTATTTGTTGGTGGATAGTTATAACTGTCACCTTCCTCTCCTTCTTCCACAACCTTTATATTTGGATCTACTCTTTTGGGGTCACCAAAATTTTATCTCCTAAGGCCTGCACAAAAAACACAAAAAAACAAGAATAATTTTTTTTTTCCTTAATCTCTATATTATCACCAATTTACCAATTTATCTACATGAAACCTCCAACATAATTTCCTCCAATCTCCCCTCTAACCCATTTTGATCTTCTATTTTTATAATACTTTCTCGTATTCCATCATCTCTCCAACCCACAAGCCTCAATTCCATCCTCCAACCTTACATTTCTCTTCTTGCAACCTCTAACATAGTACCCTCCATTCCAACATCCAACCCATTCCCCTCTTCTAATTTTTCTCCATTCCCTCCTAAATATCTTTCCCCTCTTCTAAACCTCTATTTCCCCCCCTCTAGCTTACAAAATTTTTTTCCATTCCCCTCCTAAAAAAAACCGATGTCTTTCCTCTAACGTCTCCATTACCCTATTCCCACCAACCGTCAATTATTCTCCATTCCCTATTCCATCCATTCCACTCCTCTAAACATTTTTGTTTTCCTCCAACCCTACACTTCTCATCTTCCAACCTCTAAAATATTACACTTCAATCCAATCTCCAACCCATTCCCCTCTGTTCTTTGCCTAACCTTTTATTACCCTCCATTCCCTCATACATTTGTTTCCAATATTTTAAAACCTCCTTTTCCCTCTTCCATTTCTTCCACTCCCTCCTCCAACCGATGTCTCCAACGTTTCTATTCCCCTAATCCCACCAACCATCAATTTTTCTCCATTCGTTACCCAATTTAGTGTCCCTCTCATCCGTTTACTTGCTTAGGTAACCTGGGGCACGTTTACGTCACCAACTATCCCTTGGGATATTATCCAATTTGTGATTTAATCACTTATTCCAAATTTAATTCATCCCATCACATCTTACCCATGAGTGATTAAATATTAAATATTTAATTACGCTTCTTCCCATGCATCTTAATCACTTATATCCACCCCAAATTTATTCTATCCATGTATCACATCTATTTTTAATCTTCCCTAAGCGGGATATTTTTCCCGTAGTCGGGATAAGTCTTATCTTTTTCGATCATTTTTGGCCACCTCGGGAGTCTTTTTCCGCGATCGGCGCCGACCCATATGGTCGGCGCCGATTTTCTAGGAGCGGCACCGATTATAAAAGCAAGTCCAGAACTCAGTTCTAAGACCGAAGAGACCGAAAAGAGATCACGAACGAGCGAAAAAGTGAATAGGCGAAAAAAGAGAGCACTTACGCACGAACACAGAGAGCGAGAGAGATACAGGGTGTGAGAAAGAGAGATCTTTTTAGCATCAATTGTCTCAGATTAGGACAGATCCTGTCCAAATCAATCCCTGAGAGGAGCACCGTTACTCTGTCCCTGTCACGACCATCTATCATCTGGTGACTCTGTTCCAGTGTCTCTCGCCAACTTCGGCACATCCAGCAGACCACATTCACCTTCCAATTCCCGAATCTTGTCGCACAGTCCCTGATTGATTGATCTGTCTCCAGTCGACGCCGATCTTATCCAGTCGACGCCGATCCTCCTCAATCAATCGACGCCGACCAGTCTCAATCGACGCCGATTCTACCCAGTCGACGCCGATTTTCTCTGCAGATAGGTAAAAGGATACAGGTAACACAAATCCAGCATTTATTTCATAGTTCCCTATTTTCTGTACTTTCTGTCTGCTTTTTAGATTCTTATTACTGCAATCAGAAAATCTAGTCTTTATTTACATCTTTTATCATGTATGCTTCTTTTCTTAATTGAAAACGTGGACTGACATCCGCCGAGGAAGCTTATCGCTTCCCGGACCCGCTTCTCGGGCAGTCCACTTAAATATCTTTTAACGTGGTCTTTTTCTGTCAAGCATCGGTGTTTTGCAGGTTATTCGGATCTATTGTGCGAATTGCTCGTGTGCGCCCGTCTTGTCTACATCGGCTTCCTCATCCTCATCCATCTACATTCTAATCATCAGGTATCGATTTTATTGGAGTTTTTCAGGGTTTTTGTGTTTAGTTTGGTGCATTAACTTGGACAGGTAACAAGCGCAAAATTCTTGATCTACATTCTGGCACGCCCGGTGGGACCCAACCAAAGTCCCTTATTGGTAAGTTCATTTTCTTTCCTAGTTTTGAACTTTGTTCCTTTTTTTCACTGATTTCTATCAGTCCTATTTGAGCATTTCTTTTCATCATTTCAATCTTGCTTCTTTTTATGCAGAAATCATTATCTTGAAATTTTTCTATTTCCTTAAAATAGAAATTTTTCGTTTCACCATTATCCGGATATATCTTTTTCTGGATGTTTGTTGTTGTTTGCTTAACCTCTTCTTGCGGAGCACCTTGCTTGTTCGTGGGATTGTTCGAGGGGAAGAGCTCAACAACGCGCTTTTTGAAGTCCACACACCTTGGAGAGCTAAATCTACAGGTATTCCTCTTTTTTACGGTGTTTTTTCTCCTTTTTAGGATTTCTTTGTCGGTTGCCTATCACATCCAAAACACTTCGATTTTTGGTTTTTAAAAAGAACTTAATCGCATTTGGGAAAGAATCTGTTTGAATGCTTGTCTTCATGAAATCAAACACTTCATTTTTAAGTGCTTAAAAAGAACTTTTTCTTTGTCATTGCTGCATGCTTTTCATCTAGTTTTTAATTAGGCTGGAAATTGATCAAAATCGGTAGTGACACTATTTGATTTTTATTTTTCACCCTTGCACACAAAGCCAAAATCACTAGGTATAAAGCATTTAAACAAAACTCCTTCCCTGGCCTCGCCTACTTGGAAGTGATATCCAAGAGGAAGAGCCTACGCGGTACTCGGGCCGCGCTATAAATTCACGGAAGATTTTGGTATATATTGGCAAAGCACACTCGACTCCCTTATCGCAGCGGTGTGTGAAGTGCGGGGGTAGGCCCCTATATCAAGCCACGTACCGGTCTTTTACTGAAGTGCCTTCGGGACTCCTCACCAAACATTACCAAACCATCCTTAGTTTGGCTATCTGAGTAGTTCCTGTTCTAAAAAGCCTTCCCTAACATTTTCTTTTCTTAAAAGCATTAAAATTTAAAGGAGATAATCACTTGCGCTGCTTGAATTGAATTATCTGTGCATTAGTTAGGTCAACTTTTCTTGTCTGTGTGTTTATGACGGTTATCACCCAATCACAATCCAGAAGAATGGCTCAACTAGTTCCTTCTTCCTCCGAGATCACCACTAGTGTGGAGGTTTCGGCACCCCCCCCCAATCTTCCTCGGGACCGCTGTTAGTTGGGTCCCCATCCTGGTCATATAACCCTTTCCATCAAGCCAAAGCAATCCCATCACGTCCAGCTTCCCCTAGTCCTTCGGAAATATCATCTGACTCGGAGTATGTTCCCCCGCAGGGATCCTGAATTCCAGGCATTCCTCGACCGTAATCCGATAGCCCTCATGGACTACCTAGTACACAAGTCCATTCGAATATCTGATCAAGGGCCACCAATCCAACAAGTGTACGATTATCCTCGTGGATCATCCCAAGCCTTTGTAGAGAAGTTTACACCACCATCTCTCTTGCCTCGAGCCACGAGAAGGGCGAGGCCCCTATGCCTCCCTTTTTCTCTTCCACCTTCCATATCGACTAATTCCCAAATAGTCTTACCTATCCCTAAACACCGCAGTTTCCTCGAATATTCCACCACCTACTTCTGAGAGGTCTTCTACCCTTGCTATAATGAATGCGTCTGCACACCCGCATATTGCTGTTAATTCACCTATGCCCTCCATTGTGTCCCAAGGTCAGTACCTCTTCATGAACCAACCCCCCTCCGAATAGTCAGTTGGCTCCTACTTCTCGTCCTCTAGGGGGTTTTCCTCCAATGTTCCAGCAACTGTGACCTTCGCCATCAGCTAACATCGGCACCCTTAATACCTAACCCGGCAGTAGAAGGCCCCTTTCAGGTCTTGTTCCCCAACATGTCCAATCCAACCAACACCCATGTTCCTCCTCAATCCATCCCGATCCAATCAACAAACATAGGAGTCCACCAATCACAGCAGGCTCCATCCGTCATCCAACCTTCATTTTCTCAACCACTTATTATCTCACAGCCTGCCTATACGCAAGCTACCTCACAGCAAATACCCCACCCGGTGTCACCCAGAACACCTGGTTATTCCTCTTATCATCCTATCCATCAACAGATGAATCCCCCATTGACCTCAACAACATCCACACTTGCTTCTTATGTAGGACATACCAATGTACCTCCTCCTCAATCGGACGTGGTTCAAATTCTCTTCAAGAAAATCACAGACTTGGAAGCCTCCACAAAAGGGGCTCGTCCTTCATACTCCTTTGAAGAAGTGTGTAATGAACCCATTCACCCTTCAGTGGCTTTTAAGCCTTATCCTCCCCAATGGGAACTTCCCAAATTTTCAAAATTCCATAGTCGGGAAGACCCTCAACAACATCTGCGAGCATTCAAACATGCTTGCTACCTCATAGTCCAGATCAGGAGCTCATGCTCCGTACCTTCCTATGTCTCTAGCAGGTCCTGCTTAGACTGGTACAATAACATCCCTCAACATTCTTTGTTTTCATTTTCTCTCAATTGGCCCAGATGTTTGTTGAAAACTTTTCAATAAATATCGCACATAAGATCTCGATCACAGATCTTTATAACATTCGCCAATTCGATGATGAGTCTATTGCAGACTTTGTCGCTCGTTGGAGAGGGATAATCAACCAATTGTCTTTCTCCCTTCCCCAATCCCAACAAATCGAGTTGTTTACTCGATCTTGTGCTAATCACATTTCTTCACTTTAAGGATCCAAACTTTTCATACCTTTGAAGAAGCCTTCACGATGGCACGCAAACTTGAATCTCGCGCCATTGAACAAGGGAAGCTAAAACTTCGCTCTAAATCTAAACCAGATTTTTCTCGGTTTACCAAACCAAATTCTTCTCCTTCTAAAGACAAAAATCAAGGATCCACCAACGCCATCGTATTAAAAGCCTCACGAGCCGATAATACTTCTAATCAAACACCACGAAGAAGAGACCCTTCATCTGCTCGAAAAGGGGCTTCATCATCTCGATCCTTTGCTCCATTGGGGGAATCATATGCCTCTATCTTAGAAAAAATGTTGGAAGTTCGCATGATCGAACTTCCCCCCATTAGGGATATGATTGAAAGCCGAGAACGCCCATTCTGGTATAGGGGAAAAACGATTTCTGTCATTATCACAGAACCAAAGGTCATGACATCGAACGATGTCAGACTTTCAAAAAATCTTGTCCAAAAATTCATTGATAAAGGCGAGCTCATTCTAGATAACCCAAATGCTCCCCCAAATCAGGGCACTTGATGTTTTTAAACAACCTTTTCCCCCAATCATGCCCCGAATCTCCATAATGCTTCTGAACAAATCTCAAAAATCCAAACACTCCTTCCACCATTTCACTTCATCTCCTACATCGAGGAATCCATCTTCATTTCTGAAACCAAATCCATCTGCAACGTCTCCATCAATCGATCCATCAGAACATCTATCTCTCCTTCCACTTCATCAATCATTCATCTCTCTCCATGGAATTCCATCAGATATCTTCAGATGGCCCTGACCGTATAGGGAATATTCTCACATCAAGAAGCAGAGGGTCACCGACAGTCTTTCGCCATCTTTCTCTGTGCAAAAACTTGTTGCTCCCTTTGTATTCACCTCACCACCATCCATGGCTGAGATTCCATCTGTGATCCCCATCATCAGAAGTGTCTCCATCTGTCTCATCATCAGACCCTCTTTCAATACTCAGGCAATTTTTCCCCATCCCTTCGAGTTTCCACTTCGAACACACCACAGACACATCCACTTTTTCTGACTTTCCCTGGGGAAACTCCCATTCCCCCGATGAACCTGCAACTATGCCCTTGGTGTCCCTTCGAACCTATTGGATCATATGCCAACTTCGGAACGGAATCCAGACTTCGATTTTTGACTCTTCCTATTTCTTTTCCTACAGTATTTTCACCCATGATTGTATTTACCACACCTGCATCAGAAGTAGTCCCTTCGCAAGGAACTTGCTCTTCCACTGCTTCTCTGTTCATCCATTCCCACCCCCGGTGCTTTACCTCCTTCATCACCAATGTTACTTCCTATCTCTTATTCCTTTACAAAAATCCTCAAGAAGTAGCACCAACACCATCATACACTTCTTCCATATTTACTGTTACGGAGATTAGGAAAAATCAAAAGAAGTAGCAACCAAACACTCGGTTCGTTAAACCGAACAAACCAAAATCTAACAGTCCAACCATCAGGATCTCCCCATTTGCTTCCCCGAAAAGGTTACATCACCTTATATGCCGTTGAAGTTGTCACCATCCCTGAAAAAGGAAAAGCCCATATTTCGGACCATCAAGACTCTTGGTGCTCTTCCACAAAAATCTCTCTCTACCTCGCCTCATAAATTGGATTTTGCCCGCTGAGAAGGCGTCTTCTTCTACACACTTATCAAAGCCATCGTCTTCTTCTACAACACATTCTTCACCAATACCCCGAAAAAAATAGACTTACCTACTAAAAAGACGTCACCTCTTCTATCAGGATCATCATCTTCATTACCAAAAACCAAGCACCCTATATTCCCCCGATTTCACCTACTTTGGGAGCTTCTTCCTCTTCTAAACCGACATTATCTAAATCATCAGTACATCCGACCAAGCAACCCCCTTTGTCTCCAAAGACCGCAAAATTTGTCACATCTCCATCATCTTCAAAATCTATTTTAGGGGCTCTCCTCCTCCACCAAAGTCAATCATGTCTCACTTACTCCCATCTCAAGTGCCCAAGACTGCTCCTCCAAATGTCCAAACAAATAAGAGGATTCCTAAAAAAACTGTTAAACCTAACATGCAAGTCCTCTTACCTCGGCAGTCGGTTAACGTAAAAGAACCATCTCATCATCATCTCTATCCTCCTCTTCGTCTACCGGATTCTAAAACCGAAATCCTTCATCAACTTATCCAATCTTCATCCATAACCCTTCCTCCGATTAAACCTTATAACCCTAAAGGAGTGAAACCTACCTGGTTTAACTCTCTGATCTGATTGCTTACCACCGTCCTCCGGGTCATGATACTGAGGGATGTAAAGCTCTTCAAGCCGTTATCAAGAACCTTCTGGAAGAAAGTGACCTTTTGCTGGAGGAGGAGGAACAAGTACCTCCTGTCACCTTAGCCCCATCCAAACCTCAACCATCCACTCAGACCTCTAGTGGTTCCCCTCCTCCACTTGATCTTCCACCTTCTCAAATTGACACAATCCATATCGCCACTAGAACCCAACACTATGATAACCCATCTTCATCTTCAGCATCTCGACCACGGGTTGTCATTTCTGCAGCCCCTAAAGGCGTTTCTCCTTCCTCATCAGCACCACGACCCAGGGTCTCTATTCGTGCTGCACCTCGGGCTCAAGTTCCCGTATCCGTTGAGGAGAGTGTTATGAAACAACTCACCCAGGCTCCGGTCAAAATGTCTCTTTTTGACCTCATCAATCCTCTCCACAACATCGCCAGGCTCCTAATTGATAATCTGCGTCGCATCGCAGTGAATTCCGATGAGCCCCAGCCCTTCGAGTTGGTTGTTGGATTGAATGGACCATCAACCCGCCATTTCTTTTGAAGATTCAGAAATTCCTCCTCTCTTCTTCAGAGGATTTTGGAGGCTCCCCTCTTTATCACAGTCCAAATCAATAACACTACCTTAAAACGTGTCATGATCGATAGTGGAGCTGCACTCAACGTCATCTCCTCGCACACGTTTGAACAACTTAAGTTACCAAAGAATGTGTGTGTCTCCCCCCCCTTTCGCCCTTCGATCATTTAACGATCAGCTAGCAGTCACTCTAGGAACTGTGGTCTTACCCATTCGAGTAGGTAAGAAGCTGCTTCATGAACTCTTCTACATTGTCGAAGGAAAGTTCCACTATAACATGATCCTCGGACGCTCCTGGATTCGCGCAATGCATTGTGTCCCATCCACCCTCCATCGATGCTTAAAATATCAATATGAGGGAAAAATATATACTCATCCAGGAGATCCTTTTCCTTCCGCACAATGCGACATGACCACAAGATCTGCCCCTTTAAAAGAAAATGCATGTTCTCCTGACTGGGCCTCATCATCTTCTTCCATACCTGCAACCAAACTACCGGATTTACAAAATCTAGAAGAGACATTGCAGCGTTTCTCACTAGGAGAGCTTCCTCTCTTTTCTTTTGATGCCCATCTCAAACCTAATGAGTATGGTAGACCAGACAAACAACCTGAATATCAACCAGGTCTCGGTCGCATCGTCACCATTGGTCTGCCCAATCAACAGACCAATTTCATCTACGGTGGTCTTGATACGCCTCATTATCGCCCGGATTCTCCTCCTAGAGCCAAACCTTACCTAACAGGGTTTGATTATCTACAGAATCCCACGTTTGCAAAAACTTATCTATATCGATGCGCGTGGAAAGGTTTTGGCCTTGGAAAATATGAACAAGGTATACATGACCTCAAATCCATTCCTACTCTCATGCCACATCAGAAATTTGGTTTAGGATTTAAACCTCTTTCAAAAGCCACTGTCACTATTCTTGATGAGCCTCTTCCTACTGAAGAACCATCTTCCCCCACTAAATCAGAAGCATCACTTGATGTGGACGATGACATTTCCATCCCACCTAACTTTTTTTTTTTGATCAATACCATTTCCTTAGGGCCGTTAGTCTATGAGACTAACAATCGGTCCGCTTCTATACCATTAATCTTCCCTGAAATAGTTGGAGACGACTCTCCTACTATCAACACTATCCACTGTGCGGATGACGATTCTGTCCTCACCTATCTAGGGGCAGAGGATTCATATCTTCCCAAGACTATTCCTTCTGACACGTCTACCCTTCTCAACGAAGCCACTATCGACCTTAATATAGGGACTTCTGAAGACCCTCGCATCATTAAGGTCGGCCAATCCCTTAATCCACAGGAATTAGGGGACTTTACCACTTTTCTTCCAAACATCGTCAAGCCTTTGCTTGGTCATACGGATATGCCAGGACTCGATCCCGATATTGTGGTCCACAATATCGTTACCCTTCCGGTCAAACTCAGTTCTTCCAAAAAGTTCCAAAAAAAAAAAGAGAAGAAGAAGATGCTATCCAAAAGATAGACTGATCCCTTGAAGGACAGCTATCCATATATATTATTAAGTGAATAAAAAAGAACATAGACCATACCCTCGAAGGATGGCTATCATTAAAATTCAAAATACAGACCGCTCCCTTGAAGGACGGCTGTTTCTCAAAGAAATACTCAAGGCTTCTTGTAATCAATTAGCCTTCCAGTTAGTTTATACATTTTTTAGCATCACTGAAAGACTTCCCGCATCGATCAGTCTTTCCATATCAAGCAAACTTCCTGCATTGATCAGTTTGCTTTTCTGTCAAAATCATGAAGCTGAGATTTAGGTCCTTTTTGTCGATCATATGGAGAATCCTATTTTCCTATCATGGACATGTATCCTGTCCCTTGTAAATTCTGACAAGATACTTACTTTTCTTTCCATTTCTATCCTAGATCTGGTTTGCGACTAGTTAGTGTCAGATTTATTTTAATCTTATATAGGGCCTTATATCCTTGGTCTTTTGGTTTCCTTTCTGGATTTTATCTATGGTCGGTTGGAAGTCCAACTTATCATTTTTCTTCTTCTCCGAGTCTCTTCTCTTCTAAGTCACGGTTGTTTCCCGCATTCATCTTTGGCTCTTGCAAGGAGTATTCTCCATTTCTTTGTCTTGCATCCTATTAAATTGGTATTTCACATGTTAATTCAATCAAAATTTATCTTCTATCTAAGTTCATCTTATCTATCAAAACATCTATCTGTATTCATTTCTCATTACAATTACATCCATATATCAAACACATTTATCTATCTATCCATCAAAATATCGAAAAAAAAAATGTACATCCAAGGTACATTACATCTATCTATATCTAATCCATACATCAAACACATCTGTCTATCTATCCATCAAAATATTTAAACACATGTACATCCAAGTTACATCATATCCATCTATCAAAGTTCTATCCACATCACATCTATCATCTATCAGTCTATATCTATCCAATCACATCTTTTTTATCCACATTTCAATCTATCTAATCACATCTATTTCTATCATCTATCAGTCTATATCTATCCAATCACATCTATTTTATCCTCTATCTATATCCATTTACCCATGTATATCAAAACTAAAAAGCATAAGTACAAGTATATGACAAATAACATGATAAATCTATATACATCTGAGTCTGTACAAAAATGGGTGGCTTTCAATCAAGCCATCTATACAATGCCTTCCAATCGAGGCTACATCGCTATACAAATACAAAATCTATCAAATCTCTATATGGTAAAATCTGAAGCGTGGAGGACACTATCTCCTCCACCCTCCTCTGCACCTGGTTTTCTCTCCTGGCCGCCGCCTATCGAGCTCGATGCGCCTGCTACTGGAGGTCTCGGCCCACCTCGATCTCTCCCAGTGCTCCCTCCGCCTGAGGCTCCACTCGCCGTAGCCGTCGCTGCTCTCCTCCTCGCCCCGTACCGAGGCACATCTGGGGCATGCTGCGCTAGGGCATCCTCGTAATATCTCACCTCAGCGAGGAGAGACTGGTACGTGCTCAGGCTCACAGTACCCGGTGCTCGTAACGATGCTGCTGGTGCTGCTGGGGCTGCTGATGCTGCTGGTGGTGCCCCTCCTAGGGTCGTGCCCTGTGTACCAGACTCTGATGTGGCACCAGTCTCTCCGTACTTGGCCCTGAGGGCCTCCCTATGCCGAAAGTAGCGGTCCCTCTGCTGGATCGCTGTATCTCGCTCCTGGCGAGTGGTGTCTCTCTCCACAATCAGGGCATCCCTCTCCTTTGTCAAAAAGCCCTGATCTCCTCTAGAGCTACCTGATGTGTCTGTGTGAGGGTGGCATGATCTCCCTCTAATCTGTCCAGCGTAGCAGCTATGTTCTCCTCATCAGCATCTATAGAGGGCGGGAGATGTCATGGAAGCTCTGTGTCGTACCATGCTGCGTAGCCCTCATCCACCCCCCACGTCATCATCACTGTCTGTGGAGGGTGGGGCCTCTCTCAATGGGTCTGCCGGGATCAAAATCGACAAATCCGTCTCCCTGCTATCCCGCCTATACGGCGTGTAGGTGGCCGGTACTGTCTGTACTAGGCCAAACTGTCTCAGTATCCACATAAACAGGACTCGCTCCCACATATCTGGCCTACGGCCCCTGACCACCCGACTCCGTCTCAATGCTGCCAAGTGGGCGTCCTGACCAGCCCATGTCGGGATGCCCGATATGGCCTCCAGATGACCTGATCTGGTGTAAGCATCCTGAAACGCTCAGAGTACCACTTGGCTGATCTACCTGTATCTCCTGCGGCCATGTCAGCCCACCATCTCCGAAATCCATAATCAACACCCCCCACTGCTGCTAGGCATCCAAGGAAGCCCGGATGGCCTGATCACTGCTATGTGCTCATATGCCCAGCAATGAAGCACAAAACTGACATCGATCCCTGTCCTCTGACCAGTGGTGTACATCCATAGCTCATAATATACCTGAGCTATCAGGGCATCGGCAAAGGCAAAAACCTGTCTGTACTGCAAGATGTCGCAAACGCAGTCTAGCAGTAGCAATGGGAATCTCCCACCTCCTGAGTCTGGCAGGGCAAAATAGGAGATAGCCATCTGAATCAAGGCTATCCGCCTGCTCCGAGGGCTATCCTGCCTGTACTGTGAGGCTATCCTCACTGCCCCAGATACTATCTCCGAGTCATCTGCTCTATCTCTGTATAATCACACCAGGGCCCTCTGCTGCTGCTCCCGAGCCGAGGTGTGATCTCGATCGGGTCCCCAGTAATCGGTAATCTGAGGATCCTGAATACATCCTCATGGGTGATCGTCATCTCACCCGTCCTGAACCAAAATGTGCACTTGTGGCTGTCCCACCGTCGCACTAATGCCCGCATGAGCTCCACATCTCGTGGCACTCGTCTATAATATCTGAAACCCCCGAGCCCGGCTAGCTCTAAATGCTGCCAGTCTGCATCTGTCACATCAGGAAGGATCATCTCCAATAGCTCAGGGATGGCATCCCTCATATGAAGAGCCTCTCGTGCCTGCATCCACGACATCAAAAACATAATTAGTCTCTTATTTCCCCAAATCTCATCTTCCAAAAAAAAAAAAAAAAGAATATCTTTCAATCGGCGCCGATTTGGTAAAATCGGCGTCGTTCACTTCAGTCGGCGCCGTTTAATACTAATCGACACCGATCCAAAAACAAATCGATGCCGATTAAACCAATCGGCGCCGACTGCCTGGCTGGATGTAAACCAGACCCTGGCCTCCCATGCACAAAAAATCAAAAAAAAATTAATTAATTAAGAAAAGTGGGTTCGAAAATGATCACTTACCCCAGGTCGTGTCCTCTTACGCTTCTGTCCGCTCCCAGAGGCTTCCATGATGCTCAAATCACAAATCTGACTTTCTCTGAATCAATCGTCACGTTGCAAATAAATCGTTTACGTTTTCCGTTCGCATATTTATATGTGTCTGGATTGGTCGGCGCCGATTTTTTGGGTCGACGCCGCTTGTTTTGGTCGGCGCCGATTAGTTTGGTCGCCGCCGATTTTTCATGTCTGTTTTCCATAGTGTTGATGCTTGGCTTACTTATCTATCTGATCATTGTGGTGTGCTGAATGTTGCCTTTTGACGCATCTTTTCGATATCATTGTCTATTTCGGGTTTGTTCCCTTTGCGTGGGACGCTTGTACTTTTTGGCAGCTTAGAGTTATTTTCCATTCATCCTCAATAGGCTAGGTGTTATTTTTGTGTATAGATTACTAAATTTAATCTTATTTTAGTCTATTTCTATTTTAACAGAGGTTGAGACACCTAGTTTAGCTAGTGTGCAAATATACAATACATGTGTCACTCAAACTAGTACTGTTTTCTTACATGTTGACCATATATTATTAATGTATGATAATTTTCATATTGAATCTATTTTCAGTCATCTTTAGTTGAATTTAGATCACTTGTGGGTTCTAGTTGTTATTATTATTCTTTTACTTGTCATGTAAATAAAGAAAAGTCTTGTTGTAATGACCATATTACATAATAAATTAGTCACCCCCGAAAATCTCCTATTTGAAAAAAATGTACAAATGTTATTTTATATTAATTTAATGTATGTTTAATATTGTTTTTTTGTACTCACTTTGAACTAAAAAATATTTATGTTGACCCATCCTTACACAAACATGAAATGTTCATATGTGAGTTAAGAATAAGTCATCCATTTTTGAGAAATAAACCATTCCCTTATTTTAAAAAACATACATTAAAAATAAAATAAAACATGATAATTTGTATAAAAAAGAAAAAAATAAAATAAAAACCTTACCGAAAGATGATGTGCATAAAAATACTAGAGATGACTCAGAATTGCATATTCATAGTAAAAAACTAGGTATGTTCTGTCAATTTTATATTGTTTTATATTTTTTTTCGTGAACAAAACAATTCTAAAAATCCCCAAATAAAATGTTTTTCAATTTTTTTGTTGGTTTAATGTATTTTTACAGCATTTATTTCCAAGGGAGGTAGACACAAAAATAAAAACCAAACTTAAAGTATATTTTCACAGTAAGATATCGATTTATATTCTAGATATGTCTCTTTTTTATTTATTGTTTAATGTGTTTCATTTTTTCTTTTAGATCAAAACCCAAACTAAGATTTTGATACACTTACCCTTCATTTATGATTTTTTTGTTTGATATTAGTTTTTGTATTTTTATTTAACACCTACACCAGATTAATAAAATATTACATTCCATTGAGGTATTTTAATTTATTTTCATACTTATTTTTTATTTGTTTTGAAAAAAATGAATAATGATTATATTTTTTAATGTTTTTCATATTCTTTGTGATTAGTCATGGGTATTAATTCTGAAGTTGTTGAGGAAGCATTTAGAGTTAGTGTAAAATGTTATGCTAATACTTGTGATATAATTGGAGGTATTGAGATTCTAGATAATGCTACTATTTGGGACTTTTATCAACAACAAAAGAAATCAAAACAATTTGACTTTGTTTCTAAATTGTCAACAATAAAATACTCATCATTTATGGCTAGTAATGAGATCAAAGATGATGTTATTCTTTCACAGTATTTTCAGGAAAGAAAGAAATCTAGAATCATATTGGTAGATCAAAAAATTACTTTACCAAAAACATTGCATCTGATGAAAGAGTTGGTGAGCGTATCAAAAAATATGCACCATGATAAAGTTACACTCTGAAGGAAACGTAATAGCCTCCAACGTAATCACAAGGAGGAATCGATCAATCAATGGAAGAGCTTACATAACATAACAAAGCTTGCACATAGAGAAAAGACAGTGGAGTGTCTTGGCATACTCATAAATGTCAAATGAAGGGATACATATAGGGTGCTAAGTAACCCTAGTACATGACACACAAGAAACCTTAAACCTAACCCTAAACCTAACCCATGTGAGATGACCCTCAATATGTGTGGAGGACATATAGGATCCCACACACCAACACCACCCTTCATCGAAGCTGGGGTAACAGCTATGATGAGTCAGACAAAAAGGAAGACACTCCTAAACAACTAAGAAAGATGTGTCCATGGGGCTCGACAACTAAAGGTATGTTAAGGTGCCCATGTACAAAAAATATCTTCCTAGAAGAAGAATAATAAGAGGACTATATAGCTCAAAGAAGATGATAGCTGCATAATACCTCACCCCAAGAAGAGACCGCAAGTGAAGAAACATTACCTCAATGAAGGGCTTGGTGAATATATCTACAATCTGATCAGCTGTTTGAATGTATTGAATGTCAATGATACCATCATGAATAAGCTCTCGTATGAAGTGCATGTGGATCTCAATGTTCTTCATCCGCTGATGTTGAACTGGATTTCTACAAATTTAGATAGTGCTCATGTTGTCACAATAGATAATGGTGGGCCACCAAAAGTGGATGTCAAACTCTATCAGAATACCATGTATCCAAATAGCTTATGGGGCAGTGTTAATTGTTCCTCTATATTCTACCTCTATAGATGATATGGAAATTGTATTCTTCTTCTTTCTAGACCAACTAATAGGACCCGAACCAAGATAGAAACTATAGCCAGAGGTAGATTTCTGATGATCTAAGTCACTGGCCCAATCAGAATCTATGAACCCAATCAATTCAATATCCACCCCTCCATGATAGTGAATACCATCAGTATATGTGTCATGAACATAATGAAGGATCCATTTAGCTACTTTCCAATGCATCTCATGTGGCTCCTGCATGAATCTAGACACAATCCCAACAACATACGATAAATCCGTTCGAGTGTGAGTCAAGTAAATCAAGCTCCCCACCAACTCTTGATAAAGGGTACCATCAACCAAGGGAGTAGAGCAATCAGAAACTAACTTAACCCCAGAAAGAAAAGGAGTAGGATAAGACTTGCAATCGGACATCAAAAAACAAGCAAGCACGTCAAGAGCATACTTAGGTTGTGAAATCAAGGTTCCAAAGTCATATTGTGAAATCTGGATCCCAAGAAAGTAATGAAGCAGACCTAAGTCAGTCATGGAAAACCTATTGACCAAGGCGGTCTTCACAAAATCAATGATAGAGGAAGAGCTTCCAGTGATCAAAAAGTCATTAACATAGAGAACAAGAATGAGTATGGAGTCATCTTGCCATAGAATATAAACATTTGGATCAAAGTGGCACCTAGTAAACCCTGATGTAAGTAAAAGGAGTCCATCTTGGCATACCAAGCCCGAGGGGCTTATTTAAGGCCATAAAGAGACTTCTTTAACTTACAAATGAGGGAGGGACCATGGACATAACCTGAAGGTTGTTCCATGTAGATCTGTTCCTTTAGGTCACCATGAAGGAAGGAACTCTTAACGTCCATTTGATGGAATTTCCATCTGTTTATTGTGGCAATGGCTAGGGTCAATTGAATAGAAGTCATCTTCGTAACTAGAGCAAAGGTTTCAGTATAATCAACCCCAGCTATCAAGGAGAAACCCTTAGCTACTAATCGTGCTTTAAACTTTTCAACATCTCCATCTACTCCATACTTTGTTCAGAACACCCACTTAAACCGAATGATTTTTCTTCCTTTCGGAAGAGGGGTGAGATCCTAAGTATCGTTCTTCATAAGAGAGGAATACTCCTCATCCATGGAAAAATCCCTACTCATGAATACCAGAAGCCTCCTAGAAATACTGTGGATCAGAGGCAGAGGCAAAGAAAGAGTGGGGTCGAATGAAATCTGAGTGAGTAAGTCTCATATCCGAAGTATCTCCAACTAAATCTCTAGCACTTTGTAGAGTTTTCCTAGCCCAAAGAGGACTAGGAGGATCAGCCTCTGAGTCAGAAGATTTGTCACTCGAGTGAGAAGGGACATAGTCCTCTTCATCACTACTGTCAGAATTGAAAGACTCATGTAGACACTTAAAATTGGTTACCCAATTTAGTGTCCCTCTCATCCGTTTACTTGCTTAGGTAACCTGGGGCACGTTTACGTCACCAACTATCCCCTTGGGATATTATCCAATTTGTGATTTAATCACTTATTCCAAATTTAATTCATCCCATCACATCTTACCCATGAGTGATTAAATATTAAATATTTAATTACGCTTCCTCCCATGCATCTTAATCACTTATCCACCCCAAATTTATTCTATCTATGTAGCACATCTATTTTTAATCTTCCCTAAGCGGGATATTTTCCCGTAGTCGGGATAAGTCTTATCTTTTTCGATCATTTTTGGCCACCTCGGGAGTCTTTTCCGCGATTGGCGCCGACCCATATGGTCGGCGCCGATTTTCTAGGAGCGGCGCCAATTATAAAAACAAGTCCAGAACTCAGTTCTAAGGCCGGAAGAGACCGAAAAGAGATCACGAACGAGCGAAAAAGTGAACAAGTGAAAAAAGAGAGCACTTACGCACGAACAGAGAGCGAGAGAGATACAGGGTGTGAGAAAGAGAGATCTTTTTAGCATCAATTGTCTCAGATTAGGATAGATCCTGTCCAAATCAATCCCTGAGAGGAGCACCGTTACTCTGTCCCTGTCACGACCATCTATCATCTGGTGACTCTGTTCCAGTATCTCGCCAACTTCGGCACATCCAGCAGACCACATTCACCTTCCAATTCCTGAATCTTGTCGCACAGTCCCTGATTGATTGATCTGTCTCCAGTCGACCCCGATCTTATTCCGTCGACGCCGATCCTCCTCAATCGACGCCGACTAGTCTCAATCGACGCCGATTCTACCCAGTCGACGCCGATTTCTCTGCAGATAGGTAAAAGGATACAGGTAACACAAATCCAGCATTTATTTCATAGTTCCCTGTTTTCTGTACTTTCTGTCTGCTGTTTAGATTCTTATTACTGCAATCAGAAAATCTAGTCTTTATTTACATCTTTTATCATGTATGCTTCTTTTCTTAATTGAAAACGTGGACTGACATCCGTCGAGGAAGCTTATCGCTTCTCGGACCCGCTTCTCGGGCAGTCCACTTAAATATCTTTTAACGTGGTCTTTTTCTGTCAAGCATCGGTGTTTTACAGGTTATTCGGATCTATTGTGAGAATTGCTCGTGTGCGCCCGTCTTATCTACATTGACTTCCTCATCCATCTACATCTTCATCAGGTATCAATTTTATTGGAGTTTTTCAGGGTTTTTGTGTTTAGTTTGGTGCATTAACTTGGACAGGTAACAAGCGCAAAATTCTTGATCTACACCATCATGTGCCACATCATCTCTTGAAAAGATTGTGTGTGCTACACGTAACCAATCACGCACGCCAACAGGGTGCCAAATCTTAATGATGAACCAAGGCATGAAAAGTGGCAGAAATGAAAAAAGCTAACCTGCATTTGGCCACTTTTTCAGTCAATCAACGCATACCATGTGTCTTGCATGCCCAATCAGTACTATGAATCTTCTGAGAGTCATAACTTATATTCCAATGCTCAGATCCTTGCATGCCCAATTTTTTTGGAAATTTGTTGACGTGGGCTACATGCTAGGCCATTCAATTCAAATTTTAGTGGGATTTGGTAGGTGAGAAGTTGGAAAATGTATTTCACACCATTAATGCAGGATCTGATTGCTCTAACCACCTGATTCACATCATATCTTTATTCTTCTCTTCTATCATCCATTCTTCATATTTCCTCAATCCTTGTTATATTCTCGCTTACATTTTTATCCAATAGCATTCCCTTATATAACCCTTCATTTTCCTCCAATCTTCCTCTTAACCCTCCATTATTCATATTTCCTACAACTATGATTCCCTTATTCGAAGCTCATTTCCCTTCCAACCACCATCTCCACATTCCCTCCTCTAACTCTCCATTCTTCTCCTTTCATCCATTCACTCCTCCACCCATCCATTTCCTTATTTCCTCTGACCCTCCTCCAACTATACATTCTTCCTTTTCCCTCAACCCTCCATTTTATTTTCCTCCAACCCTCTATTTAACAACAATTTGATCTTCTAACACTCATTTTCCCTCCAATTCTACTTTCCTAGTATCCATTCCCTATTCCTTTAATACCAAATAATTTTATTATTTCTATCCTAAGATAATTATTACTAACATAAATATACACACTAAAACTATGTAATTATTGTTGGCGTTACATTATTTTTATAAAAAATGAATAAATTACTATTTATCATCACTAATAAGAGTATATTAGAAATGAATATAACCTTGTAAAAATTATGAATAATAAATGAATGAAGACCATCCTTCATCACATAGGAGTTTATTATTATCATACTATCATGTAATTGAATATGAATAAATTATTATTTTTATTACTATTAAAAATTTACTAAAAATAAATACAAGCATTAAAAATTGGAAGTTACAATAAATAAATATAAACACAAAAAAACACAAACACACCCCTTAAAGATGTCCATGGCCATCTTTCAAAGGTTTGGAGGGCATTTTTGATCCCCACAAAAAATAATAATTTATTAATTGAAAAAAAAAGTAACAATTTGATACTAAGAGGACATAATAATGGGCCTACAAATTTGCATTCAACCTCTCTATAACTTAAAGAACATCAAAATCAACCACCACTAAGAACATCAAACATGGACGTAAAAAGATGGGTGCATGTGATTGACTCTCAACACCAGCATGAAACACAAGAAGAAACATGAGATAAATATATTTTGGGAATAATGAGATGAAACAATAAAAGCATGGGGTCACCAATTTGTCTCCTAAGACCTACACAAAAACCAAAAAACACATAGAATAATATTTTTTTCCTTGATCTCTACGTTATCACCAATGATAGTAGAGGTGAGTGATTCGATGGCAGTGCTAACATTGACTGCAACTCTACCTTGCCAATACCACACTCACAGATAATGTCAACATTTAATGTCATTGTGGAAAGTACAAATTATAAAAAAATCATTATATGTAAGCTATAATATCTGTGAATCAACTAAATAGAAGCCTAACAACATTGGCTCTATCAATAAAAAAAGAATGAAACGTTCTTTCCGATCATTTCACGTTAGATAATTTAAGAATTGCTACAGAATGATATCACAGTTTCAGTTTTGCAGCGGCAGTTTCTCTTGTGTCTGTACAATCCAAACCACATGACTTAATTATATAATAGTTTTAAAAGTAATGGGAGATATGTAAGCGTTCCAAACAAGTGGATATTTCCTAAGCAAATGGCCTTAGCGCTATGGATGTTGTACATATTGAAAGCCTACCAGATATTTCTTCACTAATTTCAAAAAATACCATATTGAAAGCCTACTTCACCAATTTCCAAAAAGACCATATTGAAGCCTAGAGCTAATGACTTGTGTAGATTTAGTTACAGTTGTGAAGGCAAATTACTCAATTATCTAGGTTAGCTGCCATGGGTGAGGGAAGAGACAGAAATTAATTCTTCTGCTCGCATGCCTACAAAATCATTTAACTAATTGAAAAGCAGGGGAAAGAGGTCGTTCGTTGTGCGAGATCTAATAGTTTTGATTGGGTTATGCTCATTTCGGGTAATAATTCATATCGTTGTTCCAGTCCCATATTGGTCAACAAAACACCAACCAACTCCTTATTTGAAGGAGTGGAATACTATATTTCTATCTGTTCAAATCTTATGTTTATGCAGCAACGATCATGGCTACTTTTCTTAGCTCAAAATAAATCTAGGGTATATTAAAGCTTTTATACAGAGACATATAAAAGAATATCTCTTAAATCCTTCTACCAGAAGAGCCATAACATTTATGTCATTTTCCTAAATAGCATCTACTCAATTTTAGATTAGGCCCGGGTATTGATATGGCAGAAATCCCATTTGCATATAGTAATATTTATGTTTCCAATCCACTGTTAATGAAATCTTTCAAATTTCCTCCCAGAGATCCGGATCCGGATTTGTCTAGATCTGAAAGGCATTGTGTGGGGGGGCTCATAGAAATATAAAATTCAAAGCATAGACATGGATTTTGGTAATCCTAAAACCTTAGATGGTTATGATATGGTTTTCTGCAAGGGTTCGTTGAACTACATAACTACTAATTTTCAGATGTGCAGAGCACGGTAATCAATTGTTACAACTTTCCGAATTGCGGGTTTTGTGATTTTGTGGAGTTTTTTGTAAAAAACCATATGCTACAAATCTAACATAGAAAACCTAAACTATTATGCGAATAACACAATATTTTAAGCGTTGTGGGATCAATATCCCTCCCATTGAATCTGAATATTTTCCCTATACGGCTTCAACAAGAACCGGTGAAATTAAATACACTTCAATTTATTGATAACATCCATTATTCTCAGGTCCTAAGATCATCTCCACTGATAAAAAATTCTAGAATTTAATGCCTATTTCAAATTATTCCAGAAAACAGAATCCTAATTAATTTGAGTAGGGTAAATGATAGTAGAAATAGAGGAGGATCCCCTTTGTCTGTCAATACTTTCAGAGGTGGATGACATTGCACTTCCCATTGCGTATTATTTGAAAACTTATTAAACCCAACAATAGAACTAAAAAACATGTTAGAAACAGTTGAACTAAACAAAAACCTACAGCCATTGTCAAAATCAGTAAATCTCACTTATTGCAAATCCTATACTTATTGCAAAACTACTTATAACACGAGCCAAGTGTGACAATTAGGAACTGCACATCATGGAAGAAGAGAACCCTTTGCCAGGTTGGAAACTTCCTAAGCCTCCTTATAACGAAGTTTATCATAAATCCAAAGCATTTCATTTAATTGCTAGTACTTCTATTAGATCTAGAGAGTCCTGTTTCCAAGTCAAAACTTCTGCAAAATTCAAGTATGATATCCCTTTGATATCTCCTAGTGATTTACAATATTTGAAAAAATAGTCTGTTTATAAATTTGTTCATATTGGTTGTGTTCACATAGGCATAACTCCCTTGTTTAGGCAAGGATTAAATGCATCAGTCTTATGTTGTCTGTTAGATACCCGACATGAAAGCTTTAAATATTGTCTGTTAGCTGCCCTTCAGCCAGCCTCAGTAATGGATCCATACATTTTAATGTATTCCCAAATTATCTTGTGTCCATACAAACCGACAATCTATTAGATCAAGTTTTAAAGCTCCATCTGCAAACCACAGGTCTCAACATGAAGCCAAGGTCATCCCCTTTAGCTATTTTTTATCGGATCATTTTCCAATTAACAAATATAGCACATCTTGCTATTAAACATGGTCCCTCTTAGGGAAGCAGTGTTGTAATGCATACAAGTTTAACTGCTCAAAAAATTGAACTAGAAGTTGTTACTTGGGATAAGATCAGAGTACCTCGAGAATGGACAATTTCCACAAAGTGTGTCTCTAACACTACTTCTTCAGTTCAGTCTGCCTCCAAGGTTATTAAAGCAAAAGGGAAAGCTACTATATCCTTCAGGAAATCTAGCTCTGTCAAGCCTCGCTTATCTACCTCTTCCTCTACTCAGTCTTTCTTGTCTGATAAAGAGAAGAGTCCTGAAGAAGATATTCCTTAGTGTAGCCATCCCTCTTTAGTTCATGATCCTAATACTGACTATCTCTGGTGTGAACACTGCCAAGTATTAGTCCAGCAAAAATATATTCCAAAAAATGGCCCACACATAAACACAAATAGTTGTTCCTAGTCCACTTATTATCATACTTTAAATCAGGAAAAGTCTTTACTAAGAAGAGACAAAATCTCTATGGATTCTAAGGAGGATACCTCCTCACAAACTGACAGTATAGACTTCCCTCATGCTAAATATTTTGAAGTCTATACTGATGATCGATAGCAGCATCGACAATATTGGTATCAACGTCAGTTAGATTCTAAAATCGAACAGTCTGAGTCTTCCCGCATGCTAAATTGAAACAACAAGGCCACCAAGGTCATCAATGACCATCTCCTCTCTCACAATGAAAAGCTCAAGCATATGCAAGATACCTTGAAAGCTATTGAGCTCCATCAGCGGGGTGATATTCACTCTGTTATTCTCTTGTTAAATAAAAAGGTAGATAACATGTCTTCAACTATCTAGCAAATGTCTACCACTTTGCAAAAAGTTCCAGATCAAGTCAACAATAGTCTTCAGTCACATCTCCAACAATCCATACATGCTACCTCTGAAGGAATAGAAATGAAGGTCATTGATAGTATTCAAAATTCAATGATAAGGTAAATAATTTTTGTTTTTCAATCTCTGAGCTTGAACAAAATTTTTCTACTCTCACAAGTGCTGTCAATAAATTAGAAAGCTTACAGTCTGATAAAAATAGTATTTCTTCAAGCTCTCAAAGTTCTAATCCTGATTGGTCAAAAGCAATTACTTGGGCTCAATTTGTTGCAATGAAGTCTCCTCTTAGTAAGGAGAAGAAGATTGGTATGGCACAACTCACAGCTGAAGAAGCCAAAAGTGTCATGGATGAAGGTATGCATGATAGCTCTGCACCACCCCTTCATTCTACAATGCATACCCAGAATTTCAAGCCCAATTACTACAATATTGAATGTAAATCTCTTGAAGAAATTAAGGAGATGTTACGTGGTATGATAGGTTGGGCCAATACCCAAGTCCTACAATTCAATAAACATGATAAAGATGTTGCAAGCATTATTACTAATAGATTTGTAGTCATTCTCAAAGAATGGTGGGATGCCATCCCCGAGCAATAGAAAGACACCATTATTAATGGTGAAGGACAAGGTAATGATTGTACTGGTCGAGGAATTACCAATCTGATTGTTGTAATCATTGCTGAATTCATTGGCACCATTAGTGATGAGAAACTGCTCAACATCACTGAATTCCTGAGAGAACAAATCTGTGACATAACAAAGGTACCTGAATATCAGTGCTACATGCAGAAGCTATTCTATAATACAGGTATGCCTTTTGATGCCACTATGAAGCTCAGATATGTGGAATCTTATCCACAATATTTTGCTGATGAATATAAAAAAGCTATGCATGGGCTTTCAGAAACAGATATAACTTTTGGTCGCATCAATCAAATTATCAATGAGACTAATAAGCACCTTTTTTCTTGAAAAGAAACATAAAAAGGAAGCTCTGAAAGCTTAAAAAGCTTTAGGGGTTAAGTTTTGCAAGCTTCAAGTCCAAAATCAGTTTGGATGTTCTGCCCCAAAGTACTACAATCATAAGAAGTTCAAGAAGAAATTCAAAGGTAAGAAGCAGTGCACTGATTGTATGTTTAGATCATCTGCTAAGTCGAAAAGAAAGTTTTTTAGAAGGAAAAATTATTTCCCTAAGTCTAAATCCATAGAATGTTTTATTTGTAAGGGAAATCACTATAGCAAGAACTGTCCACAAAAAGGACAAAAAGCCAAAGCAAAGGCCAAAGTTAATTTTGTTCAAAAACATCATCTAGATGAAGATGATTATGTTCTCATATCTGATGATGAAAGCTATATATCAGATATTGAATATTCAAAACTCACAGTTGCAATTAACCATATTTCTGAGTCATCTTCTAAAGCCAGCTATTCATATTCCGATACTGGTTATTGAAAGAGGCTTTGAAAACCCACAAGTGAGGATCACAAGGGACGACATGCACATCAACGGACGTGTGAATGATAGCATGAAGAGATCTCGGGAGGAGTGAGCATCAACCAAATGTGTATGCAAATATTTGAAACATAGGAAGAACCTGGTTAAGCCATAAAACTCTCCTCTATCTCATAGATCAAATGGGGTGTACATATAGGAGGTGTTGAGTAACCCCCAGTGCTACAATCATGACAACTTGAGTAGAGAGGGGGAGTTACATTCCCAGAATAGAAGTGTAACTCCCAAAACTCTCCTCTATCTCATAGATCAAATGTGGTGTACATATGATGCACTAGAGAGGGGGAGTTACATTCCCATAATAGAAGTGTAACTCCCAATGATGCATATGATGCACATTGATGCTCTAACACACTGACGACGTAAGAGAATCTCATGATGACCCCTAAATGACACGTGGACCTACAATCTCACCTAAGTGAGATGACTCACCTAATGATGTGGAAAATACACACACCAACACCCCCCCTTCATTGATAACTTAGGATGAGGCGGGGTAAGTCAGAAATGAGAAATGGGTCCTAGCACAAAGCCTGATGAGGTACCCATGTACAAGAAAAAGATCCCAAGACAGTGAAGGAAAACCCAATGGGAAAAACATCCACCACAAGAGAAAAACACACTCTCTAATCTAAGAAAGATGCCAAATATGGGTCCCAGACTCTAGATGAGCCTGAAAAGGTACCCATGTACAAAGAGGCAATCTCTCAGAAAGAAGAAGAAGAGAGAAGAAGAGGGAGATGAGAGGAATGTAGAAGATGCCATGGACGAATCTGAACTCTGTAGCTCTAGGAAGTCTCCCAGAAGAATGTCGATGACGAGATCCTCTACCTCTGGACTGAAGAAGAGCCACCAGTAACGAACTATGTGCCTACCCTTAGGAAGGATAGAAATGACGTGCTGGAAGTCCGCCCACTCCACAAAGGAAACTGAAGGTAGCAACATGAAGAACTCTAAGTCTGGTGCACTGAAGTGTGACATAGGTCTAGCGAGTGAGTGCCAAGGAACCAAAGGTAATGCCATGTGTGTAGAACTTTCAGAGTGTGAAGGGTGAACACCTATAGAAAGGATGTCCACGTGATGTGAAGGGAACAAAACATCATCCACAACAGAAAAGGGATCCACAAGTTGAGGGTGGATCAATGAAGGTCTCCAGAAAAAGTTGAAGTGGTAAGAGCCCTAGAAGGGGCACACCCAACAACAGAGATGATCAACTCCTATGAAACACCTGTAGATGGATGAGGGACCTGTAGTGTATCACAAGTAGACTCTGTGAAAAGATGAGTAAGGTCAGGCAAATACTCGTCCCAATGAGGGGGCTTAACAAAAAGAAGAGTGATGTCAGATAGGTATGAGTCATCCAATGAAGGTAGAGGAGTGAAAGGGGCCTCACACACTAGAAGGTGGAAAAGAGGTGGGTGTAATGACCGTGTGAGACTGAGTAGGAGACTGCTCGATATCTGTTGAGATGTGGGGGGTGACAACAATGTCTGGAATAGTGAGAGAAAGAGGAGAAGAGTCCTCTGTAGTACTCTCGACATCAGAACTGGGTGCACAATCCTTATCATCAGAAGTAGAACCAAGTGAGTCCTATGTCAAGGAACTGTCATCACATGAAGAAATGGAGGAGACAACTGAATCAACAGCAACAACAATGATTAGCAGTATGTGAAGGGTCTCCATAGAGGGACTGAAGAATGCTCCAGACATGGTGAGGTGGATCTGAGTCTGCCACGTGAAACTAGAGAGATCTAGAGACATGCATCATCATGTGACCAAAGACATGGTCACAAGTGTCAAGAAATTACTCTAGATGATGATGATCAGTGGGTGCAGGAACTGGCCCAAGCAAGAAGGGTAAAAGACCCTCGTGGGTGAAGTAACATTCCATGGAAGCACACCAGACTGAATAGTTCCCTCTCTCGGTGAGAAGTGGTGGAGGCTGTAAGGAAATCCTATAATGCTCAAGTCTGGAAAGAGCACTCTCCATGATGAAAAATGCAAGATGCACAAAAGCAAGACGTCAGACTCGGCTGATAATGCGTCTGCATGTGAAGGCCCAAGAGTACAATCAACCCCCCTAGAATGTGGCACTTTATAAAGTAGTGCATTTACAAAACTGACAATGCCATCATGTAATGTGTGAAAAATCATGCAACTTTGACCAAGGAAGTGCTCAGAAACATGAGCAGCGAGTCAAAAGTTATGGCATAAATGACAATTCCCGCAACTAATGGAAAAATGTCACTAGATGCTGCAAAATGCATTAAAAAAGTGCATGAAATGGGTGCAAAGGGTATCGTGTGGGTACTCATTGGAAACGGCATGGAATTTTAGTAGGGTTTTGTTTTGACTTGTGAGGGGGGGTTAGCCTCCTGCCAACCCCGGACCTCGCCCTCCGTCTTCGACACTCGAAGGAAGGATATTAGTAATTACAAGCCAAAAACAACCTTAAAAATTAATTACAATGCCATGAAATAAATGTTTTATGTTTTTTAACCTCAAAACATTAAAAAGAGGATGGAATATGGGGAGGGGCCCATGTTAGGAGCAGTCAAGCCATGTGGAATGATTGAATGTTGAGCAGTAGTTAGCACGTGTGATGGTGCCTGCTATCCAAGGAAGATGCCTACGACTAACAAGACTGGAAAGGTTAAACACGTCTGCTAGAGTCTGAGTTAGCTGGCACAGTCTATAGGTCAGTGAAACGGTCGGTGACCACATGCTAGCAACATGCCAACGAGTAGAAGGTCGAGATTTTCTAGATGAAACAGGTACACATAGTTTGGAGATTTTCCAGCCTGCAGAAGTGGAGAACCACTAGCCAGGTGAGAATAGGAACGCAGGTGTAGATGTGAGCTCAGAGCTGAAAAACGTGTTCATTTGTAATGGAATTTGTGCAGTGCTTAAATGTGGTAGGGAAACGGATCATGGCCCTTCGTGTTTTGAGTAGGAGAGTAGACAATGAGTAGCCGATGCTGGCTAGAAAAATGTTCCTAGGGATATGCATGAAGGAGGGCCCATGGGAACTACGAGCACAAGGAGACTTGATGGTCAGGTCGTAGAGACTAAGATGCAACACAGTAGAACCAATGGAAAACGCATGGGCAACAGGAGCAGCCCAGTAGGCTAAAGACCCCAAAGCCAACGTAGCAGGAACAAATGGAGGTGCTCTGAGATAAGTTTGACTAGAGCATGAGCAAGGAGCACACGCAGTATGCTAGTGATGTTAATGTAGTGAAGGCAACTGAGAACCAAGAGAATGCATAACAATAAGTAAACACATGTTCAACATGGGGAAAAGGACTTTCCATGAGACCTAATGCTGAAGGGCACCAAGCCAAAAACGTCTATGCAAGGGATAGGCAATGCAAATTACCAAGAAGGAGCACGAGACATTAGACCCAGTCGTGAGTAAACTATACCATGCAGGAGCAAGCGACTAGACCAATGCTCTTTACGTGATAACTGCCACATAACCATAGAATGAATGAGAATGAGCAAGCATGCTGCTAGAAGCATGTTTAAATGAATGCAAGGAAGCAGGCAGACGTGTGAAATCTAGCGCCAAGTGAAAACAAGTACACAACGGATTTGAAGCGAGAGGTAACCAAAATGCTCAAAACCTGCAAAGCACCTCAAGAAAACCAAAAACGTGCACTGTTCGAACCCGGAGAATCTAAGCCCAAGTAAAGAGTTCAACATGTACACTAAACTCGCAAATAGGCACCTCTGAAACCGCATGCAAAATTTGTAAAACCTTGAGCCACCCAAAAACACCCGAACAAAAACCAAACAGAGGTATAAAATGCCCAAATCAATGCAATAAAGAGCACGATAACGGAATATCCATTACGACACACGCAACGAAATCTAAATATCACACAGGAAGCCAGAAAACACACGAGCAACACTGAGGAGTGCACGGATCCACAAGATCCGCTTGGATACCATGAAAGAGGTTTTAAAACCTACAAGCAAGGATCACGAGGGATGACATGCACATCAATGAACGTGTGAACGATAGCGTGAAGAGATCTCGGGAGGAGCGAGCATCAACCGAATGTGCATGCAAAGATTTGAAACACGGGCAGAACCTAGTTAAGCCATAAAACTCTCCTCTATCTCATAGATCAAATGGGGTGTACATATAGGAGGTGCTGAGTAACCCCCAGTGCTGCAATCATGACAACTCGAGTAGAGAGGGGGAGTTACATTCCTAGAATAGAAGTGTAACTCCCAATGATGCATATGATGCATTGACGCACTGACGTGCTGACATGCTGACGCACTGATGCACTGACGTGTAAGAGAATCTCATAATGACCCCTAAATGACACATGGACTTACGATCTCAACTAAGTGAGATAACTCACCTAATGATGTGGAAAATACACACACCAACAATAATGATTCTTTGCCATCATTTCAATGTAACATGATTCGGAGCTCCTATGAACACCTGTTCATTCCTCCTAGCTCCATTTTTCTAAAAGAAAAGTTGGATCGTGTGAAGCACGACCTTTCTAAATTTCCTCCTCATATGGTTCACTGACATTATTCTCTACAATCTCAGCTACATGATCTTAAAATTAAGCTTGAAGCTAAGATCCAATAGGAGAACACCGAAGATTTGCACCTTGCTCAGTGCGCTCCATCCACACTCCAAAATGATCCATATCATTTTGCTCTTCCCTCGGGTAGGGGCTGAGGACGAGATCATCCTTCTTCCAGTCATGGTCGTGGATCTTACAACCACCAGCCAGTGGGACATAGCTCCTGACATTTTCCATTCCTATTCCCAGAAGAAGATGAATACAAAATCCTAGCACCTCCAACTTCAGTTCCTGGTCCTAGAACACCAGAAAGAAAAATCTCACAAAAACAACGACTTTCTCTTCTTGAATGAGCAATTCAAAAAGCTACAGAAGAATTCCAAACATTGCTTCTAGAAGAAGAATCAGATCCTAGCTTAGATATTGATGAAGAAGTAATTGATAGGCTAATCATGGAAAAATCCTATGATCAATATGAAGTAGAACAAAAAGCAGAGGTAAGTACTGTTAAAACCTCTTGCAATCCTTTTTGTATAATTCAGCTCTACATTCCCAATATTAAACCATATTCTCTAGATGTTATGATAGATACTAGCACCGAAATTAGTTTGTTAAAATCCAATGCTATTCCTAGATATTGTTAGGACACAGAACCACTTCAAATCATTTTTGATTCTAAGAAAGTGTTCTCTCCCTGTTCTACCTTCATACCTGTCAAGCTAGGACAAATGCAGACTACCTTCAAGGTACGCCAGTTTGATCTTCTGCATTATGACATGCTTCTTGGTTTAGATAATCTCAATAATTACATGCATTATACTATTAGTCAAGATGAGATCCGTTTTCCACAAGGATCAATACCAAGGCTTCAGACTTACCATTCTATTGTGCCTTCTGCACCAAAGCCCCATAAGACTTCCAATCTTGACTAGCTCCATAAGTCTATTTATTTTAATACCTCTTCCATTGATGCAATCATCAATAAAATAAAGACTGACTGTACATATGATAATCCCCATGCTTTTATCCATCGGAAAAATTATTTTTGTCAGTTAGACTTCCAAACTACCACTTCTCCAAAATTTAAATCTCATTACATAGGGATGCCTCCCTCAAAAATAACTGAATGCCAGGCAGAAATAAACAATATGCTCAAAGGAGGATTTATCCAGCCTTCCAAGTCCCCTTGGACTTGCCCTGTTTTTTATGTGAATAAATGAAGTGAGATAGTTCGTGGCAAGAAGAGATTAGTGGTCAATTATAAGCCACTCAATAAATACATACTGCCCATCCAACATCCCATTCCAAGAAGAGATGATTTGTTAGCACATATCAGTGGCAGTAAGATTTACAATAAGTTTGATCTTAAATCTGGTTTTTGGCAAATCTTCCTGAACAAAGAGGATACTTACAAAATAGCCTTCAGTATTCCAAGTGGTCAGTATGAATGGAAGGTTTTACCTTTCAGTCTTAAAACTGCACCCTCCATTTTCTAAAATCAAATGGATCAGATCTTTGGTCACCTTGATAAATTTCTAATTGTTTATATTGATGATATTTTGATCTTTTCTCAAAATACAAAGGATCATATAGAGCATCTCGAGAAATTTTATCAAGTTGTTTATGCTAATGGACTTTGTCTCAGCCCTACAAAGATGGATACATTCAAAGATTCTATCCAGTTCCTAGGCATCACTCTTAAGGATGGAAATATTATGATGCAAGATCATATAGTCTCCAAAATTAGTCTGTTTCCTGATGAAATCACTGATAAAACACAACTCCAGAGATTTCTAGGTTGTGTAAATTACATTGCAGGAATTTATAAAAATGTTACTGCTGACAGACTACTTCTCAATAAGAGGCTTCACTCTAATTCCCCATCTTGGAATTCAGATATGACCAAAGTTGTTCGAAGAATCAAGCAGAGTTGTCAAAATCTTCCTCCTATGTCCCTTCCAGGGACTGGTCTTAAAATTGTTGAGACAGATGCCTTTGACGAGCACTGGGGAGTAGTAATCAAAGAAAGGATGGAGGATAATGTTGAGAAAATTTGCAGATACACTTTAGGTTCTTTCAAAGGGAAAAAGCTTAAATATCACTCCAGCTATAAATAAATGCTTGCTGCAAAGAAAGATATCCAAGCTTTCTTGATTTTTATACAACATGAGAAATTTCTTCTCCAAACTGACTTGTAACATTCCAAAGGAAGGCTTTACAAAGGTGACCCGAACAACAAGACTACCTATGGTTGTCTCTAGAGATGGGCACAATGGTTTGATGGATATGAGTTTGACGTCAAACATATCTCTGGAAAGAAAAATGCTCTTGCTGATTTTGCCAGCAGAGAACTAACTGTTTCCAAACATGTGAATATCACTCAGGTATTTCATGAATTTGTTGAACCGATATGGAATGTTTCAACTTGTCAAAATTATCTGAAATCTCTAGAAAGAAATGATAGCCAGATGTCATGTGAAGCACAACATCTGCTCCTTTCTAGGGGAATTATCTCAATATCCCCTTATCATACATCTGAAGTAGCTTACAGATTCGTTGATCCTGAAATTCCTACTACAAAATTTCACTCCAGGCATGAACCCATGGTGTTTTGTACTCTACAATGGAAATGGATACACTTTAGATACGTTGAACCACCATCTGATGATATTCCAGTAGAAGGACGACGCCTCAGGAAGTTAGTACCCAGACCAAATACCTTATGGAGGTTTGAATTTTCTAGACTATGGCCTGAAGGTCATCCTTTGGAAAAAAATGTGTGGAATTGTCCTAGTATTCCTGGTGATAGGTAGTATATTTATAACCATTTCAAATATTTCTTGTCTAAATTTCTGCCTACCAAGATTTCTGACAGTCCGCTAATTAATGTCAACAATGACACTGCTAGAAATATTTTGATAAACTGTAAAATCCCTTGGTATGTTAAAATGTGCTATTATGTCAGGACTAATCCTATGCAGGGACATCATACCAACCCAAAAAGACAACTTTGGTGAAAGATCTTCATCCATCATACAATGAATGTACCTCCTCCTGCACCAGGCCATTTTCTCCAGATTCCTGATCAGTTTCTGTTTCCAACAAGAAAGCATCTTCAAAAAGATAATGATGGATCTAGATCCTTATCTAGACTATGGTACGAAAGTAATACTCGTAACATCCACTTTGTAGAATGAAAATAATGGGAAGAATCTTCAAGTTCATCTGATGATGACACCGGACCCAGTGTCCACTACAGTCCGTAAAGCTAGGATGATAGGTTTGTTGTCATCCTTGTAAAAAGAGTGATATGACTCTACTTTATGTAAAGTATAGTGGACCTCACCACTTTCCAAAGGTGTTATGAAGAGTGGCATGTGCTCATCAGTTTTAGTGGGAATATTTTGGTAACTTCAGTTACCGGTTCCTGGTCTTTAGGTTATCCCTTAATCTGGTGAAAAGCATCTCTCTTTTCCTATATAAGGAAATGTAGAGACTCATTCACTACATCGGGTTTTTGGATAGAGTTTCTACTTAGAGAGTCTTAGAAAGTTTGAAAAAACTTTGTAGTTTTCTGTTTCTAAAGCATCTCGTGTTTGTTGCTAGTCATATGCAAGAATATTGTAATGGAGTTTTGCTCTTACATGAATATAATCACAGTCTTTTGTTGAATTAAAGATCTTGCTTTCCCACAATTGGAAGTAATTGGCATTAATTTGTAATGAATGCTAGGTATGGAATATACCTGCAAGCTGTGATAACTATAAGCACCAACATTCCTCCCTTCTAGCTCATACTTTGATGAGCACGCAACTTGCATTTTTAATTATTTTAAGTTTTTTCTTGAAATCTGAACCTCTGCTCGGCAAGGGTTAAATTTGACGGTCGTTTAGATGTTTTTCGTGATTTTAGATGTGTTGTCCACTCAAAATTCCCTGCTCTTAAGAAAGTGAATTTTAAAAATTTTGAGTTTAAGTGTTTTCTCTGCTGTACTGAGAATGTTAAAAGTTGTGAAATTGAGAAAATCTACATTTTTGGGTCATTTTGTGTGTTTTTCGGGCCTATTGGACATTTTTTTCCTGCGTGTCCCAAGTTCAAAAGTGCGCTCCGTTCCCCGATCGGCTGATTTCCCCGAATTTTGTCTTTTTCGGGCCCGTTGGAACTTTTCGTCCCAAATGTCCCAAAGTTCATTGTGCAAGTTGTCCCATTTTTGGCCGATTCACCCGAACCGCGTACTTCGCACTTTCACATCCCAAATGCCCCAAGTCAAATTGTACAAGTTGTTCCATTTTCGGCCGATTCACCCGAACCACATACTTTGCGCACTCGTCATCCCAAATGTCCCAAACTCTTTCGGACCTATTGTCACCTTTTTGTCTGAATCCGGCTGAGTCGCGTGTTTCATGTTCTTTCATCCCGCATGTCCCAAAAGGAATTTTCGCATCGTTTCCTTACTTCGCCCGAATTGGCCGAGCCACATGTTTCGCGCATTCGCGTCTCACATGTCCCAAATGAACCAAGTGCCATTTATGCTTATTTTTCCCGCTCTACCCGAATATCATGCTTATTCAAATTGGTAGGTATGTATTAAATGTGCATTCATTGTTTTTCTCTCTCCTAATCAGCTATATAATGAGCAAACCCCCTTTGCATTTTTCACACTACTTCTAAGCTATCCTTTTCTCGAACCCTTGCAATCTAAAAACCTGCCCGTGTATCCCTTTCCTCTGTATTTCCTTCCTGAGTCTAGTTTTTGTCTCTGTCTTCCGAGTTACTATCAATATGAAGATCAAGTTTCAGGGACAGGAACAAATCTCACCACTTGAGTCTGCCGTTCACAATATTGGGGACAATGAAGCTCGTCATCTTGATTTCAGTGATTTTTTGACAAGGATAGCAGACGCAAACCCTACACCAATGGTGTAGATGATTCACGATAGCCGTTTGTCTTTTGCTGGAGGTTTCACAATCTCAGTGCAATGTGCTGATATAGTGCTTTCATGCAGAGCTCACTTCGACCCTGATTCGAGTGAATTAACTAATGTACATGGGGAACTCATCCCCAATCTGGATGCTGCTGCCATTAGCACTGCTATTAGGATCCCAAAAATGGATAATGCCATAGGTGTTTCCCAGGATCAAGCACAGGCCCTGTTCAATCAAGACAGTGGACAAATACAAGGCGCGGGTGGCAAAGTCATGGCTTAAAAACCCTAAGAAGGGAGCGTCTTGTCTATCCAAGACTCTTTTTCGGGCTGATTTCAATGAAGAGTTGTCAGATTTCATAATCCTACTAGCTCGGGTTATGGGCTTACCTTCTACTAACGAGTTCCATTTCTGGATGTGCCCTCTCATCTCCATGGTGTGCGAGGGAACTCAAAATATCAACTGGGCGGAGATCATCAGCATGAACTTGGTAGAGTAGCTATCCAATGTACAGCAAACGAAGAAGTTCTACATGACTTCGTACTTGATGTATACTCTGGCGGCATCAAGACAATGGTTTTGTTTTTCTTACATTGATGCCCACAAGGATGATCCTATATATGCCTACTGCCCGCAGTTCACCCTAGAGACCAGCAATCACAATTTCAGAAGAGTAAATGATGCTTTCACCATGTACGTGGTCAGGCTGCTTGAAGGTGATACTGCTAGAAGGTTTTCTGATGAAGCCATGAATCTGATATCGCACTACGGTGCTTATTTTATCCAATTCAGAAAATTCTCTTATATCAGGCTTGCTGGCTATGAGAGCACCCCTTTGAGGCTTCCCATGTTCTGCAGTGATAAGATGGCCTTGATAGAAGTATGCAGGCAGTTAGACAAATTGCACAGAACCTGCAGAGACAAGAAGATTTTTGGTTTGCATTTTCCCATCTCTTTGGGAAACTACACTTGTAAAACAGCCCTGGACGCATAGAACATAGAAAGAGCCCTGGTTCCTATCACTGTTCATTTCTTCAAGCCAAGAACTTGCTTCGACTTGAAGAATTTCATTGAACAGAACATCAAGATAATCTATCATCATAGGGCAGATACAGAAGACTACTGGGCTGACTGTGCAGATGATTTTGAAGCTAGAAGGAGGCACTATGGTAGGTTCTCTCTGCAATTGATCCAAGAACTCGGCTTGTACCAAGTTCCTGAAGGACTCCAGGATGACAATTCTGATCTATACTCATATGAGTATGACAATGTGGTTAAGCACACTCCCTTGGAGGACTTGGATTGGAACAGGAAAGAGAAAGATGATCTAGCCGAGATCCTTGCTCCAGTCTTAGTCAGGACTAAGGTCTGGTTTGACAGGAAAGTTTGAGAGCTCAGAAGGCACTCAGGAGAATCCTCTTCTAAGGATGTTTCAACACCAAGGAGGGAAGCATCGACTCCCATATCAGACACACCTGTGCAAACCCCTCCTGCCTCATCAACGCAAGGACCTGCAGCTTCCACTCCTTCTTCATCCACTCAAGTGTACCAGAAGAAACTCAAAGAGGTTAAGAAGGAGCCTGTGGAAAAAGATCCTCAAAGAAAGCAGGTAGAAGTGCCTTTGGGACCAGAGAACATCATTGTTCTCAGTGAAAGTGAAGAGAGTGAAATGCCAGCCCCTGCAAATGCTCCTGAAGATCCAATGGATAAAGATAAGGAAGTCCAGAGCACTGAACTTCCAAGTGCTATTGATTCTTCTGCAGCAATTGTCTCCAGCGCCCCACTCACATCTCAACTTGAGACCACAGCTGTGCAAACCTTGAGCGTCATGAGCTCTCTGTCTCTTGGTCCTCTTGCCCCTCCTACTGCTTCCTCTTCCTCTTTTGCGTGGGTTCAACCTTTTGTTGACAGTAGAAAGAGGAAATCTTCCTCTCGGAGCTCAGGGCCAAATTTTGATGCTGTCGCAGCCTTGTTGGGCACTACTCCTTCTCGTGCCAAGAAAGCCAAAATCACCTCCAGAATAGTGTTTGATGCTCAAGGTCAGCAATTCCTGGAGATTGCTAAGCCTACAGTGGACAAATCAGAGCAGGACTTGCAGGCATCTGACTTAGAACTCTCAAGAATTCCAATGGGAGAGTCTACTCCTGAAGGTGAGATCCACAACCTCCAGGAAACAGTCACAAGAGTCATTGGGAGGGTAGAGAAAGGGCAGCAAACTATTGAATAGTTGGAGGAACAAGCCCAGATTCTCACAGGTTTCATCAAATCTCTTTTTTCTAAGGACAAAGTTTTGGACCCTACCCCATTGACTACTCTTCCACCACCTGTAATTTTGAGCCAAGATGAAGTACAGAGTATCAAAGACATGCACAAGTATTCTGTCTATGGCAGAGCTATGGAGGCCATGGTGGAAGATATGCTTGTTGCAGGATTGAACTTCATCGATGAAGCTTTCAAACTCCACGGAAAGGTGAACAATTTACAACAGAAGTTCTCCTCCACTATCGGGGTCATAGATAAAGAGCTCAAACTCTGGAGCAGTTGCATAGTAGACCTCCGTCTCATGGGACAGACAGATGAGAACATTTTATTGGCAAATAAGGTTTTTGATGATGCAAAGGATAATCTGTCAAAGTCCTGGGTTTACAGTGTGGAGTGGAAGATCAAAGTTTTGGAGGAGGCTTTGGGAGAACTGAAGAATAGCTGGCAGAAGGGTGAAGCTTTCAAGACACTGGTTGTATCTGCTTTCAAAGATATACATTGTCATCTTTAGGATGAAACTTCTGGTGTGCCCCTTTCCTTGCAAGAAATCAAAGCTCAATTCAGAGCTTTTGTCAAAGATAATCTATTCAAGGAAAGCTCCATCTCCAAAGAGAAAATGAAGGAGATCTGCTCTCTTCAATCTGCCATTGAAGAAGCAAATAAAGATTATCATACTCATGTCGAGTTTGATAAAGAAATGGAGAAGTGTCTCGGATTTTGGGGTCAGTCTACAGCCAACACGTCAGTTCCTCGTGGCAGAGACATAGCCGAGGCATTGAAGAGATTTAGGCAGTGAATTTTGAAGTCAGTGGGTCCCTCCCAGTCTTAACCACCTGTCTTCTTCTCCGTTTTCTTCTCTTCTTTTCTAATTCTTTTTCTCGAATTCATTGTAATTAGTTGAGGTATTGTGATTGGCAATCCTTAACTAATCTTTAGTTAAAAGAAGTAGTTACAAAGAGTAACTGATTTGTAAGCTATATAATGGCCTCTCCACGCCATTTTGAAAAAAGGAAGAACTTGGTTTATTTTCTGAAAGTGTAAATAGATCATAAAGAAATCAATACAGAAGTGCTTTCCATTCTTTGTCTATCTGATCTCTGTTATTCCTAAGCTTTCATTTAATTTTTTTTGTGAAGATCATTTGTCTCTAGTTTGTTCAGTCTTGCCGATTGCATACTCTTCAACTTTACAAGCATGGCGATCTTGTATAACCAAGAAGGAACTTTGTATCCTTGATTAATGAATCTGTGTTAGAACTTTGTGTCTTTAAATTCCATCTTATTTATACGATACAAATGATCTTGTTTCAATTCACTGTAACTTCACATACATAAAGAATTACTCTGTTATCTATAATTCTGCATGTTGCCTTTCTGCTCATTCTCATACTCTCATTCCTCAGTCCTTTTGTAATTGATGATCTTTATAGAAAACACTTTCGTAATATCCAAGTTTAACCAGAAAATCATGTTTTGTATATTTGTAAATAGGTTCATTTCTGAATAAGGGAACCTCTCCCATTAAAGAGGAGGGACTTCTTGTCCCCTGACTGTTGCTCTTCGTAAAGTCCTATTTGACGACCAACAGTTTTTGGCGACTCCGCTGGGGAAAATCATATTCCAGTTCTGTAATTTTTGATCATCCTTTGATCTGGCGACTCCGCATTTTACTCGAGGGAGAAGGGCCCTTGGTATTGAAGATTCTCAGTTTCAGCTTTTGGAGCAGCAGGGTTTTCCTTTCCCTTCAACAAGAAATAGAAGGACTCGTTCGACAAGCACTCCACCTGTTCAAGATAGAAGTCCTACGGGTGGTATTCCTTCAGAGCCAGCTAGTCCTAATCTTCGAGCTTTGATTCTTGTTGGTGTTGCAGTTCCTCTCCAAGCCGTTTTTCCAAGAATGGCGGCACCATTGCCCTGGGGTCATCGTGTCGGGCCCCTTGCTCTTCCTCAGCCTTTGCATGAGTTACCCAAAGGTAACCGGAAGAACTTTCCTAAATTCAAAGGCGATGGCAAAGTGCATCCTGATGAACACATCGCAGCCTTCATAGTTGCATGTGGAGTTCTGGGAGTTGAACATGAAGACGTCTCCGTGAGACTGTTCGTTGAGACTTTACAAGATAATGCTGCTGATTGGTTCTATCACCTTCCGGCTGGTACTATCACTAGCTGGGACACCATGAGAACTAGGTTTGAAAACCGTTTCAAACCAGCAGAAGATGTGCATGCCTTGCTAGCCCAAATCTCTCAGATAAAGAAAGATTCACCAGAGCCCATGAGAGAATTTGTGGCCCGATTCAACAGGTTAATTAATAAAATTCCGGTAAATACTCGACCTGTTGATCAAATCCAAAAATGTTTCTTCCTAAATGCCCAATCGCCTGAAGTTAGTTATGCGCTGAGAAGGGCTAATCTCGCAACATTGGTTGAGGATCAAACTCTTGTTGTTAGTGTCGAGGATGATTTGATCATGTCAGGGAAGTTGAGGAGAGACCCTTCCAAATCTAAGTCTGTTGCTTCCTCCTCTTCCACCCCTGGACCTAATACTGATCCATTAGTTCAAAAACTTGCGAATGATCTCATTGCCATAAAGAAACAATTGGCTCAGCATGCTCCTTATGCAGACGTTCCAAGGAGAAATTTTCAGCCCAGAAATCGTTTGCCTGCTTCTCAAACAAGATTAGCGCTTGAAGGACCTCCTGTTAAAGTTCCTGTCAATGCAACCTGTGAAGTTGAGGAACCAGATGATGATGAGGATAATGAAGCTTGCGAGGAATTTGTGGAAGAAGTTGATGATGAAGCAGATGAACTTGAGGGATCTCGAGTTAATTTCTTCACCACTGAGGGCATTGATGATGGAGATGATTATGATGAAGTAGTAGCAGACATGAATAGCGAATCATTCGCTGTCATGACTCGAGAGCAGAAAAATCAGAGGGAGAAAGTGACGCAACCCCCCAAGAAATCTAAGGAGCAGCCGACAACTATCCCTGTAATTGCAAAAAGAGGATCTCCTATCCCCACTTCATCTACACCAAAGGTGAGTCCTGTCAATCCTACTATTAAAGTTACTTCTTTTTCCCCTAAAGTTGATAAACCTAGGATCTCAAATGATGATGGCCCGTCCACTTCTGGGTCTTTTGATATTATTGATCATCTGAAAAAGACTAAGGTTCAAATTTCAGAGGCTGAGTATTATCAAACCCATCCCAAAGCTTTTGCTAAAATGATTCAATTTGTTAATTCCCATTCTAAAACCACATCTAAAGGCCTTTTACCCACTCCTTCTTCTGCACCATAGCCTAGTCTGGTAGCTGCTGTCACCTCACCCAATGACAAAATTAAACCATTTTATGTAACACTTCTTATAGCTGGCCATAGGCTCAGTAATTGTGTCATTGACTCAAGAGCCTCAGACAATGTGATGCCTACTAAAGTAGCTCATGCCTTAGGCTTGACCCTCACACGCACTTATGGATCTTGTTACTCCATGGAGAGTAAGGAAGTACCCCTGGTCGGAAGAATTAAAGATGCACAAGTGGCTTTTGCTGCTTTGCCTGAAAAGAGAGTTTTGGCTACCATCTTAGTAGCAGATATTCCTCCTTCATACGGGATGTTGCTAAGTAGGAACTTCTGTAAGGATGTGGGTGGAGAAATTCAAATGGATTGGTCACATGCACTCGTACCTGTTAATGGACAAATGAAGAAGTTGATGCCTGAGAAGCAATCTGAGTATATTGTACAAAAAACGGATGATCCTAAAGCACAAATACTCTATGAGGATATGGGTCATGGTAACTACATGATTATGTCCCCTAATGAAATCCAACTCCCCAAAATGTCACCTAAAGATCCTAATGGTGTTTGGATTTTAGAGTTTGATGGAAGTTGTTCCTCAGCTAGTTCTGGAGCTGGTGTCCTACTGGTGTCACCTGAAGGTAGCCTTCATCATTTTTCATTTAAGTTGCAGTTCGAAAATACTAATAATACAACAGAATACGAGGCTCTCATTCTTGGACTGCAAGTGGCCAAAGAACAAGGTGTAAAGAATCTTCTGGCTCATGGTGATGCAGAATTAATTGTAAAACAAGTTAGAAGTCTTTTTTAGGTAAAAAATGGAAGGTTGAAACATTACCGAAATCAGGTTTGGGATTCAATTGAATTCCTTGATGCTTTCTCCATTGAAGCAATGCCTAGGGAGAAGAACAACAGGGCTGATTCGCTGGCAGTCTCAAGGTCACTACTGATTCCTCATCCTGACTTCTCTCAGGATAAATTCACCATTGAGATGGTCCATCGGCCTAGTGTACCTGATAATACCAATAACTGGCAATTTTTCAATGATGATCAACACTTTCTTTCTTTCCTTGAACTCAAGGGGTAATTTCAAACAGCTGTATTTTGAAGGAAGTGACAACCTGCCTCGTGAAAGTGTGCCCTTTGACAAAGCAGTCACCCAAGGAGAAGAAACGGATCAAGATGGATGCATCAATCTCAAAGGAAACAATATTCCTAAAGGATTGGTGAGTTTGGAGGAACTATTTGATAAACATGATAGGTATGTGAAAGTCTAGAGCTTCCACTGAACCTCAACAATCAGCTGAGTATGATAAAATTAATATTGGGAGTTCTACTGATCCTAAGCTCGTGAACATTGGAAAATGTTGCACAGCAAATGAGAGGAAGAAAGCAATTGCTATTTTAAAGAGGTATAAGGATGTTCTTGCTTACTCTTATGAAGATTTGAAAGCTTTCAAACCAAAAGATATACAGCATTCTATTCCTCTTAAGCCTAGAATTAAGCCTTTCAAGTAGAAACAGAGGTAATAAAATCCCAGAATAGCTGACACCATCTTTCAGTAAATTCAAAAGTTGTTGAAGGCTAAAATCATTTTTCCCATTCACCATTCAACATGGATTGCAAATATTGTACCTGTTAGGAAGAAAAATGGTGAGATCCACATCTATGTTGATTTCAGGAATCTGAATCAGGCTTCCCTGAAAGATAATTATCCTTTGCCTATGATGGATCAAGTCTTGCAAGTAGTGACAGGATCTGAAATGTTATTTATGCTTGATGGATTCTCAGGATATAATCAAGTAGAGGTTGACACTGCAGATCAACACAAAATAGCTTTCACTACTCCTTGGGGTACCTTTGCTTACAAGAGAATGCCTTTTGGGCTCATTAATGCTGGTGCCACTTTTCAGAGAGCTATGGATCTAGCTTTTAGAAGTTTGAAAGGGAAGTGTATTGTCATATGGCTTTACGACTTGACAGTGTTTTCTAAAACAAGGGCGGATCACTTTGATCACCTGGAGACAATTTTGCTAAGATGTAGAGAGCATGGGATTTCTTTGAATCCTAAAAAATCTGTCTTTTGTGTCACAGAGGGAAAATTATTAGGGCATATTGTCTCGAAGGATGGTATTAAGATTGATCCTGAACGAGTACAAGCTATCCAACAAATTCCTCTCCTAACCAGACAAAAAGGGTGTACACTCCTTCTTTGGTAAGATCATTTTTTTAAGAAGGTTCATCCCTGATTTTGCAGAGTTAACTTTGAATATTTCTCAGATGATGAAAGGGAAACAAACGTTTGGTTGGTCTTCTGAAGGAAAGGAATCCTTTGAAGGTATTAAGAGAGCTATCGCTAAAACTCCTGTTTTAGCCTGTCCTGATTTCAGCAAAGATTTTATTATCTATTGCTATGCCACAGATAATACCTTGGTTGCTGTTTTGACTCAAGAAGACTCTAATGAGCATGAACTCCCAATTGCGTTCATGAGCTATATTCTGAAAGATCATGAGTTAAAATACACCATGATGGAGAAACATGCTTTTGCAGTGGTCAAAGCTGTTAAGCAGTTTCGTTTTACATCCTCAATTCTCATTCCATGGTGTTGGTTCCAGATACAATTGTTAAGTCAATTCTCGCACAACAAGAATTTAGATCCAAGAGAGGGAACTGGGTTGCTAAGGTTCAAAAATATGACATTGACATCAAACCGACCAAGCTGGTTCGTGGAAAATGTCTTTATGAGCTCATTGCTGAAGGAGCTAAGCATGAATTACTGGAGAACAAAGTTGGCCTTTCCTACCGTTCTATTCCTTAGCTCAGTTGATGAATGGTATGCTGACATCAGCCCATTTCCTCACCTATGGAGAATGCCCCTCTCATTTAACTGCCAAAGAAAAGAGGACTGTTAAATTGAGGTCAGTGCAATATGTGTTGTGGGAAAATGCCTTGTTCAAATGTGGCATGGATGGGAGATTTTTGAAATGTGTGGACAAGGAACAGCAGAGAAAGTTTCTCTCAGCTTTTCATGATCATGCATGTGGAGGGCACTATTCATCAACGGTCACTGCTCACAAGATTCTTCGTGGAGGATATTACTGGCCTTCCCTGTTCAGAGATGTGTCTAAGTGGGTTGATAAATGTGAGGCTTGTCAGACCTTCGTGGGAAGACCTAAATTGGCTTCTTTGCCTCTTAAACCAGTTGTCATTGAAGAACATTTTCAACAGTGGGGTTTGGACTTCATTGGAACACTTAATCTTGCTTCTAGTGCTGGTCATACTCATGTGTTAACTGCCACAGACTATTTCACCAAATAGGTGGAAGTTATCCCAGCAAAGAGTACTACTTCTGAAGTGGTGTGCAGCTTCATCAAAGAGAACATCTTGGTAAGGTATGGCATACCTAATAAGATTGTAACAGATAATGCTTCAAATTTTTCTTCAACTGAGATAATGGATTTTTGTTATGGGTATGAAATTTCTTTGGCTCACTCTTCATATTACTACCCTCAGGGAAATGGGCAAGCAGAATCCACTAATAAAAATTTGGTGACTATTATAAGGAAATTAGTCAATGAGTCTCAACGAAACTGGCACAAGAGGCTCTATGATGCTCTTTGGGCAGACAGGATCACACCAAAGAGAGCTATTGGAATGTCTCATTTTCAAGTGGTATATGGAGTAGATGCCCAATTACCAGTAACAGTGGAGTTGCCCGCCTTGCATCTAATGAAGGCCATTGAGGATACTAGTTTCAGTGATGCTCTGGATAAGAGAATTATGTACCTTCACAAACTGAATGAGGACAGATTGGTGGTTGCTAATAGGATATCTATTCACCAGTAGAAGGTAAAGGTCCTGTTTGACAACAAAGCCAGGTTCAGAGACTTCCAAGTTGGAGACACTGTGTTGTTATGGGATAAAAGGCATGAACCTCATGGCAGCCATGGCAAGTTTGATTCCCTGTGGCTCGGACCTTTCAAGATCAGACACTTCGTTGGTGAGAATTCCTTTTATCTTGATTACATGGATGGTTCTTCTCTCCCACTTCCTTATAGTGGGCAGTATCTCAAGTTGTTCAAGTCATAGGTGATTAGGGAGTCCTTTGTATATTCTGTACAACGTTTTTTTTTTCTTTCCTTTTTGTTTTGGTGTGTTGTCCTCTGTATTGATCTGTTTTTTTTGACTCCGTGGCCCAAGGGATAAGGTACTGGTCTGCTTCCCCGAGTTTGTCTAAGTTCTTACCTTGTCTCATTCCTTGAATTTATGCCAAGTCATCCCCAGAATGAGCCAGCTGTTGTCCACTCAAAAGTCCCTGCTCTTATGAAAGTAAAAAATTCAAAATTTTGAGTTTAAGTGTCTTCTCTGTTGTACTGAAAATGTTACCGAAGTCGTGCATTTGAGAAAGTCTGCGTTTTTGGGTCTTTTTGTGTGTTTTTTCGGGCCTGTCAGACATTTTTGTTCCGCGTGTCCCAAGTTCGAAAGTGCGTTCTGTTCCCCATATCGGCCGATTTCCCCGAAGTTTGTCTTTTCCGGGGCCCATCGGAACTTTTTGTCCCAAATGTCCCAAACTCTTCCGGACCCATTGTCGACCTTTTCGCACGATCCGGCCAAGTCACGTTTTTTCGTGCCCTTTTGTCCCAAATGTCCCAAAAGGAATTGTGCAAGTTGTTCCATTTTCGGCCGAAACACCCGAATCGCGTACTTCACACTTTCAAGTTCCAAATGTCCCAAGTCAAGTTGTACAAGTTGTTCCATTTTCGGCCGAATCACCTGAATCACGTACTTCACGTACTTGCGTCCGAAATGTCCCAAACTCTTCTGGACCCATTGTCATCTTTTTCGCACGAATCCGGCCGAGCCGCGTGTTTTCGCGCATTCGCGTCCCGCATGTCCCAAAAGGAATTTGTGCATCTTTTCCCCGCTTCGCCTGAATCGGCCGAGCCGCGTGTTTCGCGCATTCACGTCTCACATGTCCCAAATGAACCAAGTGCCATTCGTGCTTATTTTTCCCACTCTACCCGAATATCATGCTTATTCAAATTGGTAGGTATGTATTAAATGCGCATTCATTGTCTCTCTCTCCTAATCGGCTATATAACGAGCATACCCCCTTTGCATTTTTCACATTGCTTCCATGCTATCTTTTGCTCGAACCCTTGCAATTTAAAAACCTGTGCGTGTATCCCCTCCCTCTGTAATTCCTTCCCGAGTCTGGTTTGCGGCTCTGTCCTCCTAGTTACTATCAATATGAAGATCAAGTTTCAGGGACAGGAACAAATTTCGCCACTTGAGTCTGCCGTTCACAATATTGGGGACAGTGAAGCCCGTCATCTTGATTTCAGCGATTTTTGGGCAAGGATGGCAGACGCAAACCCTACTCTAATGGCGCAGATGATTCACGATAGCGGTTTGGATTTTTGCTGGAGGTTTCCCAATCTCGGTGCAATGTGCTGATACAGTGCTTTCATGCGGAGCTCACTTCGACCCTGATTCGAGTGAATTAACCAATGTACACGGGGAACTTATCGCCAGGATAGATGCTGCCACCATTAGCACTGCACTGAGGATCCCAGAGATGGATAATGCCATTGTTGTTTCCCAGGATCAAGCACAGGCCCTGTTTAATCAAGACAGCGACAAATTCAAGGCGCGGGTGGCGAAGTCATGGCTTAAAAACCCTAGGAAGGGAGCGTCTCGTCTATCCAAGACTCTCTTCCGAGAAGATTTCAATGAAGAGTTGTCAGATTTCATAATCCTACTGGCTCGGGTTATGGGCTTACCTTCTACTAACGAGTTCCATTTCTGGATGTGCCCGCTCATCAGCATGGTGTGCGAGGGAACTCAAAATATCAACTGGGCGGAAATCATCAGCATGAATTTGGCGGAGCAGCTGTCCAATGTGCAGCAAAAGAAGAAGTTCTACATGACTTCGTACCTAATGTATACTCTGGCGGCATCAAGACAATGGTTTGGTTTTTCTTACATTGATGCCCACAAGGATGATCCTGTATATGCCTACTGCCCGCAGTTCACCCTAGAGACCAGCAATCGCAATTTCAGAAGAGTGAATGATGCTTTCACCATGTACGTGGTCAGGCTGCTTGAAGGTGATACTGCTAGAAGGTTTTCCGATCAAGCCATGAATCTGATATCTCACTACGGTGCTTATTTTATCCAATTCAGAAAATTCTCTTATATCAGGCTTGCTGGCTATGAGAGCACCCCTTTGAGGCTTCCCATGTTCTGCAATGATAAGATGGCCTTGATAGAAGTATGCAGGTAGTTAGACAAATTGCACAGAACCTGCAGAGACAAGAAGATTTCTGGTTTGCACTTTCCGATCTCTTTGGGAAATTACACTTGTAAAACAACCCTGGATGCACAGAACATAGAAAGAGCCCTGGTTTCCCATCACCGTTCATTTCTTCAAGCCAAGAACTTGCTTCGACTTGAAGAAGTTCATTGAGCAGAACATCAAAATAATCTATCATCATAGGGCAGATACAAAGGACGATTGGGCTGACTGTGCGGATGATTTTGAAGCTAGAAGGAGGCACTATAGGCAGGTTCTCTCTGCAATTGATTCAAGAACTTGGCTTTGTACCAAGTTCCTGAGGGACTCCAGGATGACAACTCTAATTTATACTCATATGAGTATGACAATGTGGTTAAGCACACTCCCTTGGAGGACTTGGATTGGAACAGAAAAGAGAAAGATGACCTGGCCGAGATCCTTTCTCCAGTCTTAATCAGGACTAGGGTCTGGTTTGACAGGAAAGTTCGAGAGCTCAGAAGGCACTCAGGAGAATCCTCCTCTAAGGATGTTTCGACACAAAGGATGGAAGCATTGACACCCATATCAGACACCCCTGTGAAAACCCCTCCTGCCTCATCAACACAAGGACCTGCAGCTTCCACTCCTTCTTCATCTACTCAAGTGTATCAGAAGAAACTCAAAGAGGTTAAGAAAGAGCCTGTGGAAAAATATTCTCTGAGAAAGTAGGTGGAAGTGCCTTTGGGACCAAAGAACATCATTGTTCTCAATGAAAGTGAAGAGAGTGAAGTGTCAGCCCCTGTAAATGCTTCTGAAGATCCAACAGATAAAGATAAGGAAGTCTAGAGCATTGAACTTCCAAGTGCTATTGATTCCTCTGCAGTAATTGTCTCCAGTGCCCCACTCACATCTCAACTTGAGACGATAGCTGTGCAAACCTTGAGCGTCATGAGCTCTCTGTTTCTTGGTCCTCTTGCCCCTCTTGTTGCTTCCTCTTCCTCTTTTGCATGGGTCTAACCTTTTGTTGACGGTAGAAAGAGAAAATCTTCCTCTCGGAGCTCAGGGCCAAAATTTGATGTTGTCGCAGCGTTGTTGGGCACTACTCCTTCTCGTGCCAAGAAATCCAAAATCACCTCTAGAATAGTGTCTGATGCTCAAGGTCAGCAATTCTTGGAGATTGCTAAGCCTACAGTGGACAAATCAGAGCAAGGAATTGCAGGCATCTGACTTGGAACTCTCAAGAATTCCAATGGGAGAGTCTACTCCTGAAGGTGAGATCCACAACCTGCAGGAAACAGTCACAAGAGTCATTGGGAGGGTAGAGAAAGGGCAGCAAACTATTGAACAGTTGGAGGAACAAGCCTAGATTCTCACAGGTTTCATCAAATCTCTTTTGTCTAAGGACAAAGTTTTCGACCCTACCCCATTGACTACTCTTCCACCACCTGTAATTTTGAGCCAAGATGAAGTGCAAAGTATCAAATATATGCACAAGTATTATGTCTATGGCAGAGCTATGGAGGCCATGATAGAAGATATGCTTGTTGCAGGATTGAACTTCATCGATGAAGCTTTCAAACTCCACCGAAAGGTAATACAACTTGCAGCAGAAGTTCTCCTCCACTATCGGGGTCATAGATAAAGAGCTCAAACTCTAGAGCAGTTGCATAGTAGACCTCCGTCTCATAGCACAGACAGATGAGAACATTTTATTGGCAAATAAGGTTTTTGATGACGCAAAGGATAATCTGTCAAAGTCATGGGTTTACAGTGTGGAGTGGAAGATCAAAGTCTTGGAGGAGGCTTTGGGGAGAGCTGAAGAATAGCTGGCAGAAGGGTGAAGCTTTCAAGACGCTGGTCGTATCAGCTTTCAAAGATATACATTATCATCTTCAGGATGAAATTTCTGGTGTGCCCCCTTTCCTTGCAAGAAATCAAAGCTCAATTCAGAGCTTATGTCAAAGATAATCTATTCAAGGAAAGCTCCATCTCCAAAGAGAAAATGAAGGAGGTCTGCTCTCTTCAATCTGCCATTGAAGAAGCAAATAAAGATTATCATACTCATGTCGAGTTTGATAAGGAAATGGAGAAGTGCCTCGGATTTTGGTCTCAGTCTACAGCCAACACATCAGTCCCTCGTGGCAGAGACATAGCTGAGGAATTGAAGAGATTCAGGCAGTGAATTTTGAAGTCAATGGGTCCCTCCCAGTCTTAACCACCTGTCTTCTTCTCCGTTTTCTTCTCTTCTTTTCTAATTCTTTTTCTCGAATTCATTGTAATTAGTTGAGGTATTGCGATTGGAAATCCTTAAATAATCTTTAGTTAAAAGTAGTTACAAGAGTAACTGATTTTTAAGCTATATAATGGCCTCTCCATGCCATTTTGAAGGAGGAAGAACTTGGTTTATTTTCTGAAAGTGTAAATAGATCATAAAGAAATCAATACAGAAGGGCTTTCCATTCTTTGTCTATCTGATCTCTGTTATCCCTAAGCTTTCATTTAATTTTTGTGAAGATCATTTGTCTCTAGTTTGTTAGTCTTGCCGATTGCATACTCTCCAACTTTACAAGCATGGTGATCTTGTATAACCAAGAAGGAACTTTGTGTCCTTGATTAATGAATATGTAGAACTTTGTGTCTTTAAATTCCATCTTATTTATATGATACAAATGATCTTGTTTCAATTCACTGTAACTTCGCATACATAAAGAATTACTCTGTTATCTATAATTCTACATGTTGCCTTTCTGCTCATTCTCGAACTCTCATTCCTCAGTCCTTTTGTAATTGATGATCTTTATAGAAAACACTTTCGTAATATCGAAGTTCAACCAGAAAATCATGTTTTGTATATTTGTAAATAGGTTCGTTTCTGAATAAGGGAACCTCTCCCATTAAAGAGGAGGGAATTTTTTTCCCTTGACTGTTTCTCTTCGTAAAGTCCTATTTGACGACCAACAAGATGTAAAATACTTGTAAATATCTTATCTAACCATCACACATGACTTGCATATTTAAAATGTGACCGTCAATTTCTATATAGATTTATATATGAATTATAAAAATATATATAAACATATATTTAAAAAGATATAATAAATATAAAACAATTAATAAAAATAACCTCGTTTTGTGTTTTTGAAAGGCAATATTCAAAAATTATTGTCACCCAAAAATTGTTTGACAGGCATAGGTGGTCATCAAATTTAACCCCTGCTGCTCGGTTATAATTCATCACTTTTTTACTCTCCGCTTAAAAAACCCGCACATGAGGAGAAATGAACAGTTTGGGGTTTGCACACATTCATCTGGAGTGCCCTCCCTACCCTCTTGACTGACATGACACTTTTATAATTTTTACAATATTATAATATTCATATGTTTTATCAAACATGAAACACTATTGTTTCGTCTAAGTTATCAACCTGTGAAATATTCAAAGGTTTTATCAAAAATTAATTATGTACAGTTTCTTTTGACTTGTTGTCGCCCCTCCTGCCAGCAGCAGGGACAGCTACAGAAGTGCACAATTTTGGTCCGAGGGCACCTAGATGCACGTATTTTCCACTATTTTCCCCTCATGTGCTGGGGCCTTCATGTCCTACGCACATGCAGGACAAAAGTGCATAAAATGTGTTTAAAGCCTTGCTTTTTAATGTCATACTGCGCTTCACCTCCAGCCCTCCTATAGCCAAGGCTCTTGGTAAATTTTTCAACTTTTGTCCCAAACGTACAAACAATCTGTCACAATATGCATTTAATATTCATAGAAATCTGTGCATTCATACGCGGATGCAATAAAATTTAAATAAAAACAATTGTTTTTCCCTCTACTAAATGATTAACGTGATAGAAACAGTGGTTCGTTGGGCTAAGATGGAGCTATCATTTGCATGAACCATGGGTCAAATCCCATGTGACATCAGTAAATAGGGCTGTGCCTCAAAGTTCTGCTCGTCTTCATGTGCGTATGACATCAAAGAAACCCTTCCCCTCCAACTCTCTATCCACATTTATTAGTTCGTGTCAAACACTAGTTACTATAGGTTTCTCAATTTGTTTAGTTTTTTAAAACTAATTATAGGTATGAATTATTTTGGTAGTGTTAATATCTCTAATATATGAATAATAATTTAACTAATTTATAATACTAGCAATTAGTAATTAGAGATGTGTTGCAAAATATGTTGGAGGGGATACAAGAGTGGGGACTTTATTTTATTGGTGTGTGTTTTCTTGGATGCATGTTTTAATTGAAATTATAGAGTGTATTTACATGTTTTCTTGATTTGGTGCACTACTTATATTTATTGTATGTGCAAGGGAAATTGTGTACATTGTAGTTGTGTTCCTCTTATTTGTGTGTATGAACATATTTGTGACTTTCATTTTTATGTAGCACTCAAACGTAGAAGCAAGAAAAATCTGTAGATTTGTGAGGGCACACACTCTTGAGATTGTTGTAAATGTTAGTCCTTGATAATCGACATTGATGATGTATATTATTTACTTGTTTAGTGTTAGCCCTTGTGCCTTATGGATGGTGAGACCCCATGACATTTTAAGTGGAATCTGACGACGAGTTCCTCTTGTGACTAGAGGTAAGGGAAAGTGTGTTGGGTGGAGGATGTCTCAGGAGGGCCTTGGTAGCTCCTAAAATTGACAACAGAAAAGGATGACGAGTCTGGGTGTTGTGACTTTGGATTGAATACTACCTCTTCTACCTGTCCAAGTTCTCCATTAACAAATTTTGAGGCAATCCACAAGTTAGAAGTCAGCATCACCTTGTGGCCTTTGCACAAAAACATTGTTAGGTTGAGTTGAGTGTCATTTAGGTTAGACATCATTATTTGTATGTTTTTCTTTGTGGTGCACCATGTAATTGGAATATGCAATGATTTAAGCATTCACTTATTGTGTGAAGCTACTAACTCTTTCATAGAATATAGGTGTTTATCCCCTGTGAAGATTGTTTTCTTTATTCCAGTAATGAATTCCTTTGTACGTGATATGCGCAAATTCTAGTCTTGCATTATTGGTTCAACATTTCTAATGTTGGTTAAAAAATGTCTGGATTAAAGCTACATTGGGTTCAAACCTTGTTGTCTAAAATTTGTATCCAAGGTAACAAGTGTGTCAAATACCTGCAAAAGGGAGTGCCTAATTGATTTTCTTACATATAATGGTATGTCACGAATAGGGGGGATGGCCCAAGTCCCTAACCAGTATCATTGAGCTTCCATAGATATTAGATTTGATTTTTTGGGGAAACGTCTCACACAATCTTGATTCTATGGTGCTTAGCATTTTAGTCCCTACGAATCTCATTTCATCTATAAGAACATATTATATGGCCCTCATATGATCTTGAACCTTCCTTCAAGGGTTGTCACTTCATGGATGGGTATTCAGAGGGCAAAGTGTTTAGTAGATGTTGTTATGTTGAATTTCACAATTCCTAAAATGGAGCTATGTATGTTACGCATGACTCTATTTGTAATCCTTTTTTAATACATTTCATGAGGTATAATTTTCCTATACCTTGAATGATCATCTTTAATGCTATAATTTTACCTCTTCTACGTGCATGTGTTATTACAATTGAGTACACTAGTCTTTACTTGGATGACAACAGGAGGAGATCGGGTTGGTTGGATGTACGAATGAGTGTTCGCCCATTATCGAGTCTCGTATAATCTTTGAATTTAGGTGTTGTTTGTTGTAGATCAGTGGGACATTATGTTTTGTCTAGTCATGGTTAATGTCAATGTCCTAGAGGCCTATAATTATTGGTTCATTAAACATTGCATTTCCAGATGGGTACATTCAAGATATAGGTGCTCCCATTATAGTATTTCCATATGGATGGCGAAATTTACTTGTGTGTCATTATCGATGTTGCTTCATTGGCGTCATTTTCTAGACTATTGGTTCTCTATATATGTAACTTAAGGGTATATGATTTTTTGAATTCTTCCCTCTCGTCAATTATTTGATCTCTAGTAATGTCAATATTTGTCTGGATATGTTTGAATTATTTGTAAAGTAAGAGCTCCAACCAAGAAAAATATTAATAAGTTGGGGTGCTATTGTTGGGTATGTCGTAGTACCAAGGGAATACTCAAATGATTTCATGGGTTTTCCTTTTTAGCCATGGTGATCCTTGTCGTTTATTATTGTAAGACCATACACATGCAACTTCAAAAAGGGAGATCTATTCTAGTTGTACATGTCACTTTATGCATGCGTCTTCAAATTAAGGTAGTGTTGATGTTGTTAATGTGTCTACAAACATCAAGTTAAAAAATTGTTTACCAACAAAGTTTGAAATTTACAGTTTCAAATAGACATGGGAAGTGTTTGCAACACGTGGCATGTCTCTTATGCTCAAATGTTATGATTAACAACAGTTTTTGATAAGAACTTGTTATATGCAGATTTTGCAGGGTTGGCTATACTAATTGTATTAGTTATTGTTGTTAACATGTGTTGGTAGCTCTCTGCCTTTTCTACATACTATATAATATAATGTAGAGTTGTGTGTTGTAGGACAAAATGAGATGTCATTTGATAGTGAACCGTCATGTATTGTTAGCGTGTCAGAGTTGTGTATGTTAACGTGTGTGTCGTTCCATGTGGGGGTGTACACTTTTAAACATGATTTGTGTATGGATAAAGTCATATTTTCTTGTAGTGGCTAAGGGAATTTATATCAACACTGAAGAGTTTTACCCTTCCTTCGGAAACATGTGGCCTTGTTGCATATCATGTGTTGTATTTGTAGTATTTTGTGTTAACTTTACTTATATGTATACACAATGTATGATCTTGTATACACTTTATTCATCTTATCTACATAAATATGAACACCACCTTGTAACCTTTTCCCCTTATGTATGTACTTCCATTGTTAAATTTACAGTTGTCTCTTTCCTCTCCAAAAATATAATACCCTGACTTACTTCCTATGTTGTTGTCAAAAATCCTCCACCCAATGCATTCACACAAGGTATGACACTTCCTAAGGTAGTAATAGACATTGATAACATTGTTCATTAGGGAATAATATTTACTACACTCTCAAAAGTACACTTGTTAGTAAACGTATGCATCTCACCTACTTTTACATTTGAGTGCTACGTAAAAATGAGCTACATAAGAAACATGAATGCATGAAAAGAAGAGGAGCCTATATTTAGTTGTACACATATTCCTATACATTTACCAAACATTTAGCACATGCCATATACATATAAAAGTCATACGTTATACTTAAAATAGTCATCTTATATCAATACAAAAAGTTCTAAATGAAAACCTATGGCCCTTCCACACATAACACTAAATATCTATCCATTTTACTTTTTGAATGTTTAGGTAACACTCAACAATAAATTAGACAAACGTAAAATACCTGAAATGTTAGATATTTCACAAAATAAATAAAGTCATATAACATGTATTTCACCAAAAAATTAAATAAAATCCAGGTAACTTTACATTGTCATCTTGTTCGACATCTTTTTTCCACGTATGTAGATAAAATATGGTGGTGTGTAATCAAGTTTTTATTTCACCAATAATGATTGTCTATGCATGGTGTTATAGGAATCTGAGGCATTGACCTATGTAAATTGGGCCACTTAGTATTGACAGAAATCATGTTGAAGAAAAGTGCAGGGATTCCTAATTATGGTATCTTATTTGTGAGCTCACTTTTGCACTTGAACTAAAATGATCTTGTCCCGCGTAAGCTTGATCCATACCTCATTAGTTTGTTTATAATGTGGGTATTAGGCAAGTTTTCTTGTTATTGTTGCTGTAGACATCTAAAATTTTGAGACAATTAATTCTGATTAATTTGTCCTGCAAAAATCCTAACATCATTATTATTGAATTAATCTATTTCCTATAAAATACCACATGTACCCTTTATTCTAATTAATTTCACCGTTTATATAATATCCCCTCATTTCATCATCAATCTCTTTAATTCATTATTATATCCCATTATCCCATCTCAATCCTTATTATCATAGCTAGGAATTTAAAATTCCTACACCTACCTACCTACCCACCTACTCTACACCTACCCTACAACTAGCCTCTCCATGAAATCACATCATTAACTCTTAATTAAACCTAAACTAATTAATCCCACCTCCTCTATTTCTAGAAGCCTCTCCAACTTTCTACTCTTCTCCATTGAATCTTAAATTCAATAGATATTTCTCCATTATTCTATAATTTTCTAATTCTAGAATTAATCCCACCATCTCTATTTCTAGAAGATTCTAATTCTATAAGCCTCTCCAACTTTCTACTCTCTCGATTCTAATTCTATAAGCCTCTCCAACTTTCTACTCTCTCCTATTGAATGTTAAATTTAATTGACATTCCTTAGTAATTCTAGATTTTTCTAATTCTAAATTGTCTATACTCTTCTATATTCTCATTGATCTTCCATCTCTTCTCCATTAAATTTTAAATTCAATGGATATTTCTCCATTAATTTTATAATTTTCTAATTCTAGAATTATCTATGCTCTTGTATCTTCTCATTTAATACTAACAATTGATTGTCCATTTACTTGGCAAGATCCTAGCCCTCCATTTCTTCTTCCAAAAACTATAAATTAGCATGCCACCCTCCATGGAAGCCATCCTACGAGTCTTGAAAAATACTTGAGATATCTCATATCTCTCAATAACTCCATAACAAATCTCTTCCATTTTATCCTCTATCAGTCATCCACAATATATTCAGTCAATCAATCCAATCTATAATCTATTAATCCTTCATCAAACATCAATCAATCCAAGCAAATCAAAAATAGGTGTTGCTGAAGTGCCTACTCAAATACAAAGCAATCAACACATCCTTGAGAAAATCCAATACAAAAAGGAGTATTGCATATTATTGGTAAGTGCATGTATTAATTCTCTCCCCCTTCCCATCTCTTGCTCAATCTGAGGTATAGTTGAAAGGATTAACATAAGAAAGAATTTTGTTTGTTTTATTATACCCACCAAAAATCTTTTCCACGTTTACAGCTATAACATAGAGACAATAGTTAGTAATGTGTACCCAATTATTTTGGTGAAAACTATAGATGTTTCCTGGATCCTGTGGTGCGACATTAGGTTTTATTGAAAATTGCAGTTGTTTATTCGTTATACTATTTTTTTACATACCTCAATGAGTCTCTTGTGATTGTGTACAACTTACCAAGTTGAATATGGCTATATGGTCTCTATAACTTGATCAAAATAATTTACATCTATGTCTCTTCTCTTCGGCGTTGTTTTTAGCTCATGTGAAATTGCTAGTTATACACATCTAAATAATGAATTTTTCCAAAGAATCCAACCTACTCAAGATGGTTTCGGTGGGAACATGTGAAGGGTTTTATAAGAACCATATAAAACTAATCTATGATAAAATTCTAATCTCTCTTACAAGAGAACTCCATGCAAACAATACTACAAAAACTTAATGTTTTTTTAGAAAATAAAGGTCCTAAACAAGTCATGTGGAATTGGTATAAAAATAACATGTGACAAATCCAACATTGTTAGCACTAATATTTAAATTTATGTATGAAAATGAAACCACCATCCCATTGACACAAAACGAAACTTTTCCATAATCATAGGGTTAACCCAAGAGAATTTCTTAATCGAAAGTCAAGTTCTAAGTTAAAAATAATTAGAGGAATGACCAATCCCAATATATAGATGTCATATGGTTACGTATATCTCTGCAACATAAGCCGATATCAACATAAATTTATATTTGTTTACCAAATGCGTAAATAAGAAGACATGAAGAATTTACATTATAATAGCATGTATGAGTAGTTGACGGTGGATAAAAATAGAACAACTAAAAAATGATATTTAAATATGAGACAACATTTTTTACCCGAAGTTTGTATTGGTGCAAGTGGTTGTAGGAGCTGGTGAATGTCTAATGCGGGTGTATAAGTTGTAAGACAAGCAAAAAATTGGTATGCTATTTATACAAAGGCACAAATATTTGCAACATTTATTGCAGGAAAGATTGTTTCACCATACGCATTAATGGTGTAGGTGTAAAGGCATGGCCGTGAGAGGGGAGGACGGTCATGGAAGTGGAAAGATCCATTCGGGATCTACCAACAAGATGTATAATGGAAATTTACACGTTTATGACTCTAAATATGTACCATATAGTCGGTTAAGGTTGAAGATTTGAATTTCAAAAAGTTTAAATGTCATTAATCACAATTCCCTTCCATAAAATTTTCATTACTAAAATGAGATTGTAAACAAATATTAGCCTTTTCAAAAATTGGCTGGTGTTTTTTCTTATGTGGGTTATTGTAAAAATGTAAAATGCCAACATAATTAATAGATAAATAAAATCCCTATTAAACATTATTAATTCCTATCATATATTTCCCTCCCCTATTGCTAATTCATCATTCTACAATTCCCATCTTAATCTTATAATGATTAATCACAAGATTAATTATTACTAACCCCTTTCCTAATTTCCCACTAACCTCATTTAACATTTATAGGAATTTAAAATTCCTATCTACCTACCATTTATCTCTCGAAAGTGAACCCTATACAGAGATGACTGCATGGGTTCTAAGCTTGATCTGGATCTCTCTCTTTCATAGATATAATGGAAATACCTCAGAGTCTGTGGGTATACCTATTGTTGAGGTGAGTCTCTGGTATCAAGGCCTATTCCTTCTTGATGTATCCTAAACTATTTTTTTTGGGTTTTGAGGGTAAAAGATGACTGTAAATGAATTGAAAACTGAGGTGATACACCAAACTTGTTGAGGGCTTTGACTGAGTACATGCACTAATATTTGAGAATGGATTCTGAGTGCACAAACCAATTGTTTTTAGTAGAATATTAAGGAAAAACACTTGATGTATTGAGGGAATTGTTATCTCTCGAAAGTGCACCCTGTAGAGAGATGGTTGCAAGTATTCTAAGCTTATAGAATTTGATTTGTCTCTTTTGCAGATAAAATGGAAACACCTCAAGTCTATGGGTATACCTATTTTGAGGTGAGTCTCCAGTATCAAGGCCGGTTCCTTGTTGATGTATCCTAAACTGCTTCAGGGGTTAAGGGTAAAAGATGACTGGAAAATAATTAAAACTAAGGTGATACACAAAATTAATATGAGGTCTTTGACTGAGTATATGCACAACTGATTTGGGAAGGATTTTTGATGCATGAACCAATATTTTTTCTACAAAATATCTAAGGGAAAAAAACTTGAATATACTGAGGGAGAATCACAACAATACTAGTAAGTTAACATACACATTAAAATTAAGCAGAAAGGACTGAATTTGCAGCAGGGTAAGGTAATTTGTCAGGAAATTGCTTCACAAGACTAATGAAAGATACACAAGACTGTAAAATAACTTGGAAAGGTAGAAAATACTTCACACTCAGAGGGAAAAACTGGAAAAAATTTGCTTCAGTACTCCTATATCCAAAAGTCCTCCAGAAGTTCTCCCCTGCGCTTTGTAAAGGCACACAATATATAGCAAAAAAAAGTTCACCTTCTTCCTAAAAATAGCCTAAGGCTTGTACTCGCCCATGCATCCTATTTTTATCTTTTATTTAATAATAGATAAAGGAATAAAAATGGAGCATGCAATTACAAATAGGCATTTAATAGCCCTTATTACAATGGGTCAACTAAAGTTGACTGATCTATTTTTAAGAAAGAAAGAGTAAATAATTTGCTAAAAATAAGCTTGCTTGCAAGGCAAGTATTTCCTATTTTAAACATGCCACTTTGTCTTCTTGTTTTGTCTTCTTGTGGAACATGCAAAAATTCAACTCCTTGTTTGTGAGAAAATTAATTACAACACTTACAAAATTCGTAAAATAATCCAGCCACTGTGCAGACCACTTGTGATTCGTACACTTGTCTTCAACTGATTTTTGGCCATTGTTGTGGACTTAACATAATAATATGGTTTTAAAATAATACAAGGGAACTTTGGGTTAGGTTGTGGAGCCTGTTTTCATGTGTGAAAGTGTTGAAGATTGTACACTAAGAGTACTGTACACTTTCCACATTGTAAATTGTTTGTGCCTTAAAACGTGCCCGATATATTAGGAAACGTGATTTTCTCATATGGGCGGGTTTTTTGACCTATAGGTTTATGAGACGGTTTTGGCCCATGGTTTTGATACCCATGGTTTTGTAAAACTGTTCAAGTAGTTATCTATTTATATGGTTTTGTGCATATGGTAGATATATATGAAAACATTGCAGATGTGCTTTGAATTCAAGTATGAATTTTGTAGAGTTTGTTGAGCATAGCTCTAAACAGACCTGGGTATCGTATTGAGAGAGCGGTGGCTTGTAATAAAATCTAAGCAAGTGATTCTTGGTGGACGTAGCCCAAATTGGGTGAACCGCGTTAAATACTCTCTTTCTGTTGTGTTATTTTATTCTACACTTTTATTTGAGATCTGTAATATTTTCTACATATTAGTTTCTACTGTTGCGATTCTGTGAGGGATTATTCCACATATTTTATCCCTTATTTCCTAACAATTGGTATCAGAGCCTGGTTTTTTTTGCTGAAGTGTTGAATTGTAGGGAAATTTTTATCTTGAGTGGGAGCTATGGCAGATGATGGAAGATCTAGGGTTGATAAGTTCAACGGGTAGAATTTTAGTATTTGGAAGATGCAGATGAAATATTACCTTTATCAGAAGGATCTTTATACTCCGCTATCTCAAAAGATGAAAAAACCCTCAAGCATGACACATGTGGAATGAGATTTGCTGGATAGGAAGGCACTTGGGACAATCTGGCTGTGTCTTGCATCTTCGTTATTATTTAATGTTTCAAAGGAAAAGACTACAAAAGAACTAATGGATGCATTAGGGAAGTTGTATGAAAAACCCTCTACCTCTAATAAGATATTTTTAATGAAAATTTTGTTTAATATGAAGATGTCTAAGAATGGTTCAGTAGTAGATAATCTAAATGATTATAATACAGTTGTAAATATGCTAGCTTTGGTTACAATACAATTTGATGAAGAAGTTAGGGCTTTATTAGTTCTGTGCTCTTTACTTGAGAGTTGGAATAGCCTGGTAATGGTGGTAAGCAACTCAGTTTCTGTTAACTCAAAGTTGAAGTTTGAGGATGTTGTAGGGGTGATTCTAAGTGAGGAAATGCAAAGAAAAAGCTCTGATGAATCTTCTACTTCAGGGAATGCTTTGACAGTGGAAACTAGAGGGAGACAGAGGAATAGAGGAAACTGTGGAAAATAAAAGGATCGAACAAGGTCAAAATCCAAAAGCAAGATAGTATGTTGGCACTGTGGAAAGTTTGGGCATGCAAAGAAGGACTGTTAGGAGCTTCAGGAGAAGAAGAAACAACATAAAGAAAACAAGGAGGCAAATGTGGCAACGGGTAATGTATGTGAGGATGCTTTGATTCTTTCTTTGCACAATATTATTGAATCTTAGGTTTTAGATTCGGGGCTTCTTTCCATGCTTCTCCACATAGGCATTATTTTGTTGATTATGTTCAAGGAGATTTTGGGCATGTTTTTCTTGGTGATGACGAGCCTTGCAGCATAGTTGGAAAAGGTTCTATTCAGGTTAAGATGTAGAATGGAAATACTTGGATATTGAAGGATTTCAGACATATGCCTACATCAAAACAAAATTTGATATCGGTAGGGCAATTAGGAAGTGATGGTTGTACTGTGATATTTACAGCGAACTCTTGGAAGGTTACCAAGGGTGCTCTTGTGGTGGCAAGAGGTAAGAAGGTTGGAACCTTGTATTTAACGACTTATAGCACTAATTTTTGTAATCTTGTGGCACTATAGGCTAGGTCATATGAACCATAAGGGCATGAAGATCATAAAGAAGGATTTTCCTGGATATACAGAAACATGTTTGGAGTTTTGTGAGGACTGCATATATGGGAAACAAAAGCGAGTAAGGTTTCTCAAGGTTGGACCTACAAAGAAAGAGAGTAAGTTAGAGTTGGTGCATTCTGATGTGTGGGGGCTGACTTAGGTATCATCTCTTAGGGGTTCAAGTTATTATGTTACTTTTATTGATGATGCAACAAATAAAGTTTGGGTTTATTGTATTAGAAACAAATCTGATGTATTTGACACTTTTGTTAAATGGAAAGCCTTGGTAGAGAATGAAACATGTCTTAAGCTAAAATGTCTCAGATCAGATAATGGATGGGAGTATTGCAGCAATAAATTTGATGATTATTGTTCTAAGAATGGAATCCGCAGGAAAAAGATAGTTCCAGGAACTCCACAACAGAATGGGGTGCCAGAAAGGATGAACAAAATAATAATGGAATGTGCTAGGAGCATGAGGTTACATGCAGGAATGCCTCTTTCTTTTTAGGTAGAAGCGGTGAACACAGCTGTGTACTTGATAAACAGAGGACCTTCAAGTGCCTTGGATGGAGGCATACCTGAGGAGGCTTGGTATGGTAAGAAAGTTGATTATTCATTTCTTATATTATTTGGATGTGAGGTGCTTGTCCATATAGACAAGGATGATAGGACCAAGCTAGAGGCTAAATCAGTTAAAAATGTACTTTCATTGGTTATGGTGGTGATGAATTTGGATATAAATGTCAGAGTATTAAGGAAAATAAAATCATTCGATCTAGGGATGTGGTCTTTAATGAAAAAGTCATGTATAAGAAACACTTGCAGGAAAACAAGAAAGAATCCAAGACAGAATATGCAACAGTAGAGGATCTTCTGGATGGGAAAGTGACACATGAATCAGTTTAGGAACCTCCTTAACAGGAACCCCAAACTCCTATATTGAGGAGGTCTTTTAGGGTAAGAAGAGAACTTGAACGTTTTTCTCCTTCTCTTTTTATATATTACTCATTGATAGTGGAGAGCCATAGAGATTTGATGAACCAATGCAGGTAGATGCCAGGAAGAAGTGGGAGCAAGCCATGGATGAGGAGGATCAAGCTATCATGGAGAACCAGACATGGGATTCGGTGAAGCTACCCAACGGAAAAAGAGCATTAAAAAATAAGTGTGTGTTCAAAGTCAAAGAGGAAGAAGGAGGAAAGAAAATATACAAGGGCTAGTTGGTGGTCAAGGGGTTTGCACAGAAAAAAGGTATAGATTTATATGAGATATTTTCTCCTGTAGTAAAAATGACTTCTATTAGAAATGCTCTTGGAATAGTTGCAGCAGAAGACTTACACTTACAGCAGTTTGATGTAAAGACTGCATTTCTCCATGGTGATTTAGAGGAGGAACTATATATGCGATAACCAAAGGTCTATGAGGTCAAAGGTAAAGAGGAGATGGTGTGCAAACTGAAGAAGAGCTTGTATGGCTTGAAACAAGCTCCACATCAATGGTATAATAAATTTGATAGCTTCGTGATGGAGAAAGGTTATATTAGATGTCATTTTGACCACTGCGTGTCTACAAATAAATTTGAGGATGGTAGTTATATTATTCTTTGTCTGTATGTGGATGACATGTTGGTTGCAGGTAAAAACATGCAAGAAATAAAATTACTCAAGAAGCAACTAAGTGAATCCTTTACTATGAAGGATTTGGGGGCAGCCAAACAAATCCTTGGTATGAGGATATCTCGGGATAGGAAGGAACGGAAGCTGAATTTATCTCAGGAAGAGTACATTAAGAAGGTCTTGGAGAGGTTTACTATGTAGGATGCTAAAATGGTTGGGACTCCTTTGGCAGGCCATTTCAAGTTATCAAAAGAGCAGTGTTCCAAGACAGAGCAAGAGAGAAACCGAATGTCTAAGGTACCTTACTCATCAGCGGTTGGCAGTTTGATGTATGCCATGTTGTGTACTAGGCCTGATATTGCCCATACACTAGGAGTAGTGAGTAGATTTATGAGTGATCCAGGTAGAGATCATTGGCAGGAAGTAAAGTGGATCCTTCGGTATTTGAGAGGGACCATGGGGATAGGTTTGTGCTATAGTATATCAGACAACACTTTTTGTGGTTATGTAGATTCAGAAATGGCTGGAGATATAGACAGCAGGAGGAGCATGACAGGTTATGTTTACACTGTAGGTGGGACAACAGTAAGCTAGATTTCATGACTACAAAAGTTGGTGGCTTTGTCAACCATGAAGGCTAAGTATGTTGCAAGCAAAGAAATGATTTGTTTACAACATTCACTTGAGGAGTTGGGGCATAAGCAGGAGGAATGAAAGCTTCATAGTGATAGTCAGAGTGCTATACACCTAGCTAAGAACTTTTATTTCCACTCTAGGATGAAGCATATACAGTTAAGGTACCATTTCATCAGGACAACTTTGGAGGAAGAGAAGTTGAAGCTGGAGAAGATTCATACCAGTCAGAATCTTGCAGACATGATGACCAAGGTGGTCACAAGGGAAAAACTGAAGTTGTGTTCAACTTTGGTTGGTCTTCACGAAAACTAGTGAAGGGTTGAGAAGCTTGCTCAGAGGAAAACTAGTCTCCAAGTGGGAGATCGCTAGGTTGTGGAGCCTATTTTCATTTGTGAAAGTGTTGAAGACTATACACTAAGAGTACTATACACTTTCCATGTTGTAATTTTTTTGGGCCTTAAAACGTGCCTGATATATTGGGAAATGTGATTTTCTCATATGGGCGGGTTTTTTGACCCATAGGTTTATGGGACGGTTTTGGCCCATGGTTTTGTAAAACTGCTTAAGCAGTTGTCTATTTATATGGTTTTGTGCATATGGTAGATATATATGAAAACATTACATATGTGCTTTGAATTCGGGTGTGAATTCTGTAGAGTTTGTTGAGCATAGCTCCAAATAGATATGGGTATTATATTGAGAGAGTGGTGGCTTGTAATAAAGTCTGAGCAAGTGATTCTTGGTGGACGTAGCCCAAATTGGGTGAACCACGTTAAATAATGTCTCTTTTTGTTGTGTTATTTTATTCTGCACTTTTATTTGAGATTTGTAATATTTTCTTCATATTAGTTTCTACTGTTGCGATTATGTGAGGGATTATTCCACATATTTTATCCCTTATTTTCTAACACTTTGGAAAAGTGTCACCATATTACATTCAGCCACACATGGTATATCATAGTCTATGCCACCTTTTAATCAAACACGACCATGTATTACTTGTTGGATTTTGCATTTGAGAGTGTATAGTTCGAAATTTCACCTTTTTTGGTGATTATTGATGGCATAATTTGGTTAGCCCCTTTGAATCACTTGAAACATATACTATAATTCAATTTTTTTAAAGTCAAAACTTGAAATGATAGCTTGGATGACACGTAAACTCTTCTCCCTTTGCTTTCATGGGCCTTCGGGCAAAATTTTGGACATTTTAAGTCTTTTGCAGACTTTTGGAATTTTTGAGCCCTTTGTCGATTCTCGGGCCTGCGTGAAAATTTGGAATTTAAACTTCCTTGGAGGGCTTGTAGACTAATATGAAGTTTTGTCCTCTAGTGGGCATGCAGACTATAACTCCTTTGCAGGCTTTCGGGCCTTCGTGAAAATTTGGCATTTTAAATACTTTTTGCAAAAGAGCTTCGAAGACAAAATCTTTCCGATCCTCCGCTTTAGAGGAATTGTGGGCACATGGGACACCTTGAAGCTTTTAGGCATATTTTTATTAAGTCTCAAAACTTTGATAAAGCCCGTCACTCCGCCGATACTATATGGAATCGATTTTTGACTTTTCTCCCCACAGCTTTGACCTTCTCATTGTGGAGGCTCAGGATTTCAGGAAATTTTTGTAACTTTTAAATTTTACATTTTTAAAGTTTGAAAAATTAAGTGAACCCCGACCTCCATTTCTCTGCTTCCACTGTGGTGACAACACGTGTCCTTCTCGGGCCTGCGGGCCTACAGATGAAAGTTTTACAATTTGAAATTTTGGTAAATTGGTCAACCGACCGCCATTTTGATTGGATGACTTTTGCCTTGATTTTTATTAACCATTTGGGAACGTCGATCTCTGTACCTATTAATTTGCAATCATTGATCCATAAAGCATGATTTTAGGGTTTCTGAGATGTGATAAATGCGTTTTAAAGCCCGACCCATGGTTCGCATTGCTTGTAGAGATTAATCCTTGACCTTTGATCTTTGTAATCATTGAATCTTGATCGTTGATTATTTGATTGTGGTTGAGTTAGGTTGAACTTGCCTCTTGAATCTGCATGCTAAAGGAAAACTCAACCCTAATGCACATCTAATTTGATTTTTAGTATGTGGGCAAAGCCCTTGACAAAATTTTGTTCATTGCCATTGTTTTGTGCTTCTGAAATTCGATTCAAACCATCCTTTTTTGGCTTTGATCATCTATATTTGTCATCTTTGATTGACTGGAGTTCTTTGGGAAATTTTTTTAGAGATTTTACCATTGTTGGAGCTTTCAAAGCTCTGTTAGTTCGTCCTTCGTAAGATCTGGTTATTTTGAGCTTTCTGAGAAGACCGTTTTGGGATCTTTGTGAATATTTTACCGCCATTGGTAATCTTATAGCTCAGTTCCATTTTGTTCCTCTTGATGACTACCATTATTGATTTTCAAGCTTGGCTACTTCTTTAAAATGGTCTTTGGATCTGGACTCGATTCATTATTTTTTGAGCTTTATGAGCAAAACTTTTAGATTCTACCATTTTTGAGCTCTATTATACGGTTATCTGATATGATAATTTGGTATTTGATATCTCCATTGTCGTGATCTCTCCATTAGATTTTCCCTTAAAATTTCTTTGAGCTCAGACTAGTATAATCGAGCTTTTCTCGCATCAGGACTTCGTGGCTGGTCACTATTGAGCTTGGCTTCCACTATGTGCATTTTGTTGTTCTCTGCTTCTTTGAACTGTATATTGATCATTACTGATGTGATGAAAGAATGGTAAGTCTTTCGATCTCTGATCTTTTTAACTTGCATCATTTATATCATCTTGACTTCAAAACACCGATACTTTGCTCATTCTTCACATATTCTGTGATCTTGTGGTTCTTTTGAGAATTCGAGCTGAAACCGTTATGGGCCCTTCTTTTGCTGTGAAAATGATTATCTCCATGAGGGTTGCTCAGATTTGATAGATCCACTTTAACCAGTGATTTGCTTCTTTCGACTTTTAGATACTTGTATATCTATGATCTATTTTTAGATATGCTCACTTAAGAGCCTCTTTATTGGAAATCTGGGAGATAAGGCCATCATGAATGTGTTGTTAGGGCTATCAGTTAGCTTCTGTTTGAATTCTGGAAGCTTTGAATACTCTGAGATAATTCCCTTTAACCTTCTTGGTACACGTGTATTTGATACTGCTACCCATGTGGGTCTTATTTATTGGCCATGATCCGTGCCATATAACTTTCCAAAGTTGTGTTGAAACACCACTTTTTTTTATAAAAGAGTTTGAACTTTGGATCTTTTATGAAAGGTGTAGCTTGCATTTATACTTTCTTTCAAAATTGAGTTGTGGTATATGCAAAATCCCTTGTATTTGATATTCTAGTATTGTTATTCTTCACCATAGATTTCTTCCGCCATCCACATTTAATTTTTCTAACTGGAACTTGCTCATTGGAATGAATGAAAAAAAAGTATGATTATCTTTTTCCTTCGCTGACTGTGTATTGACCTGTGTGAGCTTTACAAGGTTACATGATATTGATAAATCTGTAAATGAAGTGGGTTGCTTGAAAACTCTGCATTTTATATATCCCTTTCTTCAATTCACTTTTTGAAATGCCTACTTGTAACATGTAGTTGCATTTATACTCTTTGATTCTAAAGTTGAAGATTACTATGATTGAATACTGAACTGAAAATGCCAACTACAATAGAAATACACTTATGATATTTTGTAATTAAGATGACTTTGTACCTTACTGTTTTTCTGGAAATTGCAAGCAATTCTTCTTCTGTGTAATACCATTTTTAGGCATAAGCCTTGATTCATACACTTCGTTGAAATACTGTAATTTGTTACTTTTACTGCATTTCTCTCTGTTTCAGCTTGATATGGATACTAGAAAATTCGTAAATGTCCATTTTACAATGTGAAGCCTTGTCAAAAATTTCCCAGAAGTCTCTGTTTCGTTGACTGTAATCTAAAAATGTACTTGTCTTCATGCATCTTCTTTGTTCTGTACTGTAACATTTTCCTTTTATAGAAGATATCTGAGTTTTGAGTTACATTAACTCTTCTTTCTAGCATGTATCTTCTTTGCTTGTCTGCAACATGTACTTGCACACTTAAGAAAATAGTTTGAAAATAATTAGGCTCTTGGCCTCTCGTGTATCCATTTTCCTTGTTCTCTTTTCTATTTCTGATTCCTTAGTAAGCTATACAATCTGATCTTCAAGTACTCTATATCTCCTATTGCTTAGAGATCCATATGCACGAATTAGGATAGTGTAGGAATATGGATTAAACCTAAGCTCTTTATTGATGGTTCCTTATCTTTTGCTTTTTAGGTACCATTATTTTAGCCGTGGAGACAAAGAAGAAACAAGCTGGAAAGAAGATGATCTGCACAACGGAGAATATACAAGGCAATGATGGGTTCACTCATACTTTGTTTGCTTTCTATTTCATGCATGTGTACCTCTTACTTCAGTAGATGTCCCTTAATTTTCAATCACATCCCATGGCTTATGTGGGAAACATTTGATTTTTCTTATGAATAAAACATTGAATTTTGTAAATGAGTTGTATATTTCTTTCTACATTTTAACCTTTTGTATGGATTGTATAATGAACTAAACAACTCAGTCATATAATTGAATGTCTTAAACATGAAGGAAAGAACATTAATGAGAACTTGTAACATTCAGTAACGAACTCTGATTTCTGTAACATGCACTTATGTTTGTTGTCCCAAAACTCTACACTTCACATACTCTGTAATTCAGTGTCTTCATCAAGAAAATGCAGTTGTCCTTCGGGGATTTTGTGTTATTTTGCTGAAGGTATCATGAAATTACATACTATGTGATCTGTTACGTTTTGTAACAGCACACATAGCTACAGATTTAACTTAATCATTAATTTATTCAACAGTAACTAATAACATCAAGACTCCCTTAGCTTAGGTATACCTCACCCATGACTTTGATTGTAACAACAAAGTGTCGAGTTGCCCATTTTTGCACAAGTGCAAAAATTGTCAACATTTATGGCGATCCTGTGGGGAAAGCTGTCTGCTAGCTTAAAGACTAGTGCCTTGCTATTGTCCATTGGGCATGGAGTCTAAAGCATATAACCAAAATCTGCCTTTTTCGAATGGTCTAACCCTTCCAAAAGGAAACTAAAAATAGAAAAGGATCTTGTAAACTAGATCACGTGCACAGATGCACTTATTGAGTTTAAAAATGATACAACGTGTAGGGACTACACTTATTGAAGGGAAATCCTACTCTAACAATCACTGTGAGATTTTCAATAAAAGTGTTTGAGAAACATACTATTCACAGGAATGGGAAGTTCCTTTGCATTCAGCTTCGAAAGCTGAAAAGAATTGTGTTCTTTGCAAGTTGAAATCGTGTATGGGCCACGCCAAATTATATCAAACTTCACGTGTCTTCCTAGATTTGCACAATCAACATCCCATTTTAACACAATATCTCCTTCATTGACGACTCTGAATTTGACTTTCTTATCAAAAGTCTTCTTCATTTGTTTCTGATTCTTTTCCATAATCAAATGAGGTTGATCTCTTAGATCTTGTAATTCCATTAAATCTACATAACGAACCTGTAATGGTTCATTCTCCAGTAGCTCCATTTGATGTAGCAGATCCAATGTAGGTAACTCAACTGAAATAGGCATTCTTGCTTCCTTTCCATACACAAGTTTGTATGACGAATTGCCAACTGATCTTTTAGGAGTCAATCTGTCAGCACAAAGTGCTGAATTCAATATCAGATGCCAAGCTCTTTGATTATCCTTGAGTGTTCTTCTGATGATCCTTAACAGATTCTTATTAGTACTCTCAGCTAAGCCATTACCTTGTGGGTAATAATTATATGAAGAACTTAGATAGATTCCATGGTTGACAACCCAATCTATTATCTTTGCACCAAGGAATGCTAAAGCATTATTTAATATGATAGTTGCTGGAACACCAAATCTGTAAACTATTCCTTCATAAAAGGATAGTATCGAAGCTTCATTAGCATCCTTCAAGACTATTGCTTCAGTCCATCTTGTGAAGTAATCTATAGCAGTTAAGATCCACTTGTGTCTTTATGATGATGGTGGGTTTATCATGCCAATAAATTCAAGACCCCACTGTATAAAAGGTTGATCAGCTAAAATAAGATGCAAGGGTAGCAAAGCTAGATGTCTTTTCCAGCAAAGAAAGAACATTTTTTACACTTTCTTATCCATTCAAAATAGTCCTTGGATATGCTAGGCCAATAGTAAATAGATTTCATAATTTTTAAGGTTTTGGTACATGCTAAGAATTTACCTCTAACGGGTCCTTCATGGAATTCTGAGAATATTTTCTGAATTTTATCATAACCAACACACCACAGCAAGATTCCATTTATATCTTTTTTGAACAACACGTTATCAATGAAGATGTAAGGTACAACTTGTAATCTGAAATACCTTCGTTTATTCTTTTACATACCTTCTGGATAGGTGCCATGTTGTTGATAATTAAATAAATCATTCATCCATCTTGATTCCTGAAACTCTTAAACTGACTTAGATTGCTGATTTTCTGGTTAAACCATAATTTTTTATTGTTGATACACAATTTCAACATTCTGTTTTGAATCATCTAGTTTTATAACTTGTTGTTTTTCCATATCAGCAATTAGGTGTTCACTCAGAACTTTTCCTCGAACCGTTTTATCAACCCAAATATCAACATCATACTCCATGACCTTCGTTATCTAGTTTTACTCTTTTCTCATTCAATTCCTTACTTAGTAAGAATTCTTTCACAATTGGATGAGAAACAAGAACATAGATTTTATTGTTCAAAAGCATATAATTCAAATTCTTAAGTCCTCTGACTACTGAAAGTACCTTATTTTCAAGGAATGTGTACCTTGTTTAATAATCCTACAAACTATGTCCAAAGAAAGCAATAGGTTGTTGAATATTTTCATCATTGACTTGAGTTAATATGGCTGAGATTGTTTCCACCCCTGCAAGTGCATAAATTGTAAAATCTTTATCAAAATTGGGATTTGCAAGAGTGGGAGCCTGAGATATGGCTATTTTGATTACTTCAAAACCTTCTCTTCCTTCATTGTTCCATGAGAAATTTTTCTCTTTCTTTGGCATAGATGTGAGTGGTTTAACCAATGCTGCAAAATATGGAATAAATCTTCTAAAAAAGTTGATTTTTCAAAGAAAACTCTGTAATGACTTCTTATAATGCGGCAATGATAGCTATGATATGGCTTCAATCCTGAAAGGATCAATTGCTAAACCCTTCTTAGAAACAATATGGCCAAGTAGCTTGCCTTGATGTACTGAAAAGATAGGCTTTAGTGGATTTAAAAATATTCGAAATTGCTTGCACAACTCAAATTCCTACCTTAAATGCATTAGATGTTATTCATAATCTTTTGAAAATACACTAACATCATCTAAATAAACAAGGATGTATTTATTTAACAAGCTGCAAAAAGCCATGTCCATTGTACATTGAAACATTGCACCAACATTTGAAAGACCAAAAGGCATTCTTTTCTAAGCATAAGTACTCCACTTAGTGGTAACAAATATTTTGTATCTATCTTCTTCCTGGACTAAAATCTGATTATATCCATTGTAACCATCTAGAAGAGATAGTCTATCTGAACCTGATACTATTCTTAGAATCTGATCCATATTTGGGAGTGGGTAATGATCTTTTAATGAAGCCTTATTAAGATCTCTGAAATCTACACAGTCTGATTTCACCGTTCTTCTTCCTAACAGGAACAAGATTGGATACCCAACTTGAATGTTTAATTGGAAATATAATACCTGATTAAATTAACTTAGATAATTCTTTCCTCATCACAGGATCTATTATGGGATTTACAGGCCTTTGTTTCTGCCTAATAGGTTAGGAATTTGGTTGCAACTCAATTGTATGTTGTGCTAAACTGGGATCAAATCCTTTTAAGTCTTTGTATTTTCAAAACAAATACATCATCAAAATCCTTGCAAAGATTAATAAATGACTTCTTTTTAATTAAGGAACATACTTTTCCAAAAAATAGCTTTTTTTCCTTCATGAACCGAGATCTCTTCGTAATTGTCAGCGTGAGTTGACATTTTAGTCTTGACCTTTCTTAACTGATCGCCAGTGCTAAAGATGTCTTCCAATGTGACCAAACCTTGAGGTAGTTTATTCATCTTTAACTGAACAATCTAGTCACCATATAAGTGCTGTAATTTATCCTTATTAACTGCAGAAAACTCAGCTTCTTCCTACAAAAACCTACAGATTTGATAATCACTTTTAAAAAATTACCAATTTGAATCATTATAAAGTACTGAGGGCTTGCCAATTAACTTTATATGTGGCTGGATTTTGTTATTTTCAATCTATTCCAGCACTTCAAAACTAGCCACAACTGTTGCAAGTATGTGTACATGCTTGTTTTCAACTCTAGGAATAGACTCAATGTTAATAGCATCGAAATATTCCATTAAGTCTGAAACTATGTGTTTGTAAGACTTCATTAATGGATTCTTACAAACGTTGAAATTTCTTACTTGATTAAAAACTAACTCAGAGTCACCAAAAATTTGTACCATGTTGATACCTTTCTTTCTGACCCAAAGCAAGCCATGAATTAAAGCTTCGTATTTAGCCATGTTCCAAGTACATGAAAATTTGAGATTAAACGTTGAGAAATACCTTTCGTTTGTTGGGGAGGTGAACATTAAACCTGCTCCCTGTCCTTTCTTGTTCTTAGGTCCATCAAAACGAAGCTTCCAAATCCCTTCTGTTGAATCTTCTGTTTTGGACAACAAGGGAAGTGGTGTATTTTTCTTCTTGCATATAATACACAAAAAATAAGTGTTCTTCAACTTCCTTAAAAGGATCATGAGAATCTTCTTCCACTATCTTTTCATCCATAAACATGTTAGAAACACTATTTTACGTTGAAACATGATCTACCTCATCAAAATAATATTGATCTAGGGTTGAATAATTAGCCACTGCATTTGAAGAGTGAGGCTCAATGTAAAATCTAGCCAATGGATCTGAATTGATACTAACTTTAGTACCATAATGAGTAGTGAAACAATAAGGACCAATTTGAAGAGAGATAACATCCTATTTTTGTTGTGAAATATCTAGATAAGCATAAAGAAAAAGTATGGAGGAAAGTCTACAATAGTAACATCTTATAGAATAAAAACATTTAGGAAAGCATGTAACGTCACTTCTAAATTTTTAATTATACCAACCGTATTAGTTGCAGTTCCTTTAAGCTGTAAGACACTCCTTTTTGTAGGATCATACTGCAAACCCAATTTTTCTGCAATCACTTTTGGCATAATGGTGCTACTGGCACCATTGTCCACCATGCAATTATGAACTAGATGTTCTCCAATAATTAGTGATAAATAAATTGGTGGTGGCTTCTTGATATCATGAGCATTCTGAATTTTTTGAACCATCCACTTAACTTCTTTAATTCGGAGTCTTGTTCATACATTCCAAGGACCATGTCTATCTTCTCAACTTCCTTTTCAACTATATTTGAATAAATCTACATCTTAGCTAGTTCATGAGAGAGTAAATCTTGTTATCTAGGAATAATTAGAGCATCCCACATTGAGATATTAACATTATGATTTTTCATTACATCAAAAATGTTAAAAGAAGCAATTGTTTTAGAGATAGATTCAACTGTCTTAAAGTAGGCCTTAGCAATAAATGATTCTGCTTCAGGTGCCTTGGATATCTGAGGTATAAAAAATGTTCTTGGATCAGGCTGTACTTGTTTTTGATGGCCTTTATCAGTTGGAACACTTGCTATTTTTTTAGGAAGAGCAGGGTTGTTGGTTGAATTTGGGACTATAGATGTTGTCTTATCAGTGACAGTAGGTAGGATAGGCCTATTTTATTTTATTTTTATTTTTAGCAGCTTTCCCTTGAGCCCTAGTAGTGACTGCAATGAAATCATCCTCGTTAATACTAACTAAATTATGTCCAAGTGCTTTCTAAAACATGAGCTCGTTGCTTCCCACCCTCCATTTGAGACATGAAAAATGTTTCAGATTGAGGCTATGCAACAGGATTTAGATTCAGAATAGTATTTGGGAAATTTGTTGCTAAATGAGGTTGATTACAAGGTTGAAACCAATATTTTGTAGCTATATTAACTAGGACTAAAGAGTTAGATGAACTAGGAGCCTTTGGGTCAAACTTCCTTTACTTGTAAGGCTTCTTGTAATTTTGATTCTATTGATAAGGTTGCATGTTTTGTTGATTTTGTTGATAGGGAGGATAAGGAGCCTATTAGGGTCTACTAAGTAAAGTAATTTTGTTCCCAATTGAAGTCAATTTATTTCCCATAGTTTGCAAAGCTTTAAAATACATCATCTGATGGAGCTACAATAATAGGTTATATGATTGTAGATAGGTTGAGGAATAGGTCCTAAGTCTATCGAAAAGGGCATTGAAGGTATTGGTGCCAATTTTCTAGCTTGAATAATACTATTTTCAACTCGGATAGTGATATAATAGGCTATTGGGAGTGTCTCTCCCCCATTAATTGAATCATAGTTGAGATATCACTATTTAATGCTCTAAGATAATAAAGGAACGTTTAGATCAGCTTGAGGCTTGACACTTGAGAATTCTCTCCCAAGTTCTGGTAAAACCGATATTGAAACTAGACATAAATTCATTGGGAGCTCTTTTAATGGTAGATAATTGTTTAATAAGAGACAAATGATCTGAATTATTCTGGAACTGTTTCAACAATTTTTCACCTAAGTCATCCCAAGTTCTTATTCTTCAAATTTCTATGGTTTCTTTACCATTGCAAGGGCTTCCCTTTAAAAGATGAAGCTAAAAGTCTTAAACCTATTTCTTCATGAGTGATATTATGGACTGCAGATAGGGCTGCAACATCTCTTATATGTTCAGTAGGTGTACCCTGATTTTCACCTGTGAATGATGGAAAAATTTTTGTGGTAGAATCAGGAATATCATGCTAAATTGGGATTACTAATGGACTGCCATTAGTAAAGGTCAGAAAATTTCTTTGTGGTTGAATAGCCATTTGAAAAACTGGGATGTTAATGGAGAAATAGATACGTGGTGAATGGAATATTATGAGGATGGTTATCAAAACTAGGTATATTGTAAGGTAAAGTATAACCAACTCTTATCCTTCTAGCAGAATTCAAGGGTAAAGAAACAAGCTCAAGAGGAATTCCTCTTACCGATGATCTTGTAGTCAGTTTAGGAATGGAACATACTACAATACTTGTCTGATATCAGCTCAACGGAGTCACAAAAAGATCTTAAAATCTTTAGAATAAATTGCTGCATCTTTCTCTCAAAAGTGACTTTGTAATTGCTGTAAATCTGTTGTACATCTGCTATAGATTTTGTAATTTGCATGTAGATCTGATTCATGGTCCCACTGGGTGTGCCAAAAACTGTTATCTAATTTTTGGTCCAATCGAGTGTGCCAAAAATTGGTATCTCTCAAAAGTGTACCCTGTAGAGAGATGGCTATAGGTTTTCTAAGCTTGTATAATTGTTCTCTCTTTTGTAGATACAATAGAAACACCTTAGGTCTGTGGGTATATCTATTTTGATGTGAGTCTCAAGTATCAAGGTTGGTTCCTTGTTGGTGTATCCTAAACTGATTTTTAGGAGTTTGAAGGAGTTTGAAAGTAAAAGATGATTGTAAAGTAATTAAAACTTAGGTGATATACAAAAATTTATATTAGGAATTTGACTGAGTATATGCATGATTAATATGGCAAGGATTTTTTATGCATGAAGAAATAATTTTCTACAGAATTTAAGGGAAAACACTTTGTTATACTAAGGGAAAAATATCACAACAACACTAATAAGTTAACATGCACATTAAAATTAAGCAAAAAATACTAAATTTTGCAGCAGGGTAAGATGATTGATCAAGGAATTTGCATTCACAAGACTAATAGAAATGTACGCAAGACTACAAATAATTGGTAAGGAAAAAAATTCTTCACACTCAGAAGGAAAAACTAGCAAAAATTGCTTTAGTACTCCTATATCCAAATGTCCTCCAGAAGTTATTTGTGCTTTGTAAAGGCACACAATATATAGCAAAAATAAAATTCACTCTCTTCCTAAAAATAGCCTAAGGCTAATACTCACCCATGCATCTTATTTTTATCCTTTACTTAATAATAGGTAAAGGAATAAAAATAGAGCATGAAATTACAAATAGGCATTATTAGACTTAATTACAATATAGTCAAACTGAAGTTGACTATTCTATTTTTAAGAAAAGAAGGGTGAAATAATTTGCTAAAAATAAGATTGCTTGCTAGGCAAGTTTCTCTCAATGAACATGCAACTCTGTCTTCTTCTCTATTTTGTCCTTTTGTGAAAGCATGCAAAAATACAACACCTTGTTTGTGTGCAAAATAATTACATTAATTGTAATACTTTGTAAAATAATTCATCCAAATATCAATCCTGATTGGGACCACCTTTATCTCTGATGTTGACACTCATTCTAATTTCTAGTGATCACATGGATAACACTTGCAACTCCACTTCAACTCCTTGGGGTGGGGATCACCTTTACTTTACCAGGTTTGGCCACCTTTGTGGACATAGCATATTTTTCAAGGTTTTAGATAAACATGGGCACTTTGTAGAAGTCACCACACCATGCTCAACCACCTTTTGATTATGCACGACCAATAGTTTTTCTTGTTTGTTTTCAATGTATAAATGATATATAATATAGAAATTCACCTTTTCGGTGATCATTGGGTATAATTTGGTCAGCCCCTTTATATTATTTGGAGTATGCACTATGGTTAGACTTTTAAATTCATTGCAAGTGTTTTTGTTTTAATCTGATGATGTGGCTGGCCCATCTCCATGGTGACTCACCCCTTGGTAACTTGGTCAGTGGTATATGTAACTCACATTGAGTTTCCTTTGATATTCGATGATCATTTTGAGCCCTTGATCTCCTTACCTCTATTTTTTTATGTCGTCGATTCTTAGACTCACGGTTAGGGGTTTGTGACTGGACATTAAATTTGGTCGATGGAGATTGACCGTGGTTAGTTGCTTTGATCACAAAGCTTGATCCTTGGCCCTTGATCTTTGTCCTTTCAATCTGGATTCCTTGATTTTTAACCGTGATTGAGTTAGGTTGAAGCTCACCTCTTGAGTTTGCATGGTAGAGGGTGTCTTCGACCCTCAAGCACATTTCATTCATTTTTTTGGTTCATGGGCGAAGCCCTTACAAATTGTGTTTCTCGACGCCATTATTCTGTGCATTTGAGCTTGGTCTTGTCGACACTAAAATTTTCCTCTGTAATTTCTATTTCATTAATGTATGTATTAGGAATAGGATGTTGTTAAGTATAATTAGTAGTAGTGTCTGATAGAAGATAACAACGCCGCCACCAATAATGTGGAGTATGGTAACAGTCAAAGTACAATAGGAATGTTGTAAAAAGTAAATATTTGTCGTAAGTGGTCCGGTAATGTTAAAATGTCAAAGTTTGGGTAATTAGAGAAGTAGGGTCTACATGATTACGAATTAGAAATATTATATTAGTAATAAGGACAATGAGTGAGGTCATAAATATTTTGTGTATGTTATTTGTAAAAAGTCTAAAAATGTGGAACCCATGTAAAATGGTAAGGTTTATCTTATCTTAAAAGATAAGCTTACATGTACAGATAAGAGTTAAGGTATGGAATATGATTCGTCAGAGTGGATTTCTTATCCTATCTTAGAGATAGGATGGATAAGCCTAGAAGTTCTATAAATAGAGAGGCCACCCCCCTCATTTAGCATAGAAGGAAGTAGTGAGAAATACTATAGGAAGTGTGCGAAGGAAGCCATCAGTTTAAAGGTGTCTTGAAGAAGCCATTAAGAGGTGTAATTGTAAAGTTTCTCCCATAGTTTTGGTGAAAGGCAAGTGAAGTCAATAACACTTGAAGTACCTCATGGGTGAGATTGTAACAATTTCATGTTAATATTATAATTTACTTTGATATTTCAGATTTGTAATCATTCCATCTTATCATAGTCGATGGTATTCTTGTGTTATGTTGTTGTTTTATTTCCAGATTTACATCCACCAAACTAAAGGTTGTGCATTAGTAAATAATCATAGTATGAGGAGTCCTCGGTGAAGAATTATCATAGTGTCGGATTGGTGATGACATTTTGGTTCCATTGTCGGGACCATTCCTCGTTGGTGGATTTTCTGGAGAGATATTTCCCACTTAGTCAAAAATCAATTGGAGGGTAACCTTGTTTTTACTGTCATAGTAGTTACCATGGTAAAGTCGTTTTTGCTGGGAATAGTATTTGCCACAGTAAAGTCAATTATTACCGGTGAATAGTATTTACCGCAGTAACTTCACTTTTTAACATGAATAGTGTTTACCATAGTAAAGTCATTTTTTACCGCAGTAAGTCAAGTTTTACCATAGTTTACCGTGGTAATTTCTATTTTACTGTAGAAAGGTGTAAAGTCACTTTCTAGTATAGTGATTCCAATTATTTGTGCACATAAGTCTTGTTGATTGTACTTGTGGGTTGGTATTTCACGGTGGTTACTTTTGAAAATGGGAAAGATTCCTATTTTTTCAGCTCAATCTAATGAAGATGCTTCTTATTTCATTCAAGAGTTTAAAACAATCTTGTATTTGTAATGGCCTCATAAGAAGGGAACAATGGACTGAATTTTTTCCTACCTTTTTGGATGGTTCAGCACTTAGGTGGTTTGAAACACTAGGTGATAATGTGAAAAATTCATGGGATTTATTAACTGAAAGTTTTCTTGAAGAATTTGGTGAACAATAAAAATATGCAGATCTCATGATTGAGATCACAAAGCTATCCCAAGGAGAGAAGGAGAAGATAAGGGATTATCATGCTCGTGTTCTAGAGCTAAGGAGGAAGCACGATGCCCAAATCCGGAAGGAAGGATTAGCAGATGGGTTGATGAATGGCATGTATAATCTCCTATGTAAGCACTTCATTCTTGGGATGAAGCCAGAGATTAGACAACGAGTGAAGTATGACCGCCTGACTACCATTGAACAAGCAAAGGAGATTACAAGAAGGCAAGAAGAAAGCATGGAAGAGGAGCCCAAAGAAATTGTTGCTAAAGTAGAGCCTACACCAGCACCTTTGGTCCAGAATCCACAAGCACTCCCGGTGAGCACAAATATTTCTCCTAGTACATCTATTGAATATGAAGATCTGCTCAAAAAAGATGGGTCAGTTAACTATTAATCTTCTTCAAGGAAAATAATTTAGTTCTCAGGGAGGAGATAGAGGTCCAAAAAGAAATATTTCTGAAGTTGTATGTTATGGTTGTTATAAAAAGGGTCATTATAAGTATAATTGTCCAGATAGAGCTTCTACATCTGGTAAAGGAGATAATGATAAAGGAAAAGCACCTGTGAATTCTTTTGATGTAGTAGATAAGAGAAGAAATAATGAAGTAGATGTGTTTGTAACAAAAAGAAAGAAAGAAAAAGATAATCAAGATGGAAATGAGCCTAAGAAGATGAAAGGAGAAACTAGTAAGAAACATAGGAGAATAAAGGTGGGTGTGCAGGATTTTCTGATTTCACAAGGGCAAGGACCATACTCCATCCTGGAAGATCTGTCCAAAAGGCCTGCAAATATTACATATGGTCAAATCTTGGCTATGTCTTCTGAGAAGAGGCGGGAGCTGCGAAGTGGACTCAATGCTTGACGAAGAAAGGAGGTTGAGGTCCCTGTTTTAGAGGCAGAGGTGGATCCCTATGCTCCACAAGCTGAGGTATTATGTAATGGTATTTCAATTCATGATGTCTTAGTTGATGGAGGTGCTGCAGTTAATGTAATGACTGAGTATGTAATGAATATGTTGGGTTTAAAAATTGATCACCCTTCAACACTTATGTTAAGGTCATTAAATAAAGGAAAAACTAAACCAGAAGGTGTAGTTTCAAATGTGGCAATATCTGTTATGGGTGTTGTATGTGTGGTAGACTTTCAGGTGATGAAAAATGGTACTGTTGCGTACCCAATGCTGTTGGGAAGACCATGGGTAAGGAGAGTTCATGCAAGAAACTACTGGAATGAAGGTTTCATGACACTTGGACATGGTAGAGATAGGGTGAAGATAAACGTGATCCCTCGACATCATAAGGCAGAACCTATCGATTCAAGTAATGAAACTGATGATTGGACATCCTCTAATTACTCTAGTACCATTGAAGTGGACACGGAAGATGAAGAAAGTGAGGTTGATGTTTTGGTCATGGATATCCTTCCAGTCACACTGACTCATGAACCTATAAAGTTATTTGAAGAAGAAATTGATGAACGTCTCCAACAAATAAAGATTGGTGATGTTGTGATGAAAAGTGAGAAGGAATCCTACCTCCATCTCTTTCGAAGGTACATACACCTATTCACTTTTGATTACAAGGAACTCCATCAAGTAAGCTGGGTAGAACATTCTATTGAGATGGTAGATGGTTCTAAGCCCATAAAGTAAATGTCATATAGAACGAATCCTAATTTTTCCAAGATTTTAAAATAAGAAATATATAAGTTGCTTGATGCAGAATTCATATTTGCTGTGGAGAATTCAGAATGGATTTCTCCCATTGTGATCTCAATAAAAAATAATGGGAAGCTATGCATTTGTATTGATTATAGGAATCTCAACAAGGCAACAAAGACTGATCATTACCCTCTTCCATTCTCATAGCAGATCTTGGATGAAGAAGCTGGCCAGGAGTGTTATAGTTTTGTTGATAGATATAGCAGATACAACCAAGTTTTTATAGAAGAGAAAGATCAGCTAAAGACCATGTTCACCACTCCTTAGGAAATGTTTGTTTATGGAGTTATGCCTTTTGGGTTGTATAATGCTCTGGAAACGTTCCAATGTTTGATGAATATGGTGTTTGAATCCTATATTGAAAACTCCATCAGAGTATTTCTGGATGATTTTTGCATCTATGGGAGCAAGATGGACCACCTGCACCATATGGAGACAACATTTCAAAGGTTAGATGACACACAAGCCTCACTAAACCCTACAAAGTGTGTCTTTGGATGTTCTAAAGGTGTTTTGTTAGGGCATGTTGTATCTAAAGATGGTATTGGTACTAATCTTGATAAAGTTTCAAAAATCAAAGAGTTACCATTTACTATTAATAGAAGTAAGTTGAGATCATTTTTAGGCCATATGGGTTACTATAGAAGGTTCATCAAGAATTTCTCAAAGATTGCACAACCACTAACCTAGTTCTTGAAGAAGAATGTTACTTATGAACCAGGAAAGAAGGCGCATGAAGCTTTAGAACAATTGAAGGAAGCTTTGGTGTCTTCACCTGTTTTAAAGAATCTAAATAAGAGAAAGCCATTCATTGTGTATACTGATGCCTCAGATGTAGCACTAAGAAGTACTCTGAGCCAAAAGGATGAAAATGGGAATGATCATCCAGTTTACTTTGGGAGCAGACAAATGAGCAGTGTTGAGGTAAATTATACTGTAACAAAAAAAGAGGCTTTAGCTATCATTTTTGCTGTAAAGAAGTTTAGAAATTACTTGCTAGGGTAGAAATTTAGAGTTGTAACAGATCATTAGGCTCTAAAATATATTGTAAATAAGCCTAACCCATCAAGGAGGATAACAATATGGATAATTTTGCTACAAGAATTTTTAATTTGATATTATAGATAGGCCATGAAAGAAGCATGTCAATGTAGATGCACTCTCTCGAGCCTATGATGGTTTAGGTTCATCTTGTGATGATGATGATTTCCCAGATGCAACATTGTTATCCCTTGACACAATCCCTAGTGATTACATAGATATTTGTAATTATCTGGATGAATTCAAGTTTCCTAATGGTGCCAATGCAAAGACTAAGAGGAAAATTACTCAAGCTAGTCGTCCATATTCTATTCTGTATGGAGTATTATTTCGAATAGGACATGATGGACAATACAAGACGGCAGTTGGACATGATCAAGGGAAGGAGCTGATAGAATAATTCCACAATGGTATAGGTGGAGGACACTTCTATGCACAACTTACAACAAGAAGGATCTTGGATGAAGGTTATCATTGGCCCACTCTTTTTAGAGATTGTTATAATTATTCTAAGACATGTGATATTTTTCAAACATATGGTAACCGTAAGAATTCATCAGCTCCATTATGCCCTATTCTTCCACTTGGTCCCTTTGAAAAGTGGGGAATAGATATTTTAGGTCCACTTCCAACTACCCCATGCCAAAATAAGTATATTATAATTGCCACAAATTATTTAACCAAGTGGGTTGAAGCTAGGCCATTGAAAATAATTTCCATAGATGAAGTGGCAAGGTTCATATATGAACACATTGTCACCAGATTTGGGTGTTCATTATAAATTGTAATAGATTAAGGAAGCCACTTCATTAATGAGGTGGTAGAAGCCCTAGTCAACAAGTTTTCTATTAAGCATAGGAAGGAAACAACATACAAGCCAAACACAAATGGACAAGTGGAATGAACAAATTTTGTGTTGTGTCAAATTCTAGCAAAAGATATAGCCTTGCATGTACATAAGTGGGATAAAAGGATTCATGCAACATTGTGGGCATATAAGTCAACATCAAAGTCAAAAACAAGATACTCCTCATTTCGATTGGCTTAAGGCATTGATCCAGTTCTTCCTATTGAGTTTGATATTCCCATTGTGAAAGTTATAAAAAATGAAAGGATGGATGAAAATGATTTAGTAAAGGAAAGGTTGTTACATCTTCATTTACTAGAGGAAATGAGGGAAATAGCGAATGATACAAGCTATAAGAATAAAATGAAGTAGAAAGAATACTTTGATCAAAAGATCTGTTAGTCTCCATTTCATGTGAATGACTTGGTTCTAGTATATGATTCCGGATATAAAAAAGAAGGCAGAGAAAATATCTTCCCAAATGGATGGGGCCCTACAAAATAACAGATGTGCATGAAAATGGTACATATCGACTGGAGGAATTGGATGGCACTCCCATTACGAAATGGGTCAACCACGATAAGTTAAAGATTTTCCAAGCACCAGAATAGTCTACTCCAAGGATAGAGTAGAAGCTAGGAAGGGGGAAGATGTCGACACTAAAATTTTCCTCCGTAATTTCTATTTCATTAATGTATGTATTAGGAATAGGATTTTTTTAAATTATAATTAGTAGTGGCATCCAATAGAAGATAACGATGTTGCCGGTATGATGCCGCGTATAGTGTATAGTATGGTAATAATAAAATTACAATAGGAATGTTGTGGTAAAAAGTAAATATTTGTCGTAAGTGGTTCGGTAATGTTAAAATGTCAAAGTTAAGGTAAGTAGAGAAGTAGGGTCTACATGATTAGGAATTAGAAATATTATATTAGTAATAAGGAAAATGAGTGATGTCATAAATATTTTGTGTATTTTATTTGTAAAAATTCTAAAAAGGTGGAAGCCATGTGAAATGATAAGGTTTATCTTATCTTAAAAGATAAGCTTACATGTAAAGATAAGAGTTAAGGTATGGAATATGATTCATCAGAGTAGATTTCTTATCCTATCTTAGAGATAAGTTGGATAAGCTTGAAAGTTCTATAAATAAAGAGGTCACCCCCTCATTTAGCATAAAAGGAAGTAGTGAGAAATATTGTATGAGTAAGTGTGTGAAGGAAGCCATCATTTAGGTGTGTTAAAGAAGCCATTAAGAGGTGTAATTGTGAACTTTCTCTCATGGTTATTGTTGGAAGGCAAGTGGAGTTGGTAATGCTTGAAGTACCTCATGGGTGAGATTGTAACAATTTTATGTTGATAATATAATTTACACTTATATTTCAGATTTTTCATCATTCATTTGTATCATAGTCTAAGGTATTCTTGTGTTATGTATGTTATTATGTTTCCAGATTACTTCCACCAAAATAAAAGTTATGCATTAGTAAATAATCATAGCAAAAGGAGTTCCCGGTGAAGAATTATCATAGTGCCAGATAGGTGATGATAGGAGCTCCAAAATACAGTAAAAGCCGAGCTCGAACCAGAACAGAACGATGCCGTCAGGAGGAAAATTTGCTAGGGCTTCGCCCATACATCCAAAAATCCAAATGAATATGCTTTAGGGTCAAGTTCCCTTTACTACCTGAACCCAAGAAGTGGGTTAACTCAAACTCAACCACAATCAAGATCAACGATCGCAAAAGACAGGGTACAAAGATCAATGTCCTCGGATTATCAAAAAAATCAATGCTAACCATAGTCAGGATGCCACCACCCACAATAAATTCCTATCAAAGCCCTAATCATAGTACAAAAATCGACAATCTGTGATCAGACATGGTACAAAGATAAATGATAGAGAACAAGGCACAAAATTTCAAAATAAACTACCGGAGTTATAATTAAATTGATTAGAGTTGATGCCGTTACCCAAGCCATGAAGGGGTGAGTCACCGTGGAAAGGGAAAACCTACGTGTCCACTGAATTAATCATTGAAAATGAATTTCAAGTCTAACCCAATCGCATGTTTCAAATAAAGGGGTGACCAAATCATATATCATGATGACCGAAAAGGTGAATATTATAATATGCCAAGGCTTACATAATCAAGGGTGGTAGACTATATAATACGCCATGTGTTCTGCAAAGGAGCTTAATTATTAAAACTATGATTATTGCTTAGTTTATGCCCAAATAAATCAAAGAGGTGGTCGAATGTATTATGATGCCTATGCCCTTGCCAAAGGAGATGTCAATATTAGAACATGTGCACATAGTTGGTGGTCCCCATAGAAGGAATTATTTTTGTAAATATTGCAAGTATTGTAATTATTTTGCTTACATACAGGGAGTTGTATTTTTGCATGCCTCCACAACAAGACCAAATAGAAAAGAAGACAGAGTTGCATGTTCATGGAAAGAGACTTGCCTAGCAAGCAACCTTATTTTTAGCAAATAATTCATCCTTATTTTCTTTAAAATAGAACAGACAATTTCAGTTTGACTATAATGTAAGGCTAATAATTCCTATTTGTAATTGCATGCTCTATTTTTCCTTTATCTATTATTAAATAAAGGATAAAAATAAGATGCATGGGTGAGTACAAGCCTTAGGCTATTTTTAGGGAGAGGGTGAGTTTTATTTTTGCTATATATGTGTGCCTTTGCAAAGCACAAGGGACTATGGGAGGACTTTTGGATATATGAGTACAGAAACAAATTTTGCCAATTTTTCCCTCTAAGTGTGAAGTATTTTTTTGCCTTCCCAAGTTATTTTGTAGTCTTGTGTATGTTTATATTAATCTTGTGAATGCAAATTCCCTGATCAATCACCTTACCCTGCTGCAAATTCAGTCTTTCTTCTTAATTTTAATGTGCATGTTAACTTATTAATTTTGTTGTGATTCTCCCTCAGTACAATCAAGTGTTTTGCCCTTAGATGTTCTGCAGAAAAAAATATTGGTTCGTGCATCAAAAATCCTTCCCAAACCAGTTGTGCATATACTCAGTCAAATTCCTCATACCAATTTGGTGTATCACCTTAGTTTTAATCATTTTTACAGTCCTCTTTTATTCTTAAACTCCCAGAAATCAGTTTAGGATAAACCAATAAGGAACCAGTCTTGATACCAGAGACTCACCTCAAAATAGGTATACCCACAAACCTGAGGTGTTTCCATTGTATCTACGAAAGAGAGATAAATTGTGCAAGCTAAGAAAACTTGTAGTCATCTCTCTACAGGGTGCACTTTTGAGAGATAACAATTTTTGGCACGCATGGTGGGATGACGAATCAGATCTGCATGTGAATTACAATTTCTACAGTAGATCTATAGCAGATCTATAGCAGATTACAACAAATTAAAAGTTAATTTTTGGAGCAAGTTGTAAAAATTTATTCTAAAGATTTTAGGATCTTTTGGTGACTCCGCAGAGCTGATTTCAGACCAGTATTGCAGCATGTTCCATGCCTAAAGTGACTACAAGATCATCGGTAAGTGGAATTCCTTTTGAGTTTGTTTATTTACCTTTGAATTCTATTAGAAGGAGAATATTTGGTAATACTTTACCTTATAATAGACCTGGTTTTGGTAACCCTCCTCCTAATATTCCTTCACCACGTATCAATTTCTCAATTAATATCCTAGTTTTTCAAATGGCTATCTAACCACCAAGGAATTTTGTGACCTTTACTAATGGCAGTCCATTAGTAATCCTAGTTTACCATGACATTCCTAATGCTGCTATGAAATTTTTTCCATCATTCGTGGGTGAAAATTAGGTTACACCAACTGAACATATCAAAGATGTTACAGTCCTATGTGCAGTCTATAATATCACTCATGAAGATGTAGCTTTAAGAATTTTAGTTGCATTCTTTAAAGGGTAGGCCTTGCAATGGTATAGAAACCTAGAAATTGGAAGAAAAAGAACTTGGGATAACTTAGGTGAAAAATTGCTGAAATAGTTCCAAGATAATTCAAATCATTTGTCTCTCATTGAATAGTTGTCCACTATTAAAAGGGCTCCAAATGAGTTTATGTCTAGCTTCAATATCTGCTTTTCCAGAACTTGGGAGAGAATTCTAGTAAGTGTCAAGCCTCAAGCTGATCATGCTTTCCTCTATTATCTTAGAGCATTTTAAATAGTGATATCTCAATTACGATTCGGTCAATGGGTGGGGAGACACTTTCAGATGCTTATGATATTGCTATCCGAGCTGAAAATAGTCTTATTCAAGCTGAAAAATTATCACCAAGGCCATTAATGCCATTTTTAGCAGATTTAGCACCTATTCCTTAGCCTATTATAATCATAGAGCTTACTATTGTAGTCCCATCTGATGATGTATTTAAAGCTTTGCAAGCTATGAGAAATAAATTGACTTCCATTGAGAAAAAAATTGCATTACCTAACAAACCCTATCAAACTGCTTATTAGCCCTATCAATAGAATCAACAAAATAGGTAGCCTTACCAATAGAATCAAAATTATAGGCAACCTTACCAGAAAAGGTAGTTTGATCCAAATGGGTTTTGTAGTGGTGTTATTGATATATTTGTTGTTAGTTTTTTATGGCCATAGAACTGGATGTGCTTATCTTTTAAAGAAAATAACAACCCTGTGTTGTGGGTCTAGTGGGAACTCGAGCACTCAGTTGAGTTAGAATGGTGTCATTTAAAGACATTACTATCTATCTTCGGTCTATTTTTTAATCTTGTTTGAAATACTCAAACTTGTGTTCATTGTAGTTGTGACTTAATGGGGCTTTAGTTTTTATTTATCTTATGTAGGTGAGTTACTTCTCAACCTAGTTGGGTAGGGTCTCAATTGTATTATTTTGTGATCAATTTGGAAATTTTGTTTAGTTTTCAATAACGCAGGTCGGGTTAGATCTTAACCAAAGCTTTTGGGTACTGTTCATACCCATTGTGATTAATTACATTCTCTATTCTTTTTAAGTAGGTCATTGGATTGTTCTTCCATTTAACCATTCATCTTTGCCTCACAGAACTGTGGAGGGTTATCTATTTCCTGAGTCATATGAACTTTGGGTCCTTCTATTTCATCATGGTGACTATTATACTTTCTTCTATAATGTCAGGGTAGATGGTTTGGTGTAGTATTGGACATGACAATGCAAACGATCTTGTGGTAATTTGGACCTGTAGCATTAATTGTTTCAAACCAAAGTAGTTTAATGTCTACCTGAGGGTTATTTTGAATCTTCCTGTGAACTGTTCGGCTCTTTGGGCAGACCTCAAGTGTACAAACAGTATGCAAAACTAATATATCTTCTGGTATGTCCAAATTTTAGTCACTATTTTTAATGTTCTTAAATGGTTAGGCTGTATGGTTGGAACCTTAATCTGGACCAGTTGGATGGTTTTATAAACTTGTTTGAGTGTTGATCAGTCTAAATTATCATCGATCCTTGATCATACAAAGATTATCTAGGATATCATTATGTCAAAATGAAAGGTTGTTTGATTATTAGATTTCTATGCCTTGGTTGAATCATTTTGTTTCTCAGTCTGAATGATGTATTCAGTTAGGGATAATTCTTTACCAGTCTTATATGGGATACTTGTATTAACTTAATGTTATCTCCTTAATTAATATATGTATTGTATAATATAAATACTTGTATGCATTCTAAATTTGTTTAAGCCAACTTGTTTCTTTATGGATTGTTTTTCTGATGAGTTAAGATGGGTTTGGACCTTGAGAGCTTGCTGATGTTATCCTTATGCTCAATCATATACATCCTGTCAAACCTTTAGATTGTTGGACTGTTGGAAAGGAATTAATTTTTAAATATAATTGATTGGATTCAAGTAAAATGTTTTAACCATGTAGTATGGGCTGAATTATTAAGGAATTTATACTATTTCTTTACCATCTGTTATTAGGTATACTTTTCTTTGCTTTATTGGTGTGATACTGCTTAAGAAAGAATGTATACTTGTATATTTTGGGGTTACCTGTTTGGTTCAATAATGTATGAATGTAATTTGATTTTAGTTTATAGTCTTCTAGTTGATAGAAATAGGACTCGTTTGGATAGGACTCATTTGGATTGTTATATGCTAACATTTCAGGATTTTGTGATACACTTGAGTACGGAACTTCAAAAGTGTTCAAACATGAAAATATATTTTTGAACCCTTGATTAATTTCTATTAATAATAAGTGTTCCTTTTCAAAGTTTTTAGTTAGACCATATGGTCCCAAGGATTTAGCTCTTATCATGCTCAGTTCAAATGAACTGACATATGCTAACGCTCTTGCAGATAAATTTCATGAAAAAGGAAAGGAGGAAGACTTATGGAAAGTTGCATTTATTCTATTGATTGAAGAAATGTATTTTGATGGAAATATTATGTTTCATTTACTGAACTATTCATGAGAATAAGTTTCTAAAGCATAAGGCCATTTATGTAAACTGTTGAAAGAATTTGAATTACTTCCTGTCTCTTTGAATTGACATCTTAAAGTGGAAATGATTAATTTTTTTGTTTAATCATCATCTCTTGACTGGATTACTTGTGTGCGGATGATGTTTTCATTTTCAAGAGTTCTTTCACTCGGAAAGTAAGCTTGTAAGGAATTAGATGATATGCATGTATCTACTTTTTAACATTGATTAATAATCTTAGGGAAGTTAAATGAAATATTACCAACTTTATATTGCTATTATAAATCAAGGAATATTATTGTTGATCTTTAAATATAAGGAAAAAGGGAACAAATAGGAATGATTGACTTTTAAATGACCTCTATGAAATAGTTATTGGCTGTTATAAATTTTATTTACAGAAATCATTTGGTTAAGATAGTAATAAATAAGTTATATTTAAACAAGTTATATGTTGTGGAATTTATTTTATGAATGACTATGCTTAATTACACCATTACAAAAATACTTGTATGAATGTTTTATGAGGAATGATATAACAGAAAAGGGGTTACATGGGTAATAGTAAAGGGATTCAGACCTTAGGGAAAATCACAAAGAGTAATTAATCCTATTAAGTATATATAAGATTCTATGTTGTAAAAAGGGATCTAAGTGATTATACTATAATGCAATATATCTATCCTAATGGATGAATAAGTACAATAATGAAAAGGAATTGTAATTAAGAAGGATAGGAATGATAACATGGGGTTAGATGTATAACTTGAACTAACATTTAAGGGATTAAGAACAAATTTCTTCTTGCTGCAATAATGAATTCATAAATATGATACATATTTGACTTGCATGCATAATGTAATTATGTTATGAAACCTTGGTAAAATGGGGTAGTCCACTATTGGGAAACAAAATGAGCCTTTCAAATAGGCTACGAGGTGGATGTGGAATATTTTTCCATCACAAAATGAGTTATACTTAGGGGATAATGTTTAAATAAGTTATAAAAATTTGAATAGTTTAATGACTTAAAGGAATATGAATGTTAAGTTAAGAGACCTATTACGGGTTGAAAGCATAGGACCCATTGGAGTCAAGGAAATGAACTTAAAACACTCCTAAGTATGTCTAGATGTACGAGGTTTCTACCCTAAAATATACTTAATATGTTTCTAATATTTTTAGTCACCTAAAGGAGATTTCATACTTAAAGGAGATTAAGTAATGATTAGGAATAAATCTACAGATCCTTCTTATTGATTTAAGTAGGAACATAACTTTCCTTATTGGAATGATGATAGAACTGTTGACACTAAAATTTTCCTCCAAAATTTCTATTTCATTAATGTATGTATTAGGAATAGGATGTTGTTAAGTGTAATTAGTAGTAGCGTCCGATAGAAGATAACGGCGCCGTCAGTACGGTGCTGCCAATAATGTGGAGTACGGTAACAGTCAAAGTACAATAGGAATGTTGTAAAAAGTAAATATTTGTCGTAAGTGGTCCGGTAATGTTAAAATGTCAAAGTTTGGGTAATTAGAGAAGTAGGGTCTACATGATTAGGAATTAGAAATATTATATTGGTAATAAGGACAAGGAGTGAGGTCATAAATATTTTGTGTATTTTATTTGTAAAAAGTCTAAAAATGTGGAACCCATGTAAAATGATAAGGTTTATCTTATCTTAACAGATAAGCTTACATGTACAGATAAGAGTTAAGGTGTGGAATATGATTCGTCAGAGTGGATTTCTTATCCTATCTTAGAGATAGGATGGATAAGCCTGGAAGTTCTATAAATAGAGAGGCCACCCCCCTCATTTAGCATAGAAGGAAGTAGTGAGAAATATTGTAGGAAGTGTGCGAAGGAAGCCATCAGTTAAAGGTGTGTTGAAGAAGCCATCAAGAGGTGTAATTGTAAAGTTTCTCCCATAGTCTTGTTAAAGTATCTCATGGGTGAGATTGTAACAGTTTCATGTTAATATTATAATTTATTTTGATATTTCAGATTTGTCGTCATTCTGTCTTATCATAGTCAATGGTATTCTTGTGTTCGGTTGTTGTTTTGCTTCCAGATTACATCCACCAAACTAAAGTCTGTGCATTAGTAAATAATCATAGCACGAGGAGTTCCCGGTGAAGAATTATCATAGTGCTGGATTGGTGATGACATTTTGGTTCCGTTGCCGGGACCATTCCTCGTTGGTGGATTTTCTGAAGAGATATTCCCACTTAGGCAAAAATTAATTGGAGGGTAACCTTGTTTTTACTGTGCATAGTAGTTACCATGGTAAAGTCATTTTTACCGTGAATAGTAGTTACCATGTTAAAGTCATTTTTTCCATGAATAGTAGTTACCCTGGTAAAGTCCTTTTTGCTGGGAATAGTAATTACCGCAGTAAAGTCACTTTTTACCATGAATAGTATTTACCGCAGTAACTTCACTTTTTACCGTGAATAGTGTTTACCATAGTAAAGTCAGTTTTTACCGTAGTAAATCAAGTTTTACCATAGTTTACTGTGGTAATTTCTATTTTACCGTAGAAAGGTGTAAAGTCACTTTCTAGTATAGTGATTCCAATTATTTGTGCACATAAGTCTTGTTAATTGTACTTGTGGGTTGGTATTTCATGGTGGTTACTTTTGAAAATGGGAAAGATTCCTATTTTTTCAGATCAATCTAATGAAGATGCTTCTTCTTTCATTCAAGAGTTTAAACGATCTTGTATTTGTAATGGCCTTATAAGAAGGGAACAATGGACTGAATTTTTTCCTACCTTTTTGGATGGTTCAACACTTAGGTGGTTTGAAACACTAGGTGATAATGTGAAAAATTCATGGGATTTATTAACCAAAAGTTTTCTTGAAGAATTTGGTGAACAACAGAAATATGCAGATCTCATGATCGAGATCACAAAGCTATCCCAAGGAGAGAAGGAGAAGATAAGGGATTATCATGCTCGTGTTCTAGAGATAAGGAGGAAGCTCGATACCCAGATCCGGAAGGAAGGACTAGCGGATGGGTTGATGAATGGCGCTGGATAATCTCCTCTGTAAGCACTTCATTCTTGGGATGAATCCGGAGATCAGACAACGAGTGAAGTATGACCGCCCAGCTACCATTGAACAAGCAAAGGAGATTGCAAGAAGGCAAGAAGAAAGCATGGAAGAGGAGCCCAAAGAAATTGTTGCTAAAGTAGAGCCTACACCAGCACCTTTGGTCTTGAATCCACAACCACTCCCGGTGAGCACAAATATTTCTCCTAATACATCTACTGAGTATGAAGATCTGCTCAAAAATATGGGTCAGTTAACTATTAATCTTCTTCAAGGAAAGGAATTTAGTTCTCAGGGAGGAGATAGAGGTCCAAAAAGAAATATTTCTGAAGTCGTATGTTATGGTTGTTATAAAAAGGGTCATTATAAGTATAATTGTCCAGATAGAGCTTCTACATCTGGTAAGGGAGATAATGATAAAGGAAAAGCACCTATGAATTCTTTTGATGTAGTAGATAAGAGCATAAATAATGAAGTAGATGTGTTTGTAACAAAAAGAAAGAAAGAAAAAGATAATCAAGATGGAAATGATCATAAGAAGATGAAAGAAGAAACTAGTAAGAAACATAGGAGAAGAAAGTTGGGTGTGCAGGATTTTCTGATTTCACAGGGGCAAGGACCATACTCCATCTTGGAAGATCTGTCCAAAAGGCCTGCAAATATTACATATGGTCAACTCTTGGCTATGTCTTCTGAGAAGAGGTGGGAGTTGCGAGGTGGACTCAATGCTCAAAGAAGGAAGGAGGTTGAGGTCCCTGTTTTGGAGGCAAAGGCAGATCCCTATACTCCACAAGTTGAGGTATTATGTAATGGCATTTCAATTCATGATGTCTTAGTTGATGGAGGTGTTACAGTTATTGTAATGACCGAGTCTGTAATGAATATGTTGGGTTTAAAAATTGATCGTCCTTCAACACTTATGTTAAGGTCATTAAATAAGGGAAAAACTAAACCAGAAGGTGTAGTTTCAAATGTGGCAATATCTGTTATGGGTGTTGTATGTGTGGTAGACTTTCAAGTGATGAAAAATGGTACTGTTGCGTACCCAATGCTACTGGGAAGACCATGGCTAAGGAGATTTCATGAAAGAAACTACTGGAATGAAGGTTTCATGACACTTGGACGTGGTAGAGAGAGGGTGAAGATAAACGTGATCCCTTGACATCATAAAGTAGAACCTGTGGATTCAAGTGATGAAACTGATGATTGGACATCCTCTGATTACTCTAGTACCAGTGAAGTGGACGCTGAAGATGAAAAAAGCGAGGTGGACTGTTTCAGTCATGGATATCTTCCAGTCACACCAACTCATGACCCCATAAAATTATCTGAAGAAGAAGTTGATGATCGTCTCCAACAAATAAAGATTGGTGATGCTGTGATGGAGAGTGAAAAGGAATCCTACCTCCAGCTCTTTCGAAGGTACATACACCTATTCACTTTTGATTACAAGGAACTCCATCAAGTAAGTTGGGTAGAACATTGTATTGAGCTGGTAGATGGTGCTAAGCCTATAAAGCAAATGCCATATAGAATGAATCCTAATTTTTCCAAGACTGTAAAAGAAGAAATAGATAAGTTGCTTGATGCAAGATTCATATTTGCTGTGGAGAATTCAGAATGGGTTTCTCCCATTGTGATCTCAATAAAAAATAATAGGAAGCTACACATTTGTGTTGATTACAGGAAGCTCAATAAGGCAACAAAGAAGAATCATTACCCTCTTCCATTTTCAGATCAGATCTTGGACGAAGTAGCTGGCCAGGAGTTTTATAGTTTTTTTGATGGATATAGCGGCTACAACCAAGTTCGTATAGCAGATAAAGATCAGCTGAAGACCACGTTCACCACTCCTTGGGGAACGTTTGCTTATAGAGTTATGCCTTTTGGGTTGTGTAATGCTCCAGAAACATTCCAGCGTTTGATGAATAGGGTGTTCGAACCCTACATTAGGACCTTCATCAGAGTATTTCTGGATGATTTTTGCATCTATGGGAGCAAGTTGGACCACCTACACCAGATGGAGACAGCATTTCAAAGGTTAGATGAAGCACAAGCCTCACTAAACCCTACAAAGTGTGTCTTTGGATGTTCTAAAGGCATTTTTTTAGGGCATGTTGTATCCAGAGATGGTATTGGTACTGATCATGGTAAAGTTTCAAAAATCAAAGATTTACCATTTCCTATTAATAGAAGTAAGTTGAGATCATTTTTAGGCCATGTGGGTTACTATAGAAGGTTCATCAAGAATTTCTCAAAGATTACACAGCCACTAACCCAGTTCTTGAAGAAGGATGTTGCTTATGAACCAGGAAACAAGGCGCATGAAGCTTTTGGACAACTGAAGGAAGCCTTGGTGTCTTCACCTATTTTGAAGAATCTAGATTGGAGAAAGCCATTCATTGTGTACACTGATGCCTCAGATGCAGCACTAGGTATTACTTTGAGCCAAAAGGATGAAAATGGGAATGAACATCCAATTTACTTTGGGAGCAGACAAATGAGCAGTGCTGAGGTAAACTATACTGTAACTAAAAAAGAGGCTCTGGCTATCATTTTTTCTGTAAAGAAGTTTAGAAATTACTTGCTAGGGCAGAAATTTATAGTTGTAACGGATCATCAGGCTCTGAAATATATTGTCAATAAGCCTAACCCATCAGGGAGGATAGCAAGATGGATAATTTTGCTACAAGAATTTAAATTTGATATTATAGATAGGCCAGGAAAGAAGCATGTCAATGCAGATGCACTCTCTCGAGCCTATGATGGTTTAGGATCATCTTGTGATGATGATTATTTTCCCGATGCAGCATTGTTCTCCCTTGACACAATCCCTAGTGAATACATAGATATTTGGAATTATCTGAATGAATTCAAGTTTCCTGATGGTGTCAATGTAAAGACTAAGAGAGATATTACTCAAGTCAGTCGTCCATATTCTATTCTACATGGAGTATTATTTCAAATAGGACCTGATGGACAGTACAAAAGAGCAGTTGGACGTGATCAAGGAAAGGAGCTGCTAGAATAATTCCACAATGGTACATGTGGAGGGCACTTCTCTGGACAACTTACAGCAAGAAGGATCTTGGATGCAGGTTATCATTGGCCCACTCTTTTTAAAGATTGTTATAATTATTGTAAGACATGTGATATTTGTCAAACACATGGTAACCGTAAGACTTCATTAGCTCCATTATGTCCTATTCTTCCCCTTAGTCCCTTTGAAAAATGGGGAATAGACATTGTAGGTCCACTTCCAACTACATCACGTCAAAATAAGTATATTGTAGTTGCCACAGATTATTTAACCATGTGGGTTGAAGCTAGGCCATTGAAAACAGCTTCCATGGATGAAGTGGCAAGGTTCATATATGAACGCATTGTCACCAAATTGGGTTGTCCATTAGAAATTGTAACAGATCAAGGAAGCCACTTCATTAATGAGGTGGTAGAAGCCCTATTCAATAATTTTTCTATCAAGCACAGGAAGGAAACAACATACAAGCCAAGCACAAATGGACAGGTGGAACGAAAAAATTTTGTGCTGTGTCAAATTCTAGCAAAAGATGCAGCCTTGCAGGTACATAAATGAGATAAAAGGATTCATGTAGCATTGTGGGCATATAGGGCAACATCAAAGTCAGCAACAAGATACTCCCCATTTCAGTTGGCCTATGGCATTGATCCAGTTCTTCCTATTGAGTTTGATATTCCCACTGTGAGAGTTATGAAAAATGAAAGGATGGATGAAAGTGATTCAGTAAAAGAAAGGTTGGTACATCTTCATTTGCTAGAGGAAATGAGGGAAATAGCAAAGGATACAAGCCATAAGAAGAAAATGAAGCAAAAGGAATACTTTGATCAAAAGACCCAATGGTCTCCATTTCATGTGAATGACTTGGTCCTAGTATATGATTCTAGATACCAAAAAAGAAGACAGAGAAAATTTCTTCCAAAATGGATGGGGCCCTACAAAATAGCAGCTGTGCATGAAAATGGTACATATCAACTGGAGGAATTGGATGGCACTCCCATTACGAAATGGGTCAACCACGACAAGTTGAATATTTTCCAAGCACCAGAATAGTCTACTCTGAGGACGGAGTAGAAGCTAGGAAGGGGGAAGATGCCGACACTAAAATTTTCCTCCAAAATTTCTATTTCATTGATGTATGTATTAGGAATTTGATGTTGTTAAGTATAATTAATAGTAGCGTCTGATAGAACATAACGGTGCCGTCAGTAAGGTGCCGCCAATAATGTGGAGTACGGTAATAGTCAAAGTACAATAGGAATGTTGTAAAAAGTAAATATTTGTCGTAAGTGGTCCGGTAATGTTAAAATGTCAAAGTTTGGGTAATTAGAGAAATAGGGTCTACATGATTAGGAATTAGAAATATTATATTGGTAATAAGGACAAGGAGTGAGGTCATAAATATTTTGTGTATTTTATTTGTAAAAAGTCTAAAAATGTGGAACCCATGTAAAATGATAAGGTTTATCTTTTCTTAATAGATAAGCTTACATGTACAGATAAGAGTTAAGGTATGGAATATGATTCGTCAGAGTGGATTTCTTATCCTATCTTAGAGATAGGATGGATAAGCCTGGAAGTTCTACAAATAGAGAGGCCACCCCCCTCATTTAGCATAGAAAGAAGTAGTGAGAAATATTGTAGGAAGTGTGCGAAGGAAGCCATCAGTTAAAGGTGTGTTGAAGAAGCCATCAAGAGGTGTAATTGTAAAGTTTCTCCCATAGTCTTGTTAAAGTATCTCATGGGTGAGATTGTAACAGTTCCATGTTAATATTATAATTTATTTTGATATTTCAGATTTGTCGTCATTCTGTCTTATCATAGTCAATGGTATTCTTGTGTTCGGTTGTTGTTTTGCTTCCAGATTACATCCACCAAACTAAAGTCTATGCATTAGTAAATAATCATAGCACGAGGAGTTCCCAGTGAAGAATTATCATAGTGCCGGATTGGTGATGACAGAACCCAATTTAGTACTTCAGAATAACTCCTAATGACTAAAAATAACTGGGGTAGGATTAACAAGCTACGAATTAAAGGGATTAATTAACTTTTTAAGGAGGGAGGTTTAGATTTATGGGACTTAATGGGTTGTTGCAGCATAACCTCTGTCGCACACTACCCACATAATGATGAGGTTTATTAGGTGGTTATAATGGAGCTATCCTTATGGAAAAATAATCCTTTCAATCCCTCTAATGGAGGCCGTATCATAATGGGATTTCAATTTATTGTTATACACTAGGAATTGATGAGCCATAGTTTGTGGCTGATGTTAACTTATGTTGACTACAAGTGAGGGGGTAGATTCAAAATGCCAGGGGTTGATTGGAACACACTTGATTACTCTTACTTCTTAATTTCTAACAAGGAAATGGGAAGGATTAACATAATTCAAGACGATAAAATCAAGATAATTTTTTCAAGTGTGGTGAAAGACATATTCCTTCATGACGAGTATCATGTCTTGGAATATAGGAATGGAAAACATGTCTAAAACTTTGGGCAAAGTATCAGAAGCTTCTAGTTGCGTTGTCTTAAATTAACCCAACTAAGGTGTGGTATATAGGATGGGTACTTGTAACAAGTACCTAGATAAGCCCTTGGTCAATTGCATTTTATGAGCCCTTAAATTAAAAAGGGAACTAAAAGTATGTTGAGTATACAATGAAATAAAATTTGAGAGATCAGTTATATACGAATTCATCATTGAAATGAAACATGAGATATCAGTTTTATATCGAGTCATTAATGAAATGAAATATGAGAGATCGATTTTATGATTAGTCATAACAGTTGCATATGGTTACTATTGTTGGATTGATTGGCAGATTTAATGTGGTTCTAAATGCTAAATTTAGAACAAATAACATTGATATATAAAAAAATTCCCTTGCTTTTGTAATCATGAAATAGGAATGTTACATCTTGGTATCATAGCGGAAGGTTGTAGCTCTTGGGCCTATTTTAGTCCAATTATGATAAAAATAAACTTATTGATTACATAAATGGTGAGAACAAGTGGACGTGATGCAAATAACCCACCTCCAGCTGGAAAAGTAGCTACAACTCAAAAGATGGATGAAATCCTTATTGCCCCACAAAACACAAGGAATAGGATTATTGTTCTTGAACAAGTGGCTGGAAATAACATTGAGACTAATAGTGAGCAGTCTTAGGGGCAGCCACATGATGAAAGAAATGATGATGTCTAAGATCTCAATGCTTTGAATGATAATGCTACATATAATGTTAAAAATAACGATAACTGGAATGTACCTAATCAACCAGAGAACAAGAGGGCTTGATTGGTAACTGAATTGAAAAAAAAAAGAGAGGATAAGTCCACCAAAATTTGATGGAACCACCCAAGGGGATGGGGCAGAGAATTGGATCAGTGACATGGAGAAATATTTTTCGATAAGAAATTTATCCGAGGAAACCAAGGCTGTATGGGGATCTTATCAGCTCTCCCATGAAACATCTTCATGGTGGGACAACCATTAGGTTGAGCTTAATGTTGATGAGATGAACATCACATGGGACCATTTCAAGGCTCAGTCTCAAAAAATTTGACTTCCCCAACTCTACTATGACAAGAAAATGAGAGAGTTCAAAACGTTAACTCAATGAAAACTACCGGTAACGAAATATTGAGAGAAGTTCCCGAAGCTTCTCAAATATGTACCATAGTATATAACATATGAATAATTATATATTAGGAAGTTTATCATAGGGGTGTATTCTTTCATAGGTGGTGAGGTTGATCTATATAGCCCCACCACCATGGAAGAAGTGGTAGAAAAATCCATTTGGAAGCCATAGAAATTGAAGGAAATTTCTACACATAAGGAGGAAAACTGTAAGAAAAATGGGAATGATTCTTCATCTTTTCCACCCAAGAAGTGTACTTGGAAGAATTTTAGAAACAAAGGTATGAAATTGGATGTAGATGAAAATAAAAATACAACAGGTAAAGCTGCATAAAATAACAAGAATATTCGACATAAGGGTAATTACTGGAAAAATAGTAATTTCAAGGTTGAGAAAAAATATGAGCCTAAGAAAGGACCTGTTAGAGGTTGTTTTAATTATGGAGGAAGCCATTATGTAATTCATTATCCTTTAAAGAAAAATGACAAAAACTAACATCATAAGATACATGTTATGGTAGCCAACAAGAAAGATGAAAAGTAGTCTCTGCCCATAGAAGTGCCAGGTAAGTTGTATGGCCTACTTATAACTATACTTTTTGATACCGGTTCTTCTGAATGTTTTATTTATAGCAAGTTAGTTAATAAATTAAAACATAAAGTTGTTTTTATGGAAAAACCATGGACTTTATAGCATGGGAATAATGTTGTCCACATAGTTAACAAGTGTCTTTTTGGCGCAACCTTAGAAATGCCAAGCTTCACAACTGAGGAAAACCTGTATGTTGCACCTCTAGGATCTTCTAATATAATAATTGGTGTGATTTGGTTGGCTGATCATAAGGAACTTGTGGACTATTTTTGGAAACATATAAGGTGTTTGGATGACCTAAAAAAATCAACAGAAATTTGTGGAGTAAAAGGAAGCATAACAGTTAGAGAAATATTAATTATGCAGCTGAAAAGGGCCAAAAATAAGGGTTTCATTCTTTATGCAATAAATTTTTTAGATTCAGCTAAAGAGGGAGCTAACTTTGTTGAAGTATATCTACTATTACAAAATTACAGTGATGTGTTTCTAGAAGAGCTACCAGGTCTTCTGTAGAAAAGAGAGTTTGAGTTCACCATTGTAATCAAACCGGGAATAGAACCTATCTCCAAGGTACTTTATCGAATGAATACCACTAAATTGGTAGAGCTTAAGACATAGTTTCACTAATTATTAACTAAAGGGTTAATAAGGCTGAGTGTCTCGCCTTGGGGAGAACTGTTGATCTTTGTTAAAAAGGATGAAACCTTAAGACTTTACATTGACTACTAGATGTTGAACAAAATGACTATTAAGAATAGATATCCTCTTCCAAGGATAGATGATATTTTTTATCAGATGCATGGAGCATCATTCTACGCTAAAATAGATATACGTTTGGATATTATCAATTAATAATCAAGGAAGAAGATATTCATAAGACTACTTTTAGAATGAGATATGGACATTATGAGTTCACTATTTTACCTTTTAGGCTAACTAATGCCCCTACAACCTTCATTAATTTGATGAATAACATATTTTAAGAATACTTGGACAAGTTTTCACTTGTATTCTTGGACTATATTCTCATCTATTCAAAGACCCTGGAAGAGCACAACAAGCACTTAAAGATTGTACTTGGGGTGCTAACAAAGAGAAAATTATACGAAAAATTATCCAAGTGTTATTTTTGTGAAATTGAGGTACAATACTTGGGACATATAATAAATAAATATGGAATCTTGGTTGACCCCTCAAATATTTCATCCATGATTGATTGGACAACACCTAAGAACGTACATGAAGTTAGAAGCTTCATGGGGCTTGCTGGTTACTCCAGAAAATTTGTAAAGGATTTCTCAAGTGTTATTGCCCCAATAAATTCATTGCAAAAGAAAGATAAAAAGTTGATATGGAGTGAGAAATGTGAGGATGCATTTAAAAAACTGATAGAACAACTAACTTTGGCCCCTATATTGACTGTCCCTGACCCAAATGAGAGTTTTAATATGGTGATGGATGCTTTCGAGGAAGTATTGGGGGGTATATTGCTGCAAAAGGATCATGTGATAGCATATGAAAGCATGAAGCTTAAAGTTCATAAGAAAAAACATTCTCCTCATTATTTAGAAATTGCTGCAATAGTACATGCACTGCAAGTTTGGAGACATTATCTCTTAGGGAAACCCTTCGAGTTGAAAATTGATCGTCTTGGGGTGAAATATATCTTCACTCAGCCTAACTTAAATGTGAGGCAGCGGAGATGGTTGGATTTCTTATCCCAATATGATTTTTACATCAGCTACATAAAAGGAAAAGAAAATAGAGTAGAAGATGCACTAAGTCGTAGAAAATATATTTTTGAACTTGTGACTTTGAGAATTCAATTTAAGGATGAGGTCAGAAATACTTTAATGTCTGATCCGTAATTTCAGCAGGTAAAAAAACACTTCTTGCAAATCCAAAGGATTTCAGTTAGACGGTGAAGTAATTATGAGGTATCAGGATAGAGTGTATGTGCCATTGGGAAATGAGTTAAGGAAAAAAGTGATGACTAAATTTCACAATACACCTTACTCTGGACATCTCAGGGTAACAAGAATGCTTGTTGATGTTAAATAACAATATTTTTAGAAAGGGATGAACAAAGATATCTTGAATTACATGTCTCATTGCCTAAAATGCCAGTGTGTGATAGCTGAGCATATGCACCTAGCTAGTTTATTGTATCCTCATAGCATACCGTGATTTAGATGGCATGTTATAAGTATGGACTTTGTTCAAGGGCTACCTATGTAAATAAATAAGCATGATGTTATTTTGGTTGTGGTTGATAAACTAAGTGGCTCATTTCATTGTTGGAAATCATAAAGATGACTCACCATTCCTTGCAAAAAGGTTTTTTCAAGAAATTTTTAGATTACATGGTGTTCCTAAGTTGATAATCTCTGATAGGGACCCACAAATGAATTAAATATTTTGGCAAACTCTTAATGCAGCTTTTGGAACAAAGTTAAACTTTATCTTTGGTTATCATCCGGAAAAAATTAATAATTTGAAAGAGTGAATCTGGTTCTTAAAGATATGCTTAGGATGTACTGTATATATCAGCAGTACAAATGAGAAGAATATCTTCCTTTGGTTGAAATTGCATACAATAACACTTACCATTCTTCTCTAAAAATGACACCTTTCGAGGATTTGTAAGGGAGAAGGTACAAGACCCATATTAGTTGGGATAAAATTGAGGATAGAGAAGTAATTGGGCCTAAGATTCTTTTTGAAATGTAAAAATAGGAAAAGTTAATTTGGGAAAGATTAAAAGAGGTTGTTGATAGACAAAAAAGCTATGAAGACCTGAAAAGGGTATAAAGGAAATTTTAACTTGGTAATAAAGTTTTTCTAATACTCAAGCCTAAACATTACTTGATTACCTTTGGCAAGTCAGCCAAGTTGTCACCTCGTTATGTAGGCCTCTTTGAGATTGTGGAAATAGTCAATCCTGCAGCCTACCGACTAGCATTGCCTCTCTCATTGTCACATATGCATGATGTTTTTCATATTTCTTTACTTAAGAAATATGTTTCAAATTTATGACATGTTTTAAAATTTAATTCCTTACAGGTCCAAGACCTAGGGGTAATCGTGGTGGAACCAACTAAATTTCTATAAACCTTTAATTTGCACTCACATAATCGTGAAATTAGAAAATGTAAGGTCCAATGGGATCAGTTTAACAAAGAAAAAACAACTTGGGAAAATTTGGAGGACATGAAAGTTATTGTTCCTCACTTGTTTTAGAATAAATATTTCATTTTTTTTTCTAAAAACTTGAATCAATTGACTTGTAACTAATTCTATTTTTTTTTGAGAAAATACCTTTTTTGAGTATTATTACAACCTTGGTGTTGTTATACCATTGGAAAACTGAATTTTTGGATTAAATTCTACTTGGTTAAGGAATCGTATGGTTAAATAATTCTTATTAAACCTATTTTCTGAATAAAATGTCTGGAATTAATACAATCATCCATCCTTTCATCTCTAATTTCTCATTGTGAAATGGATTACAATGTTGACATGTGATTTTTCATGAGTTGTTGCTCTGAAGAATAGATTAAATCATGTTGCTAGATTAATGTTTATCTTAGTTGGGATTTGTGTGATTAATAATCCATTTGTTCTCATGTACTCTTGAATAGTGATGTTTACTTAATTGGTTCATAAAATTAACCTGATGTCTTCAGCTTGTGGAAAGTTGAATTTCATCTTGGAACTATTTGGTAAGCTAGTAAAATTGGGAAATTATCCTAAGTCAATAATAGTTTCAGATTATTATTATTATTAAGAATCGATTAAGAAAATACCTTGGATCCATTGCATTGATCCAAGTCATTCCCTTAATTCGATCTCAAATTATTATTAATGCAAGAAATTGCAGTTGTTCATTTCTTTGTGGGTTATCAATTCATAGTAATTGATCTTGGTGACTTGTTTCGGTTTTCCTATGATTCAATCTCATATTGAGGGTTGGAAGGTGTTGTTAAGTATAGTTATTAGTAGTGTCTACTAGAAGATAATGATGCTACCAATACGGTAATAGTCAAAGTACAATAGGAATGTTGTGGTAAAAAGTAAATATTTGTCGTAAATGGTCTCAGTAATGTTAAAATATCAAAGTTAGGGTAAATGGATAAGTATGGTCTACATGAATTAGAATTAGAAATATTATATTTGTAATAATGACAAGGAGTGATGTCATAAATAGTTTGTATATTAACTTTGTGTAATATCTATAAAGGTGGAACCCATGTGAGATGATAAGGTATATCTTATCTTAAAAGATAAGCCTACATGTAAAGGTAAGATTTTAGGCATGGAATATGATTAGCTGGAAGATATTTCCTAAAGATAGGGTGGATAAACCTAAATTTATATAAATATAGAGGCCACTCCTCTCATTTATCATATAAAAAAGTTGTAATAATTATTTTATGAATAAAGGATTCATTGTGAAGGTGTGTTAAGGAAGGCATCAAGATGAGTAATTATGAAGTTTCTCCCATAACTATTGTTGAAAAAAAGTGGAGCTGGTAACACTTGAAGTAATTCATGGGTGATATTGTAAAATTTTTATGTTAATAATATATTTTACAGTTGTATTTCAAATTTTTCATCATTATTGTATGTCATAGTCTATGGTAATCTTTTGTTATGTCTGCTATTATATTTCCATATTGCTACCACTAAACCAAAAGTTGTCCATTACTGAAATAATCATAGCACGAATAGTTCTTGGTGAAATATTATCACAGTGCCGGATTGGTTTTGAAAGGATCAAGAGGATTGGGAGGCTTGGGTGTTAGCGGATCTGGTGGATCTGGGGTAGAGGAAACACATGAGGACATATAGGTTCTAAATCTAGAGGGCAAAATCTTCAATAGCGCCAAAATATTTATATAGAGACGTCTCTCCATCTTCCAAAATATGGAGGGATAGAAGATGTTGTTGAAAAAATGCATGTGTAAGATAATATGGTGCGCGAAGGGGATTAATAATCCAAAGCACAAGGTAAGTCAGTTTGAAAATACATTGTAGGGGAGCGTACATAGTTCTTACAAATTTTTTGACCCTAACTAGAACTATGTAGACTTTACCATGCTACGGGATGCTTTCTTGAAAGATTTTTATATCCCTAAATTTGAGCAGAAGAGCATCTGCACGTTGAAAGATATTAAGAAGGGGACTATTGAAAGTGTTTGGGAATATGATGCATGGTTCAAGACTATTATGTCCAAGTTATATTACGACATACATGCGAGCCAACATGCTCAATGGTTCATTGGAGGGTTGATCATGCCTTTTAGAATGGAAATTTCACATAAGCTTATACAGATCCGTGTGAGTCACTTGAAGCAGCTATACGTGCAAAGGTGGTAGGGAGTGTAGACACTGGAGTGATCCCATTCTTAGAATCTTAGATTGTAGTGATAGATAAATAGTTAGAGAAACTATCAACAATTTCAACGCATGAGACATGCAATAGAATTTGGTGTACAAATTGTGAAGTGGAAGGGCATACTAAGGATAGTTGTCCTTGAAAATCAGTGTGCTCCTTATTATTGGACTATGATATTTGTCACTTAGAACATAGTTCAAGTCAGTGCCCATTATTACAACACATATTAAGAAAGAATGTGTCTTGTTACTGCAAGATTTGTATAGTTTCCACTCATGATACTAAAGATTGTAGATTTATTAATTATATTCATAATGCTATTGATATTGGCGTACGACAGACCGATGTTGCAAATAAATCCAAGGAGTAGGGTGAGCATTAGGACCATGATCATAATGAAGGGTGTTCTGATGGCGACTGTGGTAGAGGTTGGGGTTACAAAGCAAGATTCAGAGGCCGAGGTCGCGATAATGGAAGAAGTGATTTCCCTCATGGGACTTGTTATACATGCAAATCCCCTAATCACTATAGGCATGAGTGTCCATATAACATTGTTTGATCTTTCTGCGGAAAGAACCATAGTTATAAAGAGTACCTAGACTTGTATGAACATTTGAGTAAGAAACATAAACAAGAGAACAAGGGAACACGAATGGTTAGTGTACAATGCACAGTAGAAGACTAGTGGATACAAAAGTTGGTGCTGGATCCTGATTTGGTACTTGTAAATATTACTACATGAGCTGAGGCTGGATGCACCAGGGAATTTTTGAAACAAGATCCTTCCATTACTAAGGAGGAAGTTCTACATGCAAATTATCCAGATTCTATGCATTAGAAGGAGGTTTATCAGGAAACCATGGAGGTGATTTGGAATTTGCAGGGTGAGATATAGTGTTTGAAAGAACAGTCACATAAGTTAGAACAAAATAAGGCAGCTGAGCTCCATCAGATGGATGTTGATTATCTAAAGGAAGTTTGCAAGATGTTGTGCCAAGAAAACATTATTCATTTATTGGGAAATTGGTTAAAGGGAAACACTCTGTGCGTTGGGGTTGAGCATGAAAGGAAGATTTTGCATGCTAACCTCCCTCGTCATAGCTTATATTATGACAAGGAGATCACCTTTAATGTTGTTTTTGATCACTAGATTTTAAGTAATATCTTGATTGACACATGTGCAGAGGAGAACGTTCTCACTTTGGATGCATGGGTTCAGATGGGAAGACCACCATTATAACCATCTTCTAATGTGTTGTTTATGGCGAACTAGACCAAGGCCATGCCAATTGGGGTTTTGAAGGATGTATCAATTATTATAAAGGGGGCTAAGTTTACTGGGGACTTTGAGGTCTTAGCACTTGTAGAGGTAGATAGTTTTATGACATTTCTTTAGTGCCCTTGGTGTTATGTAAACAACAGTGATATGAAATTTAATAAGGGGTATATAAGTTTTGAAAATAAGCAAGAATGCATTATTATTCCTTTGAAAAATGGGAAATCTACACCTTATGTGGAGCCCTTAAGTACAGAAGAGTTGAACAAAATTTATGTGTGCACCATTCGAGATCTAGAAGTTCTTGAGCCTTCAAAAGAAGGAGTTTTTTAATGGGATTCAACACAGTCCATGAGTGATACTACAAGTGTTGTATGTGACAACTGGGCATATGAAACTTATGAAATGATTGAGTGTGAGAGAAGCAATGCAGTTCCGCACGTAAGTAGGTCATGCAATGTCAGACATTTAGGGAGTAGCCAGGTATCGAGGTAAACTAGTGATGAGATTCCAAAAGTAGTCCTACTTGCTATGGAAGTTCAATGGGAATGTCAAGTAGAAATAAGGAATATGCTAGTCTATAGTTTGCACGAGATAGCATTGTGTTGGTGGATGGTTCATAAGGATAATATTTTGAAATGGAGAGAAGTGAGGATCACTTTATCTGCTAGATTTCATAGGAGTAATGCACCTACTCAGATTTGTGAATTTCATGGTAATGATCCTATTCAGCACCACATTCAACAATGTGAGAGACTCTGGATAGAGGAGCAGAAAGCTTTACCACCTTATTTGTGGGTGCACAAGCTCTATTTCACCTTATGAGGTTGTGTGAATACATGGTATATCTATGCAGAGTTAAATAGAGAGACTACAAATTGGCAAGAGCTTACTATAGCTATGATTTAGACTTTTGACTATTTTTCCACTAAACCTCTAGTGAATGAGGTGTTACATGTTATGAATCGTTTAACTTTGGGAGATAGTAGAAAGGCTGAGGAGCTACTTCAGGAGTTGTTAGGAGAGTCAGACCTAGTGGCACATTTTGAAGAGGAAGAGATGTTAGGAAATAAGGGATAAAATATGTGGAATAATCCCTCACAGAATCGCAATAGTAGAAAATAATATGCATAAATTATTACAAATCTCAAATAAAATTGCAAAATAAAATAACACAACATAAAGAGACAATATTTAACGTGGTTCACCCAATTTGGGCTACATCCACCAAGAATCACTTGCTCAGATTTTATTACAAGTGCACTGCTCTCTCAATACAATACCCTGATCCATTTGGAGCTATGCTCAACAAACTCTACAGAATTCACACCCGAATTCAAAACACATCTGCAATACATTTGCTTGTTTTTCTATCATATGCATAAGACCATATAAATAGACAACTGCTTAAGTAGTTTTACAAAACCGTGGGTATCAAAACCATGGGCAAAAATCGTCCCATAAACCTATGGGTCAAAAAACTCGCCCATATGAGAAAAGCACGTTTCCCGATATTTCGGGTGCAATTTTTCGAGGCCAAAAAATTTACGCCTACAAAAATTACGTGAAAAGTGTACAGTACTCTTAGTGTATAGTCTTCAACACTTTCACACATGAAAACAAGCTCCACAACCTAACAATCTCCCACTTGGAGACTAGTTTTCCTCTGAGCAAGCTTCTCAACCCTTCACTAGTTTCTGTGAAGACCAACCAAAGCTAAAAAAAACTTTAGTTTTTCCCTTGTGACAACCTTGGTCATCATGTCTGTAGGATTTGACTGGTATGAATCTTCACCAACTTCAACTTCTCTTCCTCCAAAGTTAGTCCTGATGAAATGGTACCTGAACTATATATGCTTTGTCCTAGAGTGGAAAGCAGAGTTCTTACCTAGGTGTATAGCACTCTGACTATCACTATGCAGCTTACATTTCTCCTGCTTATGCCCCAACTCCTCAAGCAATTGTTGTAACCAAATCATCTCTTTTCTTGCCTCTGTGGTAGCAACATACTCAGCCTCCGTGGTTGAAAAAGCCATCAGCTTCTGTAGTCGTGAAATCCAGCTCACTCCTATCCCACCTACAGTGTAAATATAACTTGTCGTGCTCCTCCTACTGTCTACATCTCTAGCAATGTCTGAATCTACATAACCACGTAAAGTGTTGTCTGATCCACTGTAGCACAAAACTGTACCCATGGTCCCTCTCAAATACTGAAGGATCCACTTTACTACTTGTCAATGCTCTTTACTTGGATCACTCATAAATCTTCTCACATCTCCCACTGCATGGGCAATATCAGGCCTAGTGCACACCATATCATACATCAAACTACCAACTGCTGATGAGTAAGGTACCTTGGACATCTGGTTTCTTTCCTGCTCTATCTTGGGACACTATTCCTTTGATAAATTAAAATGGCCTGCCAAAGGAGTCCCAACCGGTTTAGCATCCTGCATGTTAAACCTATCCAATACCTTATTAATGTACTCTTCCTGAGATAAAGTCAGCTTCCGTTCTTTCCTATCCCGAGTTATCCTCATACCAAGGATTTGTCTGGCTGCCCCCAAATCCTTCATATCAAAGGATTCACTTAGCTGTTTCTTGAGTACTTTTATTTCCTACACGTTTTTACCTGCAACCAACATGTCATCTACATACAAACATAGGATAATATAACTTCCATCCTCAAATTTCTTTGTATACACATAATGGTCAGAATGACATCTAATATAACCTTGCTCCATCATGAAGCTATAAAACTTCTTATACCATTGACGTGGAGCTAGTTTCAGGCCATACAAGCTCTTCTTCAGTTTGCACACCATTGTGTCTTACGACACCCTGTGCCCTGCATCTCATTTCACAACCTAACCTCACCACTTAAAACCTTACACAATTATTTATTAATTACCTTATAATTAATAAATCCACATATCCAAACCTGCCACCTCATTTCGCCACCTCATCATGACCTAGCCCTAACCCTAAACTAACCTAATTAAGACCTATAACTTGGTCTACATCCACACCCATGACTAATTACTTCTCACCCGCACCAAAACCAACCTAATCATGACTTGACCAAGCCCACAACTAATCCCTCGGGAGAAAAGGAGGGAAAGTTGGCTATTTTACTAAAAATAGCCCACTTTGACTTAACCGACATCGGTTCCTACTCGACCACCGTCGGTTACGTAACCGCCATCGGTTCCCTGTAAATGACCTCCCCCAACCAAAAACAAAGGATCGGAATTCATTTGAAAAATCCGGAATTCACTTGGTAGAGCAGAGACAAGTGAAGAAAAGAGAAGAGTTTGCAGAGAAGGACATCGAGCCCAAGACTGCAACTGAGTAACTAGAGCACAATGACACTCATCTAAGCATTGGGAGAGAAGATGGCTCACTTTTGATTGTCAGATCATCCCACCTGAGCCCTGCCTTCTTCATCACAATCCTTGGACCTGTATCTTCATCAGGAACTAGTAAGTAGTGTCTTATACATTTTTAAATAACATTTCTTGAACTTCTGATTCATAGTAATTATAGGTTCACTCCTAGATCTACTACCCAGCAGCACCCTACATCTAACTGTCATTCCTCTACCCTTACATTGCCCCAAGAACAGCCCCCACACTCTCTGAGTCTTCTCCATCACCCTATTTCCTACCCCTAATCATTTTCCAATCTTATAAACACCATAGCCGCCTCACAGCCAACCTTCATTGAAAGCCCCTAAATCACCACCCCTACCGATATCGGTTATCAGCAACCGGTACTGGTGTATAACCGCAGTCGGTTATACAGTGACCGGCATCGGTCACTATGACTCAAACCAAAACCAGCCTTTCTTCTATTGCTTTTTAACAAGGTAATTAAAGTGTAATTTTGCAATAGCCTCTTTGCTATCATTTGTGTTAATTCGTATTAAAAGGGGAACTGACCACCTTCGAAAGGAAGTCTAATATTTCTTGGGCCCAAGGCAGTTCCCTCATTTATTGTCTAACTAAAATCTGGTGGTCTTGTATTCTTACTTACAGGTAGTCCTTCCTAGACAAAAAGGAGTTCTTCGCAATCGATCTGATCTCTCTCTACGGTACGCGCGCACCCTCCCAACACTCAACAGGTATTCCTCCTAGCCCTAACCCTTATCTGTTTCTCAAGAGAATGAAAGGATAGAAGCACCTCTATTTTAAGAATGGAAACATTCTGTGTGAAACATTTTGGCACGCCCGGTGGGACCCTTCTTGGGTTTCTTTCTTTCTTGCTTGCTTTCATATAGGGAGCACACTTGCTATTTTCTTCTTCTAAATATTCACAAGATATTTTTGTCATTTTGGTAAAAGAATTTGTCTTTCTTCCTCATCGTTGCATTAGTGAAAGTCATCTTCTTTGCTTCATCGAATATCATTTTCGATTTGGGTTTAAAACACGTGCATCACATTCTTGCTTGTTGTTTTCAATTCTAGTGAACATAGATTAAGTAACAGGTCGTACACGTGGGGGTGATATCCACGGTATTGACAAGAAATTAATCTTACTTTCACTGCACAACACATACCAAATCACATCATAATCAACACAACAGCTCAAACATTCCCCCTTTTTCCGCGGTATTCCTCCGCCCGATTGAGGTAACCTTATAAGCCAAAACAAACTTGACATTTCCCTTAGGTCTTTTGTTTAGGATTGACATCATCTTGCGTCTAAGGCATAAGCCCACAATAATTAAAACTAATCCTAGGGTTAGTCTCTTGATTTGCTTGTGCATCTTGCTTGTTTTTAGTTCTGTTTCTCTGTCATACACTATTTCAGTGATCACTTCAGAACAGTTTGGTAGGTATACTAAGCCTTGTTAACCCCAAATAAGCAGCTTCTTACACCGGTTCTATTCTACCGACATCGGTTAACTGACCGACGCCGGCTAAAGTCTGACCGACCTCGGTTATTAGACCGATATCGGTTACTGTCTTTCACAGTTCCCGAAACCAGCAACCTACCAATTCCAACATTTTGTTGCTGCTTCTGTTCCTGATAGATTGCATCCCTACTGTGTACTCTTGTCCATGGTTGTTATCACTCAGAAACAAGCTGCAGCCATGGTTTCACATGCCTGCTCCGTGCCTTTTCCTGAATCACCCCCTTCACATCCTATGGGGAATCCTACGGACACCAGTGAGGTTCCCAAAATCCCTGTAGGAGATAAGGAATTTGTGAAATTTTTGGATGCTAATCCTAGCGCTGTACAGTACTATTTGTCTCATACCCCTGACCGTACACCCGACAGTCAACTCCTTGTTGGTATGCCTATTAGTATAGCTGCTCACTTAGCTCCTTCCCCACCTGATAACTCTGCCTTGCCTTCTTCATCCTTAGCCCCGTCTCCCAACTCAGTGGCTTCAGGGGTTCATACGGCACAGATTGGCTTTCCTTTGGTTAACCTGGGGCCCCACATATCATTACCGCCGACTGCTCCTACCTCGTCTCTCTCGCAGACTGCTCCTTTCATAACTTGCTCTCTACCACCTATCCACACAAGCTTTCCTTCTCAAGCTCCGCCCACCTTTTCATTTCCACACACGTATCCGGTGGCTTCAACATCTTATATAGGACATCCCTATTCGGCCACCTCAACATATTCATCGTCAATACCTTATCAACATTTAACCCCACCATTGTCTAGTAGTGGCTCTTGGCCCAATCCGCCTCTGTTTACAACAACCGCACCATCATCTTACCCAACCACTGATTTAATCAAACAAATGATGGACAAGATGCAAAATCTGGAGGCTTCTGTTTCAGGAAGCCGTAGCACCCTGACATACGAGCAAGTTTGTCGGGAGCCTATTCATCCTTCTGTCCCCCTTCATTCATATCCTCCTCAATGGGAATTACCAAAATTTACTCGTTTTAATAGTAAGGAGGATCCTCAACAACACTTGCGATCATTTAGACATGCCTGCTATCTGATTGCTCATGACGATGCCTTACTACTCCGCACCTTTCCCATGTCCTTATCAGGACCCGCCTTGGAATGGTACAGTGCTTTAACCCAGCACTCAATTTTCTCTTTTAACCAATTAGCCCAATCTTTCTTGGATCATTTCTCCATTAATATCACCAAGAAAGTATCCATCACCGACCTCTATGCCATCTGATAATTCGAAGACGAATCTATCACAGATTTCGTTGGACGATGGCGGGGCCTTATCAACCAACTTACTTATGCCTTGCCTCAGGCCGAACTTATCGAACTCTTTACGCGGGCCTGCGCTAAGCACATTTCTCCTACCCTCCAAATTCAAACTTTCCGCACCTTTGATGAGGCCTTTACTATGGCTCGGAAACTAGAGATTCGAGCCTTAGAGGACGAGAAATTGCGGTTGCGCAACAAAAACCCTAATTTCTGAACCCAAGACTCCACCAACAAACCCAACACCACCAATTCTCACACATCGACTGCTTCGAAATCAAAAGGAGTTGTACACGCAGTGATGGTCAAATCCCAAGCACCGTCTAATACCCCGCCAAAAACCACCTATAAGTATAAAGCCGAGCCCATCAATTACACTCCCTTGGGAGAAACTTATGGTGTGATATTGGAAAAATTGCTCAAAGCGGGAGCTATCACCTTACCTCCTGTTAAACCTCACTCCGGGTTTGATTCCACCTGCGCTATACCTTCTTGGTACAAAGAAAATGACTTCTGTAACTTCCACCGCGTGAAGGGACACAGTCACGAAAACTGTAAGATGTTGAAAAACATAGTGCAGGAAATGGTTGATGCAGGGGATATAACCCTCGATAATCCTAACACCCCTGCTAACCGAAATTTGAAAATCTTCAACAAACCATTCCCAAACCACTCTTCTAACAGTAACATAAACCAAGATATCTTAGCCGAGGAGAGTGTTCATGAAATCCATGCAGTTTTCGACTCCCAACCAAAAGCTTCTATCGAGGAAATTCTGAATCAAACCTCTTTACTAACGCAGGGATCCGAACCCTCTTCACCCCCATCAAGACAAAACGATAATCTTGCCATTCCTTTACCCATAAAGGAATTAACCGCCCAAAGTTCTCTTCTCACGAATGAGTCTTCTTACACCACATCCCTGCAAGATTGTGAGCGGATGTTATCTAACTTATCTATTTCCCAAACATCTCCTTCCGTCACTCTTGCTATAAAAGAAGAAGGCTCGCCACTGTTTCTGTCATCCTTAGACGAGAAACCCCTCGAACCAACATCACCAAATTCTTTAATCATGACGGATCCTCTCAAACATGCCCTCCTACCTATTAGTTCTTCATCGCCTAAATCTTTTCAGCGACCGGTTGACCTCTTAACGCCCATTGATACAGTGCCTCATTTACCCCCTGTATCACACCCACAGTGGACCAGAATCACAACCCACCTCTCTTCCATACAAAAGTTCCTATTCACACGTGAAGATTGTCACCCCTCAGAAGATAGACGAGTCCTATGGGAGCGTTTGAGTACACCATGCTCTACTCAAATGCAGATGACCGATCCAGACATCTCTACCATATACCCGAGGTGTTTACAAAAGCTCAAAATGCCTATGTCCTCATCTTCACCCCCCTCATCTCTACCAAATACCTCATCCACCTCTATTAACCTAACCAAACCTTCCCCTATGCTTGGGACGTCACCAATACCCAGCCTGACACACCCACCTAAACGGTTAGATTTATCCAAAAATAAAGCCGTCAATCCACCTAGGAGACAGACCCAATCTCCTCAACTCCAATCTATGCCTCTGTCACAACTAAAACCATCGCCGTCACACCTACCTTCTATATTGGGACCTCATCCCTCCACCTTGCCTCAATACATCATACCTCCTGCGTTTTCTTTAAAATGACCTACACCTTCTACACCCATACAGAGATCCATGGGTGTATCAACACCGTCACCCCAAATAGCCGGTCCACCTACCAACCCTAAACAAACTCGATCGTCAAAGGATTTGTTTACTGTCACTCCTCTTTCCCCGTGGTTGTTTCCTGCCACCACGTCATCTGTGGCCTCATCATCTAACCAACTAAACATAACTTCTGCGCCGAAAAAGCCAAGTTTAGTTAAATCCAATTATAAAAACCCCTTGTCTAAACCACCACCCATACGAATCAACCATACCCAATCATTACCAAACCCACCCAGTCAATAGCCTCATCTTCCTCTGACTTTGACCCGCTCAAAGGATCTTACGCCAAAATCCTTGATATGTTGGTGGAGAATGCGACCATTTCCCTACCCCCACTTAGACCCTATGATCCATCTAAGCCTCGACCTATAGGTTATGATGAGTCTAAAATCTGCGCTTACCACCGCACACTAGGACATGATGTAGAGGGATGCAAAACTTTGAAAGCCATCCTTCGTCAGTCACCTCTCTCGGATAGAAAGGTTAAGAAAGACAACTTACGAAGGGAGAAACCTTTAGCTTCAATCCCCTCTCCTATACCACCTATCCCCACCTCACCAAGAAATATCATTATTGCAACCCCACCTCTCGAAGACAATGACTTATCCCTACCATCTTCCTCCTCTCGTGTTCACGAGATCAACATGATTAGTATTGCTACTCGAGGGCAGAAAAACAATGGGAAAGCTAAAGAAAGCACACCTGCGACCTCTCTTCCTCCGTCCGCCATCCCGATCACACCACCACCTAAAGTGGTTATTCGTGGACCTGCCTACCCCGTCTCTGATGGAGTTGCCCACCGTACCATGATCAAACAGCTTCACCAATCACCTGTAAAAATGACACTGTATGATCTCATTCAAACCTCTGAATCTCATCGACAAGCTCTCGTTGAGATCCTTCAAGGTATAGAGGTCTTACCTAACGAAACCTTGCCCGTTGCCTCCATCTTAACACCCAACCACGTTGCTTCTCTCACCAAACAAACTACCACTTCCGTCCCTGTACAGCAAGCCGCTGCTGTCAGTTTCTCCGAAGACGAAATTGTCGACTTTGGTGCAGAAGATCCTGACCCCGCTCTTTTCATCTCGGCTTACGTCTGGGACATCCGAGTACGTCATGTTATGATCGACGGGGGTGCTAGCTTAAACATCATCTCTTCCAAAGCCTTCCAACAAATGAATATCCCTTCCAGCTGCATGTGTGCCAACCCCACCATGTTGCGTTCATTCAATGATGCTATTACTTCTACCTTAGGCACCATGATCCTTAACATTCGTGTAGGGCCACGTACTTTACCTGAACTCTTCTATGTCCTTGAGGGAGAATTCCAATACAACATGTTGTTAGGCCGCCCTTGGATCCGGGCTATGGGATGCGTTCCCTCCACCTTACATAGATGCATAAAATTTGAGTATGAGGGGAAGTCCTACACCGTAAAAGCTGACCCTCCCCCCTTCAAAACCTGCAATATGTTATATCACCCTAATGATGTGCTTGTACCAGTCAAGACACCCATTCATCCAACCCAACCATCTATTTCGACCACACCTCAACCATCCACCTCAACCGCACCTACACCTTCAACCAATGAAACCGCCGCCGCAAATACCGCTTCCTTCCCCGCGGACAACATCCCGACCTCAGATCCCTTAGTAGATGTTTTTCAACACCTTACGCTGGGGGAGTATCACCTATATAATGTTAGCACTTTCCATACCCCACAGGAGTACGGACAGTTACATGCGCATCCTACCTACGACCGTCGTGTGGGGGAAGTAATCTCCTACGGACCACCTAATTGCCGCACCAACCTAACGTATGGGGGTGTCGATACATCCTCTGTCACCCCTGAACCTCCCCTTGGTGTGGTTCCCTTCCAATCTGATTTTCAATATCTAACTAATCGTCATTTCGCCCTCACCTTCCTGACGCGCTGTGCTTGGAAGGGCTTCGGTTTCGGTCTTTATGAACAAGGCCGACATACGATCATTCCTGTAACTACACGCAAACACAAAGATCATCGTGGTCTTGGATTCTCTGACCCACCTACACCAAAAACACCGCATATCCGTTGTATCCAGGAAGATGACGAAGTCACCCCTTCCGAACCATCATCACCCATTTTGCCATCGTCACCCACAGAGTCGATAGACCCTGAATCTATCCCTCCTACCTTTTTTTTTTCATAAACGCTATCTTCCTGGGTCCTCTCACTTATCAACGCGATAATGAAGACCCATCTTCTCTTCCCCTTCTGTATCCAGACATGATCGAAGAGGACTCACCTTCAATTAATGTTGTTGAGTGCCAGGATGACGACTCCATCCTCACTTACCTTGGTGCGGACGACTCTTATATTCAACGCGCCTTACCATCTGACACTCAAACCATGTTGAATGAGTCGACTATAGAAATCAACATCCACACAGAGGATGATCCTCACATTGTGAAGATCAGACAATCTCTTAACGCATCAGAACAAACTGCCTTCACTACCTTCCTCCGTTCCCGCAACCAAGCTTTTGCTTGGTCCTACGCTGACATGCCAGGAATTGATCCTGACATTGCTGTCCATAACATTACCCTGAAACCCGATTCCAAACCAGTTAAACAGAAACTGAGAAAAATGCATCCACGCATTTCCCTCTTGGTCAAAGAAGAGCTTCAATGACTCCTTTCTGTTTCCTTCATCTTACCTATTGATTATCCTCAATGGATTTCTAACATCGTACCTGTTACTAAAGCAACGGGGGGACTTCGGATATGTACGGATTTCTGGGACCTTAACCTCGCTTTCCCAAAGGATGACTTCCCCCTCCCAAGTATTGATCAACTTGTTGATCTCACTGCGGGCCATGAGATGCTTTCCCTCATGGATGGCTTCTCGGGATACAATCAAATTTTGGTAGCCCCGGCCGATCAACATAAAACCACCTTCATAACTCCTTGGGGAACCTTCTGCTATCGTGTCATGCTGTTTGGCCTTAAGAATGCTGGTGCGACCTATCAGCGGGATATGACTTACATTTTTCATGACATTATGCACACTATCCTTGAGGATTATGTCGATGATCTTCTTGGCAAATCTAAACATCGCAGTGAACATCTCGATGTTTTAACCATTATTTTCGATCACCTGTTACAATACTGTGTTCGTCTTCAACCAAAGAAATGTGTCTTTGGTGTCCTTTCAGGAAAACTCCTTGGTTTTATTGTCTCTTTGCGTGGCATCGAGGTCGATCCAGCTAAAGTCAAAGCTATCCTAGAAATGCCCCCACCCACTAACCTCAAACAATTGCGTAGTTTGCAGGGAAAACTCCAATCTATCTGGCGTTTCATCTCACAACTCTCAGATCGATGTCAACCTTTCCATCATCTCCTTAAAAAGGACATTGTCTTTCAATGGAGCGAAGAGTGCCACCAAGCCTTTGAGGCTCTTAAAGCCTATCTCTTGCAGCCACCCGTGCTTATCCCACCTCAGGACGATCGCCCTTTCTACCTTTACCTTTCCGCCACCGACCATGCTGTAGGAGCCATGCTCGCACATCGTGACTCCGAGCATCGAGAACAAGCCGTTTATTACATAAGTCGTACTCTGGTGGATTACGAGACTAGGTATACACATGTAGAAAAGTTGTGCCTAGCCCTATCATTCGTGGCCACCAAACTCTGACACTACCTCCTGAATCACAAAACTTTTGTCATCACCAACGCGGACCCCATCCATTATATGTACGCCAAACCTCATCTAAACCAACACATCACCCGATGGCTTATGCTCCTCGCTGACCTCGACCTTGAGTTTGTACACCAGAAATCAATCAAAGGACAAACTATCGCAGACCAACTCGCGGAAGCCCCTTTACCTGGGGAACAATTTACCAATTTTACTTTCCCTGACGAACTCATTGCCACTCTTTCACTCAGTGATGAGTCGTATCCAATGACCCTCTTCTTCGATGGATCCAAATGCCAGCGCGGCGGAGGGGCCGGCGTTGTTCTCATTCCTCTGGATGCTGAACCTATGCCTCTTTCATTCTGGCTCAATTTCCCCTGCACTAATAATACAGCGGAATACGAGGCCCTTGTTTTGGGTCTCCAGGTTGCGTTACACTTAGGTGTAAAATCTATTAACATTTTCGGCGACTCTCAACTGGTCGTCAATCAAGTTACGGGCATCTACCAATGTAAAAATGAGGAACTTCAAAAGTACAAACATTACGTGGATTCACTTTTGACCTTATTTACTCATTATTCTATCCAAACCATTCCCCGCTCAACTAATAAATTTGCGGATACTATGGCTTGCTTAGCCTCGCAAATTCCTGCCTCACCAACTGACTCTGACATATTTGTCTTGGTCCAACAACTCTTTTCCCCATCTTACTCAACCCCGGATGTTGGTATGATAAATAATGTCTCCGCTAATTTGCAGGATACTTGGTATCACCAATTTCACAATTACCTTACAACCTCTGTTCTCCCATCTGACCTTACGAGTAACGGAAAACGTGATTTTCTTAAAAGTGTTTCTCGTTACGTCATCATGGGGGGACTCCTCTATAAACGTGGCTTTGATGGCATCCTCCTTCGATGTCTAACCGGCGCGGAGGTCACCTATATCATCCAACAAGTCCATGACGGCATTTGTGGTGGACATTTTAGTGGCCTTGTGTGGCCAAACGGATCCTTCGCCTAGGCTATTATTGGCCTACTCTTAATAACGACTGCTACGAATATGTTAAGCGTTGTATTATGTGTCAACAACATGCCAACCTTCAACATACTCCTAGCCATCCACTACAGGTCGCACGAGATCTTTGGCCTTTCTCCCAATGGGGTTTAGACCTTATTGGTGAGATTCACCCGCCCTCTTCGCAACGTCACCGTTGGATAATCACAGCAACCGAATATTACACTAAATGGGTGGAGGCCATTCCACTCATTTCAACCAAAAAAGAAAAAATCGTAGAATTCATTAACCATCACATTATCTGTCGTTTTGGTGTTCCTCATCACCTGATAACAGATAATGGAAAATCTTTCAAAAACAAGTTATTACAAGACCTTTGTGACAACTTTGGTATCAAACTTAGCTTCTCATCACCTTACTATCCACAAGCAAATGGTCAAGCCGAATCTTCTAACAAAACCCTGACCAAAATTCTCATGAAAGTCATTAACGATTCTGGAAAAAATTGGCCTGATCACATCCCCTTTGCCCTTTGGGCTTATCGGACTAGCATTCATACCTCCACTAATGCCACCCCATTTTCTTTGGTATATGGTACCGAGGCTGTCTTGCCTCTCGAAATACAAATACCCTCCCTAAGAATATCTCTTCAGGATATTCTCACCAATGATGATTTCCGCCAAGAGCGGTTAGCCCAATTGGAGCTTCTTGACGAGCGTCGTCTTATAGCTCTTGACCACCTTCAAATCTATCAAAAGTGCATCAAGCGTGCTTATGATAAGTGACTTCATGAGCGTACCTTTAAGGTTGGTGATCTTGTCCTCAAAGAGAATCAACATGTAACCAAACTAGAAAAGAGAAAACGTGGAAAATTTGCTCCTAATTGGATTGGGCCTTACATTATCACTCACACTTATGGATCAGGCACTTACCGTTTAGCTTCGCTTAATGGTAAACCTGAGCCTGAACCCCTTAATGCCTTGCATCTTCGGCCATTCTACTGTTGAATTTAGTGTTATATCACTTCTTATCTACCTTGCGCTCGTCCCTTGAGCTCATTTACCACCTCATACACTTTGTTTCATGCATCTCAAAATAGAATCAAGCTCACGTGGTTTGGTCATCACCTCCTCTTAAAGATGCCTTCCCCTTTTTAGTCTGGTCCATGACTTAAAAGTATCAAAATAACATGTTCTCAATTATACACTTATGGGATATTCTTGAGTCAAACTTCCTACAAAACTAGATGCTTCATGCCAAACGGACATCTAGACCTCTAAGTTATACATAGACTGCTCCCTCGAAGGACAGCTATGTGCAAAGCCACATCTGCTATTATAAATAGACTGCTCCCCCGAAGGACAGCTATACACAAAATCTGCATCTGCTACTATAAATAGACTGCTCCCTTGAAGGACAGCTATACAAAGTCAGCCTTTATCAGAAGCTTCTCGCATTGCTCAGCTTCGTGAAGAGCTCAAGAACAACAAAATACATATCCCATGTAGACTTCCCGCATCGATCAGTCTATATCTAGAAAAATAAAAGTAGTATTCAAAAGCACTTTTGAGTCATGGACTTGTCTATTTAGGTTTGGTTTTCTTTTGTCAGCATAATCACCTTATAACAAATTCTCTGCGCCCCAGCTCTACCAGCCACCTCACCTCACCATTCGTCAAAGCAAAAAAACTCAAGGGACGTGACGTATATCCGATATATTGTGATTATACAACTCTTTTCACCTATCGACTTCTCGCATATGCAAGGTACCTAGGGATTCAAGCTCATCCTACGTTAATATGTGGTTTGTTTAGCTCTTTTCAACTACGGGACACTTTTGCCTCTTTTACTCGAATCTAGGATTATGTGTTGACCTTAATCAGGACACGGTTCCCTACTACTTGGGTAAGCTAACTTTCACTTCACCTATACCTACCAACAACGTCAATACCTTACCAACACCAACAACATTACCCTACCAATATCAATATTTTTTACCAACCAACAAATTGCCTAACCACAACCAAATTGCCTGAATTCACCTCTCCCTGGTCCTAAGGGAGAACTACATCGGTCTGAGGCCCCTCCTTGCTTTGTGCAATGGGCTATGTAGGCAGCACTTAGGAGACATGGGGTCTCCCAAGGTTAGCTCGACCATCCCCTACCATAACCTATCATGTGTTGTAAATATAAATATTTTTGTGTATTTCTATTTGATAACATTCATCTTTATCCTTTTTTTTCAAAACAAACATTCAAAACACAACCATTCTTATTATTATCATAACTCAAATCAACATACATATTCAGTTTTATTTAGATGTTAAATAAATACATCTTCTCTATCATCGACAGCGCAGGTCGACATCCTTATTTATTCTTATACCTCTATGAAATTCACTTAGACCGTTGCGCCTCATCCCGAACCAGGTGATGATCGTGATCGTCAACGCCACTCACTTGGCCTCTCCATCCTCAAAGGTGCCACTGCTATTGGTTCCTCCCACTGATCTGCCAATCTCTCCTGTAACATATGAATACACCCTCTCGCGTGGAGGAGTCACACCTCTAGTCTTTCCACTCGTGACTTCGCAGCCGCTAACAATCCCATTGTCTCATTCACCCGCGTTTGAAGCTGGTGCACTAAACCCTGCAGGTGATCTCTCTCCGCTGTAATCATAGCTATGTTAGGCTGATCGGCCCTCTCACGTGAACCTCGCAGCTCTGCTACCCACCATAATCTATAAGCCTCTGTCGCTCCTGCATCCATTACCCTGCGATCGGCTGCTATCTCTTCTGGTCCTTCTGGAGGTGTCGAATGGGAGGTGAGAATGATGCCTCAGCGTCGATCCTCATGTATGGTCTATAAGCCATGGGTATATCCTGAACAAATCCAAATTATCGCCGCACGCGATCTAGAGGAATCCTCTCATACTCACCTGGCCTGTGCCCCGCGATCCACCTCAATCGCTCTACACCCCTCAAATCCTCAGCTATGTTCTCTGTCACCATATAGTTCCCGTAAGGCCTCCAATGGATATCCGCAATCGTCACCATCTCCCACACCTGCCTATAATACTCGATGTCATCTGTCACGGCCTGGGATCTCACCTCTTGTTCTATTTGGACCCATCGTCTGAATCCCAACCTCTGCACTCCTGTCTCTCTTTCCTGGATTGGTCGGCCTATTGGTCACACACACACAATGTGCTCATAGGCCCAACAATGTAATAAGTATGCACAATCCAGTGTCGTCCTGTGATTTCACCTGCAGGCCCATAAACCCCTGTATAGCTCCGCCAGATATGCGGGTGCCCATGCGAAAGTCACGCTCCTTTCTATCATTTCCCAAATAATACACATCAATGCTTTTGGAAATCTTCCCCCATCCGCCCTCGGTAATGCATAATACCCCACCGCTATCATTAATACCACTGCCAACCTTGTTGCCTTAGGGTGTGATGCATACATTATACCATAAGTGAATGTCAAACCTCGCTGTGTCAAATCTCGTGCAGCTGAACCAAATACTGTTGTTATCGCTCCCCGTGCCGCGCTAGGCCCCACCTGATACACTGGTCTTCCTGTAATTGGGAGCCTCAAAATTCTAAACACATCTTCCAATGTCACTGTCATCTCCCCTGTTGGCAGATAGAAGGTATTATTTTCTGGATTCCATCTCTCAATCAACGCCTGCAACATAGCATGATTGCGTGCGATTCGTGAATAATAGCAGATTCCACTTAACCCCACATGGTTTATCAATGCCCATTCAGTTGATGTTACATCCGCTCGGACTCGTGACAACAAAGCTGGCACACTATCATTCATCCTCAAACCTACCTCTGCCTGCATACATCAAATCAACAAACAACCATTCAATAAATCAAATCCCCAAGTGTTTTTTCTCACATTCTGGAATTTCATACAGTAACCGATATCGGTTATAGATAACCGATACCGGTTACCTAACCAACACCGGTTATCTCTAAACGATATCGGTCACTGTCAATCCTATACAGCCTGCTTGCAAACACAACTTATGATAATTATTTACTCGTTTACCCCTCTCTGTACCTACAAACATACCTGAAACCCCTACTTACCTACCCCATAACACTCACCCCATCCCAAACCCTTGCCTATCACCTTTTCTTTTTCATCTCTACCCACTTATCTTCCCTCATTCTATCCATAAAACATGCGAGAATTGAATTACAACCAAAAATTTTACCTCTTGGGAGGCAGCAGCTTGCGGTGGAACCTGTCTTCCCTCTCGTCTTTTCCTGCTGGATGCTTCTCCTTGTTCAGCCATGTTCACCACCCTCTTCAATATAACTTGCCTTTTTACCTTCTTAATCTCATCCCACAATCACTTTACCTATCTCTTTCCTCCTTATCACTCAATTCTCCCATGCAATTACCTGTATCAGTCGTCAAACAACGTCGCATTCTCGTATTTAACTTGTTGCATGACTCTAAAAATAAGAACTTAAGTTGCCTCCCAAGCTTTTCTATTTTTAGAAAAGCTCGTTTTAGCATAACCGATATCGGTTACCTAACCGGTATCAGTCATATTGCTACCGACGTCGGTTAGCTAACCGATATCGGTCATATGTCTCCTTTTGCTTAAACCTAGGCCTTTTCTTTATTTTTTGCAAATTTTTGGTGGCGCCCGCCTCTTTTCCCTACATAACGACATCATCATCAATATTTGTCATCAGAATCCCATCAACGCATATACATATCATCAAAATTTCAACAACATCATCTATATACATTAAATTTCAAAAACCATTTATAAACACCATGTGGACAAAACACATATACATTAAATTTCAAAAACCATTGACAAACACACATGAGACATTTTCATATATACCAATCAACCCAATCATTATACACACCATGTGGATCAAACTCATCATCTATATACATTAAATTTCATAAACCATTGAAAAAACACATGAGACCATTTTAATATATACATCAACCCAATCATTATACACACCATGTGGATCAAAATCATCATCTATATATATCAATGTCAAATATACAACTTGCCCTGCATGGGGCCTCTGTGATCTAAAAAATACGAAGCTGGCACGCAGGCCGCTTGTCTCTATCAAAATCTCGACTCGGCTCGCAGGCCGGTCTCTCATGTCAAAAATATACTCAGCTCGGCCGGTATCGGCTATACAAAAATGTACTCATGCTCGCAGGTCCGGTATATACAACAACAATGAATAAATAAATCATATGTGGGCACACAGGCCTCTATATACATACTCGGTCCGTAGACCGGTGTCTATATCCAATAACAAAAACCCATCTCCACTCGCAGGATGTCTCAGCTCTCTCCACCACCCTCGGCCTGTCCCCCTGCTGGTCTCTATGCTGGCTCTCACCTCCTCCCTGTAACCAACCCACTGGCTGTGGCTGCGGCCCCCTGGGATCTCTGGCTCCGGGATGTCTCGGCCCTGTGCACCGCATATGGCTGATAGTCAGCCCTGGTACCATCGAGCACATCCTGATAATACCGGGCCTCCACTCTCACCTCCATATAGCGGGCCCGTGCCACCATGGCTGGTGGGGCCAGTCCCCCGACTCCTAATAATAGTGGCCCCTGCCCTGCCGATACACCCTGTGCCTGTGGCGGTGCCTGTACCTGTACTTGTACCTGTGCCTGTGCCTGCGGCGGTTCCTGTGCCTGTGGCAGGTGCCTGTGGCTGTGCCAGTGCCTGTGCCTGGGCCTAGACTAACTTCCCCTGTAGCACCCCAATCTATGCCTGTGCAGCAGCAAGCTGCCCCTGTAATAGCTGCACCTGGCCCAAGAGATGGTCCCTCTCCGCTATCACAATCACCAAATCTGGCTGTGCGGGCTGTGCTCTCATAGCTGCTCTCTGACCTGCCCACCAAACCAAAAATGCACCTGTCACTCCGGCATCATCCACTGTATCATCCGCCGGTCTCTCTGCTACCCAATCTGGGTCAACTGGGCTGCGGTGCAGGCAGTGGGGCCTCTACATCATCCCTCCTAGTACTGTGGGAAGGGATGTGGCTCATCATGTTACAAGCCCAACTACTATCGTACCCTCTCTAGGGGTATCCTCTCATACTCCCCAAGCCTCCGTCCAGCTATCCAGAAACTATATTAGATCCAGCGCATCTGTGCTCGAGCTCCTCCTCGGGGCTGATGGCCTCTGTAGGGCCTCCATATAATGTCCAGTGCGGTCAAGCCCTCTAACATATGACGGTAGTAGGCCACATCTCGTCCTACGAGCTCCGCTCGTGGCTGGCCCACGACCCCCAACCACCTCTGAAATCCATATCTATATACTATCTGTGGCCCTGGCTGCTGGGGCAGCCTACTGGTCGTATACAGATGATATGCTTGTACGCCCAGCAGTGTAACAAAAATGTCGAGCAAATACCAAATCACCTCATACGGCGATAACCCCACAGCTCTCTGTATAGCTGCACCAGATACACTGGTGCCCAGGCATAGCATGTATGCTCCTCTATCATCTCGTGTAAAACTCCCATCAAAGCCTGTGGGAAAGCAGCCTCCCTCTGAGTCAGGGAGGGTGAAGCAGGTGATACCAATCATCATCAACACGACAAGCCATGTCTCCTATCGATGTGCGCGATACATGTCGCCATAGGCAATGCTCCGCGCTGTGATAGGTAATCAATGGGGCTACATCCCTGAATACATGCAGGATGTTGTCCATCGCTGTCTCGGCATCCACCTGGAACACTGCCTCACCTAGACGATCGGTAGTCTCAGGATGCGATACACATCCTTTAATGTAATCGTCATGTCTCCAGTAGGGAGATGGAAGACATTGGTTGTCAGATCCGATCTCTCTATGAGGGAAACCATCAGGCTGTGGTCCCTATCCATAGCCCTATACCATTGGACTTCGCCGAGTCCAACCTCTCGCATGATGGCCCACTGCGGTGTGGACACATGTGGCCCGCATCCGCCTCAATAGAGGGGGAATCCGATCCCGCATCGTGAGCTGTTGGCGTGCCTACAAAAACAACCCACTTCATCAAGCCTACCCTTTAGAAAAAAAACTACCTTAACCCTCTATACCCACTTACCCACCCAACCACAACCCGACTCTATAACACACATCTACACCCACCTATCTTACACTATACATCTACGATTTCCCCTTTACTTATCTCCCAATCTACTCTAGCCATCTAACTCTACCCCCACCAATTTAACACCTCCTACTTCATACACACCACATAATCTATCCTACCTGAACCAGCCACCAACAACCCCATTCCCCCCCCCCCACCCCAATCACCTTTCCTATCAACCCTACCTCCTCCCACCCCCAACCAAACAAAAAAAAAAAACAAAACTCTAAACAACCACCACAAAGTTCACAAAACCTAACTCCTACCCATGCTGACCGGTACTGGTCACCCTCGACCGCCATCGGTCCCCCTAGCACATTTTACGTACTAATGCGGGTCGACATATGACCGACGCCGGTCTATCCACAAAGACATTTTTACAAACATCGGTCACTGTCCCATTCCGGGATGAACCCAAAACGGCCCGCAAAACAAATTTTTCCAAAAACTACCCATTTACCCACCCAAAAGACCTAAAAACTTACCCACCCTGCCATTTTGGCCTAACTAATCTACCTACCCACTCCTTTTACAAATTACTTCCACTTATTCATTATTTTATTAAATTTGAGACTCCTACCCAAAACCCACATCTAAGTTAAAATCATTAAATTCACATAAGTAGGGGTTCAGAGCCCACCAGTACGACTACACGTCGTCGTGGTGGGATAGGTAGTAGTGGTCTAGCTCCTCCAGCACCTCCTGCTCCTCCTGGCTATGCCATGGCTCCAAATCTCCTCAGCTGGGTCCTCAACCAATCAACCTCTGCCTCCTGATCGCTGGGGTCTACCACTCACTCACTCCTCCACTCAAATAATGCCAACTCAGCCCATAAAATCAACAAAATCACTTCACACCTCAGACAAGACAAAATTAGGTGCTCAAATTGACAATGTGAAAATGACACGTCGTATTTTTCTTTTTATAGGTTTTTACCTATAACCAATATCAGTTATAGCGTGCCCTAAAACACCAATATCGGTCATTTAACCGATACCAGTCATACCTAACCGATATCGGTTATAGGCCTACTTTACCAAAATTTCTGCCCTTATCCACCAAACAGCCTATCTCACCACGTCACCTCCCCCGGCTTTGCTAAATAGCATTATTTTGAATTCATTGACCCAAATCACGGCCGCAACAAACCAACCAATCAGGCCCGACCCAAGGCCGCACCCAATCAATTAGGCCCAACCAAAGGCCACAACCAACCAATCCGGCCCGACCCAAGGCCACACCCAGTCAATCAGGCCTGACCAAAGGCCGCAACCAACCAATCCAACCCGACCCAAGGCCGCACCCAATCAATCAATCCCGACCCAAGGCCAAAACCAACCAATCCAGCCCGACCCAAGGCCACATCCAATCAATCAAGCCCGACCCAAGGCCGCAACCAACCAATCCGGCCCGACCCACGGCCACACCTAATCCATCGGCCTGACCCAAGGCCACATTAATTACGTACCTCACCTAAGACCCGCAAATTACGATTTTATCCACCCATCATGTAGCTTTTTGTTCAATCGAGCTCACCTGTTCGTGTTCTAGCATGATTAGGATACTTGAATTGATCAACCAACCAACTTTTCCTAGACCGAGATCGTGACATTTATCTCAACCAAACCAACCATTTGGTACTGCCGGAAATTCCTAAACGTTTATGTACCTTACCCGTTATATCCCCTGGAGCTACTTCCTATGCCTTGGATACTAGGATTATATCACCCTTGTTCGGATAAACTATCGACCTTTGCCTATGAATTGCTTGTTTTCTCTTCAAATCATGTACCCTGGTCGCACTACTACATTTCAACGTGCGTCTACTTCCTTGAACTTACCCCACCATCTTACCATCAGCCCAACACCATTTATCCTTTATCAACCCTATCCCTGATTTCACGTCGCCTCAATCTGTGATAGAGTTGAGGGGGATTACCTATACCCTTAACCAGGGTAATCACTTCTTATTAATTGTCAGTGCAGCTTTACAAGAAAAGCTACACGACAACAAGGGGCTAATGTAGACACCAAATTTGTGTCTTATGACACCCTGTGCCCCACATCTCATTTCACAACCTAACCTCACCACTTAAAACCTTACACAATTATTTATTAATTACCTTATAATTAATAAATCCACATATCCAAACCTACCACCTCATTTCGCCACCTCATAATGACCTAGCCCTAACCCTAAACTAACCTAATTAAGACCTATAACTTGGTCTACATCCACACCCATGACTAATTACTTCTCACCCACACCAAAACCAACCTAATCATGACTTGACCAAGTGCACAACTAATCCCTCAGGAGAAAAGGAGGGAAAGTTGGCTATTTTACTAAAAATAGCCCACTTTGACTTAATCGACATCGGTTCCTACTCGACTGCCGTCGGTTACGTAACCACCATCGGTTCCCTGTAAATGACCTCCCCCAACCAAAAACAAAGGATCAGAATTCATTTGAAAATATCCAGAATTCACTTGGTAGAGCAGAGACAAGTGAAGAAAAGAGAAGAGTTTGCAGAGAAGGACATCGAGCCCAAGACTGCAACTAAGTAACTAGAGCACAGTGACACTCATCTAAGCATTGGGAGAGAAGATGGCTCACTTTTGATTGTCAGATCATCCCACCTGAGCCCTGCCTTCGTCATCACAATCCTTGGACCTGTATCTTCATCAGGAACTAGTAAGTAGTGTCTTATACATTTTTAAATAACATTTCTTGAACTTTTGATTCATAGTAATTATAGGTTCACTCCTAGATCTACTACCCGGCAGCACCCTACATCTAATTGCCATTCCTCTACCCTTACATTGCCCCAAGAACAGCCCCCACACTCTCTGAGTCTTCTCCATCACCCTATTGCCTACCCGTAATCATTTACCAATCTTATAAACACCATAGTCGCCTCACATCCAAACTTCATTAAAAGCCCCTAAATCACCACCCCTACCAATATCGGTTATCAGTAACCGGTACCGGTGTATAACCGCAGTCGGTTATACAGTGACCGGCATCGGTCACTGTGACTCAAACCAAAACCAGCCTTTCTTCTATTGCTTTTTAACAAGGTAATTAAAGTGTAATTTTGCAATAGCCTCTTTGCTATCATTTGTGTTAATTCGTATTAAAATGGGAAATGACCACCTTCGAAAGGAAGTCTAATATTTCCTGGGCCCAAGGCAGTTCCCTCATTTATTGTCTAACTAAAATTTGGTGGTCTTGTATTCTTACTTGCAGGTAGTCCTTCCTAGACAAAAAGGAGTTCTTCGCAATCGATCTGATCTCTCTCTACAGTACGCGCACACCCTCCCAACACTCAACAGGTATTCCTCCTAGCCCTAACCCTCATTTGTTTCTCAAGAGAATGAAAGGATAGAAGCACCTCTATTTTAAGAACGGAAACATTTTGTGCGAAACAAGCTAACCTAGAATTTTAGCACACAAAGTGTACACATGAGGTATTGAACAATGTAGACGAGAAGGCACACACATACCATGTGCCTATGAATACCAAGAAAGTAAACTTTAGAATGGATAGTAAACCCAAGGAGGACATCATTGGAGATTATTGGTCTAACTCTAAAGTTGCTAAGATAATCTAGCTACTGCACAATTTCTAGGACCTAACACATGTCCTAATGTGGTTTACATGTGTTTACATAACCTCGTAAGGTGAAATAGATCTTGTGCACCCACAAAAAAGAATAGATTTTCTTGCATGCAAATCTGGTAGAAAATCCCAAAAAAGTGCTTGAAATACTTCCCATGCATGATTAAATTCCGCAAAGTCTGGTAGAATCGTGAAGGATGTTGACACGGTTGTGGAGTTAGGTTTCACACCTTCCCTTTCATTGCTAAGAATCCTCCGTGACAAGTTAAACATATGTATTTTATGAAAATCCTACAACCATTTTTGTCCCATGATAAAATGTCTCTTCAGAACATCTAGTCAACCAAATCACGTGCATTATCAAGTGCTTGTAGGTTATCGACACCCTATTTGCAAGCTATTATTTTTTCTTAGGCTGGGAAGATGCTGACACGAGCTTTCAAGTCTGGAGTAACACTATCAAAAGAAATTTGTAAAACAAAACAAAAAATTCAAATCTTAATCCCACAACATTATCCAAAGTAATCGGTTGGAGAGGGTGTTTTAATATCTTCCCACTACACATGACCCCCTTCTTTTGTGAATTTTTTTGCAACCATTGCAGCTCCTGAGGCTGTGTCTCTTGAGAAATGTTTTCAAATAGTTCATGTTCCTTGATTAGACTCTGTCATTTTTCCTACAAGGCTACTAGAGCACTGCCAACTACAACACTATAAAGGATCCTCTATTTCATTGATATTTGACATCGTCCACACTCTTTCTAAGGTTCCTGTGTTTTCATAGCTGTCACTATGCTAACGATGTGAATTGGTCAGGTTGGAGACCTGTTTATTGCATAAAGGTGAAACAATCAAACTGTCGTGTGAAGAGACCCATGCCTGCCACATGTCGCCATGCCCTGACAAACTGCACTTCCTTTCCCTCATTGCAAAGATCCTTGTTTTTGTTTTTGTTTTTGTTTTTTATAATAACAATTGAAGTAGAAAACACCATCAGTGGAGGGGGAGGAAGTGGGGCATTACACCTAGCCATTTCTCTCTAGAACAAACACTGGGCTGGACGACACATCTCCAAACTTCATTATTAAAATTCCACATTTTTTTTCATTAATATTAGAATTTTTATAAATATTACCCACCACACTTATACTTATGACATATTTTATGAAGATTCATATAAAATTATAATATTGTGGAAATGACACATAAAATAATTTGGATTTTTTTTTAAGTTTTACATATTTAGGAAGACTAATATATAATGTGGAAATGTTACATTACATGAAATATAACATACTTTAAGAAAATTATAATAATGTAAATAAGATAGAATAAATATTATGAAAATTATACATTGTACAATTTTTTTTAAAAATTGATTTAAAATATTTTCCAATATACATCCATTTATTATAAGAATACTAATATTATACTATTTTAATGTGAAAATATAACATTACTTCCAACTTTTAAAATTTGTATATTTAAATCAAATAAAATATACAACTAAGATAGTGTGGAAATGTCATATTCTCAAATTTGAATTTGTTAAATATCCACATCCATAAAATTTTATTTTGAAAAAATCACAATTTCTCCTCATGTTTTTCAAAAAATGATACATTTGAAAATATAATTATGTATATTGCGTACCAAAACCCAAATACAAGTCTCATTTAATTTTTCACACAATATCTAAGTTTTAATCAAACATTATATATACATTAAATATTTTTGAAATATTTTTTTAAAAAAAATTCAACACACGTAAATTATATTGATTGTGTATTATTCATGGAAAGATGCAAACCTAGAGTTGGAGATCCCTGGCTCTATTATTGATAGAGCTAAGACCATATCAAAATTCGTGCTTTTTGGTAGATTTGTTGGTATCAAGCCGAATATTGATTTCGTTATGGATTGGTGCATAAGGAAATGTCTTTGTAAGGTTTAAGTTAGGGCTCTTATGGGTGAGGGTTTTCTTTTTTTGTTTCCAAGATGAGTCATTACTACAAAAGGTCCTATAAGAGGTTCCTTGGTTCTATGTCTTTACTACTCTTAGTCTACTCCGTTGGGAGCCAGGTTTGACATATGACCTCTCATTCCAAAACCTCTCGGTCTGGATTCACCTCCTAGCTCTACCCTTGGAGTTTTGGGATCCTAAATTTGTCCTCAGAATTACCAGATCTATGGGGAGGTTGGTCATTGTCGATCCTACCACTAAGACATATAATATTAAACCAAGTAAAATTAAACTTTCAAAACATGTAAATGTTAGATTTTTCTGTATAATTGAAAAACAACATGATATACCCTTGCAATCCTTCTATCACCCCCTTTTTACAGATGTCGAGTACTAACTACCATTTTTTAGATGGACAATTATTTCAGTTTGGACTATCTACTCAAGGTATACTAAAGGTCTGACACCACAAAAGAGTCACAAAAAGTCACCTATAAGTGTCTTATTCATTTATAACTAGTCTATATGTGAGTTAAGATTTTTTATACGTTAAGTAAAGGGTATGGCTCAATATCTTGTTGAAGGCCTCAATTGTTCCATTTTCCTGAGGATAATATGGTGTTGTTCTATGGTGTGCAACCATAAATTCATCCAATAATATCATGATGGTTTCATTAAGGAAATGAGTACCTCTATCACTTGTTAAACTTAAAGGGCACCCGTAACTGCTGATAATATTTTCCCAAAAGATCTTGCTTCCGTAACTATATTGAAATCCTTTGTAGGTGCAACTTCTTCCCACCTTGTGAGATAGTATGTATAAGTTATACTATAGTGCAATCCTATTCTACGCGCAGCTAGGGAGATAGGGCCTACAAAGTCAATTTCCCACTTCTCAAAAGGTTTTACACTAGTAATAGGCCTTAAAGGCATCTCATCTCTATGCCCAGGATTTCCAAGGCATTGACAATGATCACATATCTTAAAATTTTCTTTACAATCCTTATATAACATTTCCCACCATAGGCCAGCAAGTAGAATCTTACGCACAGTGGCATCCCCTACATATTTTCCACCTGTAATAACGCCATGAGATTCTTCCATAATTGCTTCCCGCTCATGCTCAAGTACACACTGGCACAAAACCTTAATATGACATAACTTATATAAGTCTTCACTAATCAACATGTAAGACATGATTCGAATGAAAAGTTTCTTCTTCTCTAAATCCTTCATTCCCTCAGCTACCACACCTATGCATAAAGAGATAACAATATCCTCTAAGTCTGAGGGCACGTAGTTTAATCTTCATAGTTGTGCATCTGGCATTGTGTCCTCAGTGCTATGCACATCCTCATCTGATTGAATCCTTGATAGATGGTCTAGACTAGAATTACTCTTTCCTAGCTTAACCACCACTTTAAAGTTAAACTCCTGAAATAATAGAACCCAATGGCATATGTGCCCCTGTAAAATGGTCTTATTTTCCAGATATTTTGATGTCATGTGGTCAGTATAAAAGATAAATGGGATACCAGGAAAATACTGTCAAAACGTATGGATCATGTAGATCATTGACAATGCCTCACACTCTGTAGTCATGTAATTATGTTCTACTAGAGCTAGCTAGATTGTTATAATTATTGTAAGACATGTGATATTTTTCAAACACATGGTAACCGTAAGACTTCATCAGCTCCATTATGCCCTATTCTTCCACTTGGTCCCTTTGAAAAGTGGGGAATAGACATTGTAGGTCCACTTCCAACTACCTCACGCCAAAATAAGTATATTGTAGTTGCCACAGATTATTTAACCAAGTGGGTTGAAGCTAGGCCATTAAAAACAACTTCCATGGATGAAGTGGCAAGGTTCATATATGAACGCATTGTCACCAGATTTGGTTGTCCATTAGAAATTGTAACAGATCAAGGAAGCCACTTCATTAATGAGGTGGTAGAAGCCCTAGTCAATAAGTTTTCTATTAAGCACAGGAAGGCAACAACATACAAGCCAAGCACAAATGGACAGGTGGAATGAACAAATTTTTTGTTGTGTCAAATTCTAGCAAAAGATGCAGCTTTGCAGGTACATAAATGGGATAAGAGGATTCATGCAGCATTGTGGGCATATAGGGAAACATCAAAGTCAGCAACAGGATACTCCCCATTTCAGTTGGCTTATGGCATTGATCCAGTTCTTCCTATTGAGTTTGATATTCCCACAGTCAAAGTAATGGAAAATGAAAGAATGGATGAAAGTGATTCAGTAAAAGAAAGGTTGGTACATCTTCATTTGCTAGAGGAAATGAGGGAAATAGCTAAGGATACAAGCTATAAGAAGAAAATGAAGCAGAAGAAATACTTTGATCAAAAGATCCGGTGGTCTCCATTTCATGTGAATGACTTGGTTCTAGTATATGATTCCAGATACAAAAAAAGAAGACAGAGAAAATTTCTTCCAAAATGGATGGGGCCCTACAAAATAGCAGCTGTGCATGAAAATGGTACGTACCGACTGGAGGAATTGGATGGCACTCCCATTACGAAATGGGTCAACCACAACAAGTTGAATATTTTCCAAGCATCAGAATAGTCCACTTCGAGGACGGAGTAGAAGCTAGGAAGGGGGAAGATGTCGACACTAAAATTTTCCTCCATGATTTCTATTTCATTAATGTATGTATTAGGAATAGGATGTTGTTAAGTATAATTAGTAGTAGCGTCTGATAGAAGATAACGGCACCATTAGTACGGTGCTGCCAATAATGTGGAGTACGGTAACATTCAAAGTACAATAGGAATGCTGTAAAAAGTAAATATTTGTCGTAAGTGGTCCGGTAATGTTAAAATGTCAAAGTTTGGGTAATTAGAGAAGTAGGGTCTACATGATTAGGAATTAGAAATATTATATTGGTAATAAGGACAAGGAGTGAGGTCATAAATATTTTGTGTATTTTATTTGTAAAAAGTCTTAAAATGTGGAACCCATGTAAAATGATAAGGTTTATCTTATCTTAAAAGATAAGCTTACATGTACAGATAAGAGTTAAGGTATGGAATATGATTCGTCAGAGTGGATTTCTTATCTTATCTTAGAGATAAGATGGATAAGCCTGGAAGTTCTATAAATAGAGAGGCCACCCCCCCTCATTGAGCATAGAAGGAAGTAGTGAGAAATATTGTAGGAAGTGTGCGAAGGAAGCCATCAGTTTAAAGGTGTGTTGAAGAAGTCATTAAGAGGTGTAATTGTAAAGTTTCTCCCATAGTATTGGTGGAAGGCAAGTGAAGTCAATAACACTTGAAGTACCTCATGGGTGAGATTGTAACAATTTCATGTTAATATTATAATTTACTTTGATATTTCAGATTTGTCATCATTCCGTCTTATCATAGTCGATGGTATTCATGTGTTATGTTGTTGTTTTGTTTCCAGATTACATCCACCAAACTAAAGGTTGTGCATTAGTAAATAATCATAGCATGAGGAGTTCCCGGTGAAGAATTATCATAGTGCCGGATTGGTGATGACATTTTGGTTCCGTTGCCGGGACCATTCCTCGTTGGTGGATTTTCTAGAGAGATATTCCCACTTAGACAAAAATCAATTGGAGGGTAACCTTGTTTTTATTGTGCATAGTAGTTACCATGGTAAATTCATTTTTTCCATGAATAGTAGTTACCATGGTAAAGTCATTTTTGCTGGGAATAGTATTTACCGTAGTAAAGTCACTTTTTACCGTGAATAATATTTACCGCAGTAACTTCACTTTTTACCGTGAATAGTGTTTACCACAGTAAAGTTAGTTTTTACCACAGTAAGTCAAGTTTTACCATATTTTACCGTGGTCATTTATATTTTACTGTAGAAAGGTGTAAAGTCACTTTCTAGTATAGTGATTCCAATTATTTGTGCACATAAGTCTTGTTGATTGTACTTGTGGGTTGGTATTTCACGGTGGTTACTTTTGAAAATGGGAAAGATTCTTATTTTTTTAGCTCAATCTAATGAAGATGCTTCTTCTTTCATTCAAGAGTTTAAGTGATCTTGTATTTGTAATGGCCTTATAAGAAGGGAACAATGGACTGAATTTTTTCTTACCTTTTTGGATGGTTCAGCACTTAGGTGGTTTGAAACACTAGGTGATAATGTGAAAAATTCATGGGATTTATCAACTAAAAGTTTTCTTGAAGAATTTGGTGAACAACAGAAATATGCAGATCTCATGATCGACATCACAAAGCTATCCCAAGGAGAGAAGAAGAAGAAGGTGAACAACAGAAAACTAAAGGTTGTATGTTATGGTTGTTATAAAAAGGGTCATTATAAGTATAATTGTCCAGATAGAGCTTCTACATCTGGTAAAGGAGATAATGATAAAGGAAAAGTACCTGTGAATTCTTTTGATGTAGTAGATAAGAGCAGAAATAATGAAGTAGATGTGTTTGTAACAAAAATAAAGAAAGAAAAAGATAATCAAGATGGAAATGATCCTAAGAAGATGAAAGGAGAAACTAGTAAGAAACATAGGAGAAGAAAGTTGGGTGTGCAGGATTTTCTTATTTAACAGGGGCAAGGACCATACTCCATCTTGGAAGATCTATCCAAAAGGCCTGCAAATATTACATATGGTCAACTCTTGGCTATGTCTTCGGAGAAGAGGCGGGAGATGCGAAGTGGACTCAATGCTCGACGAAGAAAGGAGGTTGAGGTCCCTGTTTTGGAGGCAGAGGCAGATCCCTATGCTCCACAAGTTGAGGTATTATGTAATGGTATTTCAATTCATGATGTCTTAGTTGATGGAGGTGATGCAGTTAATGTAATGACCGAGTCTGTAAGGAATATGTTGGGTTTAAAAATTGATCACCCTTCAACATTCATGTTAAGGTCATTAAATAAAGGAAAAACTAAACCAGAAGGTGTAGTTTCAAATGTGGCAATATCTGTTATGGGTGTTGTATGTGTGGTAGACTTTCAGGTGATGAAAAATGGTACTGTTGCATACCCAATGCTGCTGGGAAGACCATGGCTAAGGAGAGTTCATGCAAGAAACTGATGGAATGAAGGTTTCATGACACTTGGACGTGGTAGAGAGAGGGTGAAGATAAACGTGATCCCTCAACATCATAAGGCAGAACCTGTGGATTCAAGTGATGAAACTGATGATTGGACATCCTATGATTACTCTAGTACCAGTGAAGTGGACACTAAAGATGAAGAAAGTGAGGTTGATGTTTCAGTCATGGATATCCTTCCAATTACACCAACTCATGACCACATAAAATTATCTGAAGAAGAAGTTGATGATCGTCTCCAACAAATAAAGACTGGTGATTTTTGTGATGGAGAGTGAGAAGGAATCCTACCTCCAGCTCTTTCGAAGGTACATACACATATTCACTTTTGATTATAAGGAACTCCATCAAGTAAGTTGGGTAGAAAATTCTATTGAGCTGGTAGATGGTGCTAAGCCTATAAAGCAAATGCCATATAGAATGAATCCTAATTTTTCCAAGACTGTAAAAGAATAAATAGATAAGTTGCTTGATGCAGGATTCATATTTGCTGTGGAGAATTCAGAATGGGTTTCTCCCATTGTGACCTCAATAAAAAAGAATGGGAAGCTACACATTTGTGTTGATTACAGGAAGCTCAATAAGGCAACAAAGAAGGATTATTACCCTCTTCCATTTTTAGATCAGATCTTGGATGAAGTAGCTGGCCAGGAGTGCTATAGTTTTGCTGATGGATATAGCGGCTACAACCAAGTTAGTATAGTAGAGAAAGATCAGCTGAAGACCACGTTCACCACTCCTTGGGGAACGTTTGCTTATAGAGTTATGCCTTCTGGGTTGTGTAATGCTCCAGCAACATTCCAGCGTTTGATGAATAGGGTGTTCGAACCCTACATTGGGACCTTCATCAGAGTATTTCTGGATGATTTTTGCATCTATGGGAGCAAGTTGGACCACTTGCAACAGATGGAGACAACATTTCAAAGGTTAGATGAAGCACAAGCCTCACTAAACCCTACAAAGTGTGTCTTTGGATGTTCTAAGGGTGTTTTGTTAGGGCATGTTGTATCCAGAGATGGTATTGGTACTGATCCTGATAAAGTTTCAAAAATCAAAGATTTACCATTTCCTATGAATAGAAGTAAGTTGAGATCATGTTTAGGACATGTGGGTTACTATAGAAGGTTCATCAAGAATTTCTCAAAGATTTCACAGCAACTAACCCAGTTCTTGAAGAAGGATGTTACTTATGAACCAGGAAATAAGGCGCATGAAGCTTTTAGACAACTGAAGGAAGACCTGGTGTCTTCACCTGTTTTGAAGAATCTAGAGTGGAGAAAGCCATTCATTGTGTACACTGATGCCTCAGATGCAGCACTAGGAAGTACTTTGAGCCAAAAGGATGAAAATGGGAATGAACATCCAATCTACTTTGGGAGCAGACAAATGAGCAGTGCTGGGGTAAATTATACTATAACTGAAAAAGAGGCTCTGGCTATCATTTTTGCTGTAAAGAAGTTTAGAAATTAATTGCTAGGGCAAAAATTTCTAGTTGTAACAGATCATCAGGCTCTAAAATATATTGTAAATAAGCCTAACCCATCAGGGAGGATAGCAAGATGGATAATTTTGCTACAAGAATTTGAATTTGATATTATAGATAGGCCAGGAAAGAAGCATGTCAATGCAGATGCACTCTCTCGAGCCTATGATGGTTTAGGATCATCTTGTGATGATGATGATTTCCCCGATGTAGCCTTGTTATCCCTTGACACAATCCCTAGTGAATACATAGATATTTGCAATTATCTAAATGAATTCAAGTTTCCTGATGGTGCCAATGCAAAGACTAAGAGAAAGATTACTCAAGCCAGTCGTCCATATTCTATTTTGCATGAAGTATTATTTCGAATAGGACCTGATGGATAGTACAAGAGGGCAGTTGGACAGTACAGGAAGGCAAAAACATACAAGCCAAGTACAAATGGATAGGTGGAACGAACAAATTTTGTGTTGTGTCAATTTCTAGCAAAAGATACAGCCTTGCAAGTACATAAATGGGATAAGATGATTCATGCAGCATTGTGGGCATATAGGGCAACATCAAAGTCAGCAACAGGATACGCCCCATTTCAGTTGGCTTATGGCATTGATCCAGTTCTTCCTATTGAGTTTGATATTCCCACAGTCAAAGTAATGGAAAATGAAAGAATGGATGAAAGTGATTCAGTAAAAGAAAGGTTGGTACATCTTCATTTGCTAGAGGAAATGAGGGAAATAGCTAAGGATACAAGCTATAAGAATAAAATGAAGCAGAAGGAATACTTTGATCAAAAGATCCGGTGGTCTCCATTTCATGTGAATGACTTGGTTCTAGTATATGATTCTAGATACAAAAAAAGAAGACAGAGAAAATTTCTTCCAAAATGGATGGGGCCCTACAAAATAGCGGCTGTGCATGAAAATGGTATGTACCGACTGGAGGAATTGGATGGCACTCCCATTACGAAATGGGTCAACCACGACAAGTTAAAGATTTTCCAAGCACCAGAATAGTCTACTTCGAGGACGGAGTAGAAGCTAGGAAGGGGGAAGATGTCGACACTAAAATATTCCTCCATAATTTCTATTTCATTAATGTATGTATTAGGAATAGGATGTTGTTAAGTATAATTAGTAGTAGCGTCTGATAGAAGATAACGGTGCCGTCAGTACGGTGTTGCCAATAATGTGGAGTACGGTAACAGTCAAAGTACAATAGGAATGTTGTAAAAAGTAAATATTTGTTGTAAGTGGTCCGATAATGTTAAAATGTCAAAGTTTGGGTAATTAGAGAAGTAGGGTCTACATGATTAGGAATTAGAAATATTATATTGGTAATAAGGACAAGGAATGAGGTCATTAATATTTTGTGTATTTTATTTGTAAAAAGTCTTAAAATGTGGAACCCATGTAAAATGATAAGGTTTATCTTATCTTAAAAGATAAGCTTACATGTACAGATAAGAGTTAAGGTATGGAATATGATTCGTCATAGTGGATTTCTTATCCTATCTTAGAGATAAGATGGATAAGCCTGGAAGTTCTATAAATAGAGAGGTCAACCCCCCTCATTGAGCATAGAAGGAAGTAGTGAGAAATATTGTAGGAAGTGTGCGAAGGAAGCCATCAGTTTAAAGGTGTGTTGAAGAAGTCATTAAGAGGTGTAATTGTAAAGTTTCTCCCATAGTATTGGTGGAAGGCAAGTGAAGTCAATAACACTTGAAGTACCTAATGGGTGAGATTGTAACAATTTCATGTTAATATTATAATTTACTTTGATATTTCAGATTTGTATTCATTCCGTCTTATCATAGTCGATGGTATTCTTGTGTTATGTTGTTGTTTTGTTTCCAGATTACATCCACCAAACTAAAGGCTGTGCATTAGTAAATAATCATAGCACAAGGAGTTCCCGATGAAGAATTATCATAGTGTCGGATTGGTGATGACAGGACCCAAGGTATTATACACTTCCTAAGCACAGGCCTATGCCCCCCGGAGATGAACAAGACCCAAAGAAGACACTTCAGATTGTAGGCTATCCCATATGCCATTGTTGATGGAGTTTTGTTCAAGAAATATGTGAATGGAGTGCTACTGAGATGCATTAGCAAAAATCAGATTCATAGGGTGTTGGAAGAGTTTCATGGTGGACCAACTGGTGGTCATTTTGCACCAAGAGTGACAGCTCTAAAAATCATAAAGGCTGGTTATTATTGGCCTAAAATTTTCAGTGATTGCTATGCATGGATTAAGAGGTGTAAGAATTGTGCATTCTTCACAGGAAAAGAGAGACTTGCTGCCCTTCCATTGCATCCAGTCTTAGTTGACCAGCCATTCATGCAATGGGGTTTGGACTTCATTGGAGTCATTAATCCCAATTCAAGTCAAGGGCACAAATGAATTTTGACAGCCACGGACTACTTCACCAAATGGATTGAAGCAGTAGCACTCAAAGAAGCAAATGAGTCCAGTATCTTAGACTTTTGTGAGGGGATAGCGACAAGATTTGGTATACCTGCTAAAATAATCTCAGCTAATGCATTGGCATTCATTAGATCCAAGGTGACTGAGTGGGCTGTCAAGAACGGGATCTACCTAAGCACTTCATCAAACTATTACCCTCAAGGTAATGGCCAGGCCGAGTCTACAAACAAGAACTTGTTGAGGATCATTAGGAGGACTCTTGATGAGAATCAGAGGTCTTGGCATACCAAACTGAAATCAACCTTATGGGCTGATAGGATAACTCCCAAGAGATCCACATGTAACTCTCCATTCAAACCTGTCTATGGAAGAGGGGCAATCTTGCCCATGTCACTTGAGTTGCCAACATTGGAACTCATGAAGCAATTAGAGTTTCTAGAGTTTAAGCCCATAGAGGTGAGATATGCAGAGTTGATGGAGCTGCAGGAGGTCAGAAATCAGGCATCCCAAGCAATGGAAAAGGATCAAGATTTGATCAAAAAGACCTTTGATAGGAAGGCCAAGGATAGATCTTTTCAGGTTGGAGATCTAGTGTTGAAATGGGATGTGGATAGAGCAAAACCGGGAAGGCATTCAAAATTTGATGCCATTTAGAGTGGCCCATACATGGTCACGAAGTGCAAGAACAACAATGCTTTCCAATTGGCCTCATTGGATGGTGAAGAACTGCAGATTCCAGTCAATGGAATCTATCTCAAGCGTTGCTTCCAGAGGGAAATTTACCACCTTGTAAATATTAGATTACATTTTTATTCCTCCAAGTGCTTTGCACATTGTTTTGTTGTAGGTTAGTTTTTCTTTCCCTAAGTGCTTTGGCACAGCTTGCTATCCCTGGAGATGTTTTGCAGTCCTTGCTTCCATCATGTGATATTCCATCTTCCTCCTTGCACATTCTAAGTCAGTTAGAGTTCTAAACAGAATATTTGATGGCTCCATGCCCACTGGACTACTTCAGGCTACTGGTACTTTCATCTAGCAGGCAGATGACCCCTCTGAGTTGTCAAAATTGTTATCCAAAATGTGTCCCAGCTCATTTTTTGTGGCTAACTCATTGTGTTCTTGCATCTCTTGTGCCTCAGTCCACATTTTTTAATTTTCAATCACTCAAGGCTTTCTGGAAATGGCACCATCAGATAGAGCTCTCTCTCAGCTTTCCAGAAAGGTAAAGGTTGCTTCCTAACTCCTTATATTTTTCAAGTTATGGCTCAACAGAGTTTTTGTGAAAAATTTTCCCATTTGAGGCCCGTAGCCAATAGGAAGCTGCCACGTGGCAGAGGAGTTTGGGGGTCGGAGGCAAATTTGAATTTTTTCCAAAAGAGTATAAAAAGGTCAATTCTCAAAGGAAAACTCGTGGAAAATAGAAGGAGAGAAAATTCCAGAGCAAATCAGAGCTTGCCACGTGGAATCCAACCAGCGGAGCACGGGGAATTTTTGAAAATTTTTCCAAAGACAAAAAAAAGGTAAAATTTGAAAAAATTTCCCGCCGATCCATTTTTGGGCCGTTTTTGCCCTAAATCTTCAAACGATCATATATTTTGATCCAGAGCTCAGATTTTCATGTTCTTGATATCATTGGAAAGATGTTAAAATTCTCTACATGATTTCATGGTCAATTTCTAATTTTGGTTCAGTTTGGAGAGAGAAAATTCAAAAACGGTTCTGGTACGTGTCCATGGCCAAAAATGACATTTCAACAACCAAATTTAATGCATAATGGGTCGCATTCTTCTCCAATATGGTAAAAAATGATAGGGTATGGGTTTGTAAGGTCCTCCATGCTGTTTTAATGCATTTACCATCAATGAGGAATGGGCTCCCATTTTTTTATGTTTTCTCTCTCCTGGGCTCGACCCATGCACTGTAAAAGCCAGATTTGGCTCATTTCTTCATGGTTGAACACTTTTTGGCATTGCAAACTTCTTCTTTCACCTCCAGCAAGTGATAGTTGTAAGAATCAAACCTTTTTCATAGTTTGTAACAGGTTTATACCTCTTTGATGGTGGAATGCAAGAGATTTTTACATGGAATTGACAGTGTAAACTTTGTGAATGCTTTCAGTCCTCTGTTTGTATTGTTTTACTTCATTTTAAGACCTCTAATTACATCTATCAGCTTGTGTATGTTTTCCCTTGTTGCATTTCATGAATTTGTGTCTATTTACATGGCAAAAAATGTTTCACCACTCCTTTCGGTGCATCACCATCTTTAGTTTAGTTTCATTTTTACATTTTTATCCCTGTCTCCTTGTAATTTAGAGTAGGATTAGGATCTGAACCTCTGTAGTTGTGCAAAATATAGATCTAAATCAGAGGAGTTTGAGGAACCAGCCTCTAATCTGGAGATTCCTCTGTCATTTTCACAAGTCCCACACTTGGAGAGAGGTTTCCATGTTGTGCAATCACACTGGATGCCTAAAACATCAATTCAGAACCTTGATTTGCATCCAGGGGTGCTGCTGATTTGCAACAACAGCCTCTTCCTAACCAGATTCACACCTTCCTTCAGCTTTATTCTCATCTCACCCAAAGATTTATGTACCCATTTTTAATGCATAATAGCCTCTAGGGAAATGCATAGTACAACTAGTTTAGCAACTAGAATTGTGTAATTTGGATCCCATGAAGATTTCATTTGATGATGAAGTTAGTCCTAGATCTGAATTCATAAGAATTTTGTTGTCCACTAGGATACAAAGAAAGTGTTAGTTATACTTACCCCATATATGGTAAGGTCACACCACATATTCGTTTCTTTGAACTAGGACTCTTACGTAATATAAATGGACCTTTGAAGACTTTTCTTATGTGTAGTACAAGAAGTCTAGTTGTGAGGATTAAATTCTTTCTTAAGACGCTAGAGTTTTACAAACGTGGATGTGACTAAATTGAGAGGGGGGGTATAACAAAGGTTAGATAATAACTTCACTCATATATTTTAATAATAATATGTTACTATGATACATTTTGAGTTTATGTAAGAACCACAATAACTATCCAAAAAGTGATTGCTTCGATCTTCTAAAACATAAAAAGAACATTTAAATCCAAATGAAATTAGCACTCGTCAAGTAAATGATGCTCATTTTACTCATTTACATTTTCAATTACTTTCCTTGTTTATCTAGCTAACATAGTTTGTCCTACATTCACTATGTGTCACTCCTACTAGTATTCAAAGATTAGGTTTAAAACAAAGTAGATACAATAGTTTTCCTGGTACAATGCTTGAAACATAAGAATCCAAGATTGACAACGGTTTTCGACACATTAATTTTAATAATGAAATTTTATTTAATTTACTTCTATCTAAAATTTGTAATCTATATAATTGTATAATATATCAATGTCATCTCATTGATTACAACATATCATACTCTTAATCCTTCTTGTTTGGAGTACCTGTAACCAACGTTACATCAGTCCTAGGGCGGGTATGGAAATCCCTTACACTCAACAATGAAATAACACATTCACCATTTCAAGTAATTCAAACAAGTCAGATAAATAGATAGAGAGAGGGAGAGAGGTTATTGCGTCACAAATCCACACTTTCACATTCCTTTGTACTTTTTTTTTCTTTTTTTCAATTCTAGAGAGAGTAAGGAAGAGAGAGAAAGTATAAAATTCATTTTCTATTATATTTACCATATCATAACCAACTACATCAAGTATCCATTTTTATTTCATTTCAAATCCATACACAATTGTAACCCATTTACATTTTCAAAAACAATCAAAATTTCATAATTATTTCCAAAGACAGAAGGGAAGAGAGAGAAAACATTATAATTTTTGAAAGCCAATCATAGTATAAATTTAACAATTCATACTCTATAAATAATGAGATGATAATTAAAAATGTTCCATGACTAGTTAGTATTCAAAGGGGGCCCTCAGAAGGTTGGTCTAACTAAAGTTACAATTTTGTGAAAGTTAGTTGAAATGGTTAAAGTGTTTATCAACTAGGTCCCGAAAACGCTCGTTTTAAATTCAAACATAATGTTTAATGATTCCTACTTAGTCACCTACATATAGACAATTCATTGCATTCGATGGATATTAATTACAACGAACAGGTTTTACGATACCAAGGAAACTCCAAGTTTGTTTATCATAATAGCGTCAGAAAAACTTGTCACATAGTGACTAGTAGACCCCAAAACCCCCTTGCAAAACTAACCTCGAAATCATTTTTGTTTAACTAAGGTTTGGTTACAATTCTCACATTAGGGTCTAGAGGTACATAGGGGTAGTTTTAGATTTCACTAAATCGATACAATAATTCTAAGCGAAAATCGTTCACATTTTCTTAAAGACGAAAGTGTCACCCCAAGTGACTGACATATAAAATTTTGATCAAAACTTGTTTTTCTAGGGTGTCAAGTTGATTTTATTAGGTATATTTTTTGCCTTCATGGTGTCCCAATCAAGTAAGAATCATATTGGATGTCTAGTTTAGTAAAACAATTTTCTTTTGCGCTACATGCGCGCGATCACAACTTCTTCTTTTTTAGTATGGTAAGTGTTTCATTGTTTTTAATTATATAATCATCCTCTATTTTTCCAAAATAATTAATACCCAAACAAAAAAATGATAAAAATGTGAAACTTGAATCCAAGAGGGAGGGAAATCTATTCACTTTTTCCCAATGCTTGCTGGAGACATTAGCTAGGGATTTTCACCATGGCTCTTGACCGATAAAGAGTATTTGGTTGAAATTTTCTATTTCCTTTTCCATGAATCCATTTTTCACATATCCAACAAGCATGGCATTTCATTAAACAATTTATTTATTTATTTTAATTTTTCATTCCACGCATTATGTCAAATAATTCATATACTTTGCTTATTCTTCCACATTTTCTTGCATACCAACCAACACACTTGTAATTGTAACTTCTGAAAAATATCCATCTTCAAGGATCTTAGGTGGTGTCCATACCCTATTCCGATCTCCACGCATACACTGTGAGAATACTATAAGAGAATGTGGAATAATTTTTACACCTTTCAATTACATCATCCTCTACCACCCCTACCATGATGCACTCACCAATGTGGGATGCTTTTATTAACCATTATGGAATTGATGACATATACACCATCACTACCACCATTCATAATACAAATTCTCTTACAGGACTGAGTTATTCTGGGTAAATAATTCCTCCAAGATGGTGATGTTATCCCCACTAAAATATAAGATGCAATGTCCACTGCTTCTTTTGACGTTGCCATGTTTTCAACCATGTGTGGTATGCTTGGTGTTTGGCAAAGATATTGTTTTTTTTCATAGCCACATGCCTTGCCCTTCTACCCACATGTTTTAATATCCCTTTCTACTAGGGTGTCTACATAAAAAACCAAAAGAACAAAATAAATTTTCCACCAACACAGGTTTACCTGACATGCAATGAGAAACAATGATAGGTTAACAAGGCAACATGTATAGCATTGAGGAGAGAGATGGCTCGTGAAGAATTTACAGCTCACGTAGAAGTCATGGAGCTAGAGCATCAGGAACTCCCCCATCTTGGAAAACCTGATAGAGATCCATCCTTGGCCTCACATAGAAGTGCGCCAGTAGAGACTACCTGGTCCGCAGGCATGAATCTTAATCCATCTGGTGACCTAGCCCTTACGCTTGGTTTTCTAGTATCTAGTATGACAAGTAACCAATAAGCTAACTTGGGAAGTAGAAGAAAAAAAGTAAGTTAGGGAGTAAGTACATCAATGATAAGACAGATGACTTCAATGATATTTGGAGGAACATTCTTACGCACATCATCTGCACAGAATGTGAGCACACAAAATGTTGGATTCACCTCTGGAAGTGGAACTACCTCACAGACTATAGGGGTTCAGTATAGTACTATTGTCAAAGCATAGGGGAGTACATCTATAGGTCCTATTCCAGATATAGGTGGAGGATCAGGAGGTATAGGTGGTTCTAGTTCCAGTGGATCTGGTGGTACTGGAGGTAGAGGGAACATGGGAGGTTCTAGATCAAGTGGTCAAGGTCTGCAACAACCAAAAAATATCTATATGGAGATGTGTCTTCGTCTCCCGGAATATAGAGGTATAGAGGATGCTTCCAAACATGTACATATGTTTGAAATATTGTGGTGTGCTAAAGGGATCATGGCTTCTAAGCAAAAGGTAAGTCAATTTGCTACTAAATTATAGGGACATGCACACAACTGGTATAGGGAGTTTGACCCTAATCACACTTGCGTGGATTATGCAACATTGAAGGATGGTTTCCTAAGAGAGTTCCATATCCCTAAATTTGAGCAGAAAAGTATCAGCACACTCAAAGATATCAAGAAGGGAACTAGTGAGAGTGTACGTGAGTATGATTCCCATTTGAAGACACTTCTATCTAGGGTATCTTATGATATTCATGCAAGCCAGCATGAACAATGGTTTGTTAGAGGATTTATTACACCATTTAGAAGGGCACTGTCACATAAGACATACACTGATCCATACAAAGCACTGGAAGTAAATTTGTGTGCTGAGGTAGCGGGAACATTGACACTGGCATTAGTCCATTCTTAGAGGCACAAATTACAGCTATAGTAAAGCAATTAGAGAAGCTATCAGCAAATTTAGCCCATGAAACACGCTCAGGAATTTGGTGTACAGATTGTGAAGTGTAAGGTCACACTAAGGATAGTTTCCCTCCTAGATCTGTACGCTCATTACTATTAGATTATGAGATCCATCATTTGAATCATGATGTTAGTCACTGTCCTTTGTTACAATGTGTGATAAGGAAGAATGTATCTTGTTTTTGCAAAAATTTCCGGTCCACGACCCATGATACTGAATATTGTCGGTTGATTGGTCAGATTTAGGATGCTATAGACATTAGGGTATGACAGACAAGTGTAACAGATAATTCTAAGGGTAAGAATGAGCACCAAGACCGAGATCATAATCAAACACACTATGAAAGGAATGAGGGGCGTTTTGAAGGAGGTCATGGAAGGGGACGTGGTTATCATGGTGGATATGGAGGATGAGGCCGTGGTGGAGGAAGAGGTGAGTTCCCTCATGGAACATGTTATATGTGTGGATCTCCTAACCATTATAGGTGTGAATGTCTTTAGAATATTGAATATTATTTCTACGAGAAGAAGCATAGCTGTGAAGAATTCCCATACTTATATGAGCATCTGAATAAGCAACATAAGAAATAAAAAAATGCACCGGGATGGTTAGAATATAGTGCACGGTATAAGATCAGTGGATGACCAAGTTATCAGAAGGACTTGAGACATTGGTAGTGAAGATTACTACACATTTTGAAGTGGCACGTGTAAGAGAGACATTGCACCAGAAGCCTACGATCACTAAGGAGAAGGTTTTGCATGCAAGGTACCAAAATCCTGCTCATCAGAAGGAAGTTTACCAAGATACCATGGAAGTGCTAAGGAATCTTCAGGGTGAGATACAATACTTAAAGGAGTAGAAGAAAGCATCAAAGCCAGTCCAAAATGATATCAATGATCTGAGATAAGTGTGTGAAATGTTGTGCCAGGAGAACATTATTCCACTATTAGGAAGTTGGTTAAAATGGAACACTCTGCGCACAAGTATTGAGACCGGATGGTAGATTTTGTATGCAAATCTTCCCCCTGATAGCATTGAATATGACAAGGAATTTACTTTGAATGATGTTGTGGATGGATGAATGCTGCGCAACATATTGATTGCTACAGGTGCGGAAGTAAATTTGCTTACATTAGATGCATGGGTACAAATGGAGAGGCCTCCATTGTAGCCATCATCTAATGTGGTGTTCCTGGAAAACCGGACTAAGGCCACTCCCATAGGAGTTTTTAAGGATGCATCTAGAATCATACAAGGGGCCAAGTTCACTGAGGATTTTGAGGTATTAGCACTTGCAGAAGTAGACAATTTTCCAGCCTTGTTTGGACACCCTTGGTGTTATGCGAATAATGTTGACTTGAGATTCAATTAGGGGTATATCAGCTTTGAGAACAAGGAGGAAAGAGTTGTGATATCTCTAGCAGATGGGAAGTCTACACAATATGTTGAGCCTCTCAGTGAGGAGGACTTAAACAGAATTTATGTACGTGCTATTCAGGACACAAAGGTCAATGAGCCATCAAAAGAAGGCATCCTACAATGGGAGGATTCTCATTCTATTAGTGATACTACGAGTATTGCTTGTGACAATTGGGCTCATGGTATATATGAACTAGTAGGGCATGAGGTGAAAAGCGAGGTTGCACGCAAGAATGGACTTCATTCAGTTTGATGGATAGGTAGCATAGTACCTTGGTATACAGGGAAAGAAGATCTTCCTTAATTTTTGAAATCCATGGAAACATAGTGGACATATGAAATTAGGAGAAAAAATATGTTAGTATATACCTTACGTGGGACAAAAGCGCGTTGGTGGGTAGTCCACAGAGATAATATTATAAAATGGGAAGAGATTAGATTCACCTTATTTATTAGGTTTATAAGAAACAATGCACCTACGCAGATCTGCACTTATCATGGTGATCAACCTGTTCAACATCACATTTAGTAGTGTGAGAGACTCTAGATAGTAGGACAAGAAGCATTTCCACCTTCACTCTGGGTGCATAGATTGTATTCTACTCTACAAGGATGCACACGCGCTTGATATGTATATGCAGAACTACATTGAGAGACTAGAAACTAGCAGTATTTTACTACAGGAATGATCTAGACCTTTGACTAATTTTCTTCCCAACCTTCAATAGAAGAGGCATTAAAATTTGTCAAGCACTTAACTATGGGAGATAGTGCAAAAGCCGAAGAGAATATTTAGGAATTATTTGGTGAGGCAAAGTCTAGAGCACGTTTTGAAGGGGAAGAAGAAATGGAATCTATACTACTTGAACGCACTTTCCTTGTGAAAGAGAAATAGAAAGGAAAGATGGTTTACATCGTGGATGATGAGGAAGTTGAGAACCTGGATATTGAACATTCAAAATGGGTGCACGAGGTCTTAGAAAGTGTAGAAAAGGATACACGTGCCTATCTCAAACCCATGAAGACAAAGAAGGTGAATATAGGTTCGGAGGCTGAGCCTAAGGAGGCCATCATTGTAGACTATTGGTTAGACTCGGAGGTGGTAAAGATCATTAAGTTACTCAGGGATTATCAGGACTTATTCCCTCGAGGGTATCATGAACTTAAAGGTGTGCATAAATCCCTTGGGGAAATGAAGATAAAGCTTAAGGATGGTGCATGACTAGTTAGAAAGAGACCTTACAGAATGAACCCCAATTTGTGTGAAAAGGCTAAAGAAGAACTTGATAAAATGTTGAAATCTGGAATTATCAAACCCCTTGATGAGTCAGAATGGGTTAGTCCAATGGTGATTAGTATCAAGAAGGATGGAAGAATTAGAATATGTGTGGACTACAGGGAGCTAAATGTTTCCTGTGTAATAGACCCATTCCCTACGCCATTTACTGAGGAAATACTAGGAGTGGCAAGGCATGAAATATATTCTGTCACAGATGGGTTTTCCAGGTATCATTAGGTTAGGATTGCTCAGGAGGACCAGGAAAAGACCAACTTTAATACTGAATGGGGTAGTTTTACCTATACTGTGATGCCTTTTGGATTGAAAAACACACCTGATGTATTCTCGCGCATAGTTGTCCAGGCATTTCAATATTTTATTCACAACCTCTTACAGGTCTACCTAGACGATTGGACAATATATGGGCTTGTGAAAGATCATTGTGAAAATCTATGCTTAATGTTTGAACAGTGCAAACAATTGAGTATCTCTTTGAACATCAATAAGTGCATATTTGTAACACCATTTGGAATACTGCTAGGACATATAATTTACAAGGAAAGTTTTCTGGTTGATCCAGCTAAGGTTGCACTCATTTTAGGCCTAAAAGTGCCTACCAGTCAAAGTGAGGTGCATGGATTTTTAGGTCATATAGGATATTATAGAAAAATCATCAAAGGGTATGCCAAAGTTGCTGCACCCTTCGAAGAGTTACTAAAGGGGAAAGGTACATTTTATTGGGGAGAACCACAACAACACGTGTTTGAGATATTAAAGGAGAAACTTACTACCGCGCCCATTCTGCGCTTTCCCTCATGGGATAAACCATCTCATGTGCATGTGGACGCCTTTGGCATGGCCATTAGCACGATGTTATCTCAACCTAGAGAAGGTGTTTTCGATCATCCAATTTGTTTTTCTAGTAGGAAGCTAACTCCTGCTGAATGGAATTATATAACTACAAAGCGCAAAGCTTTTTCAATGATATATGTATTGCACAAGTTTTGACAGTACTTGTTAGCAGCACCATTTGTGTTTTATATAGATCACATGGCATTGAAATACTTGGTAAAAAATCCCATATTATAGGGGTGCATATGCAGATGGGTACTCCTATTTCAAGAGTTTGATTTCACGATTGTGGTGAAATCAGGGAAAAGAAATTCTGGACCAGACCATTTATCTAGAATCAACTCAAAAGAGGAAGCATAGACAATTGAAGAAACCATTCCAGATGCACAGTTATATAGGTTACAACATGTGCCCATGGAATTAGAAGACATTGTTGTCTTTATACAAACTGGTATGAAACCATAAGGAATGAAGGCATTAGAAAATAAACAACTTTCTATACGCGTGACATTGTTTATGTTAATCAATGGTGACCTCTACAAGTTAGGCAGAGATGAAGTATTACGCCATTGTGTATTAGAGCATGAGTGTAAGGATATTATGGAAGAAGCCCATGGTGGTATTGCAAGAGGCCATTATGCAGGTGATGCAACTACCCGAAAGAGCCTAGTTATTTTATTATGGTGGGAGACATTGTATAAATACTGTAAAGAATATTGTAAGGCATGTGATCATTATCAGCGACTAGAAAAACTAGGGTAAAGAGATGAGATTCCTTTGAGAGCAATTACTAGTGCAGAACCATTTGAGAAATGGGCCATTGACTTTGTAGGACGTATTTTGCCAGCTGCACGCGGGACTAGGTCGTGTTATATCATTACTTGCACAGATTATCTCACACGGTGGGTAGAAGCAGCACCTATAAAGGATTGTACGACAACTACAACAACTAGGTTTAAATGGGAGAATGTTATTATAAGATTTTAATTTCTTTTAATCTTGACAAGTGATAGGGGTACAGACTTTTTGAATGAGACAATCGGGATCCTATTAGATGAGTTTATGGTTACACACCATAAAACTACACCCTATCATCCTTAGGTAAATAGAACTGTTGAGGCTTTTAACAAGATTTTGAGCCAGACTTTGACAAAAATTTGTGGTGTTTGAAGAAAGGATTGGGATGACAAAATGTCATATGTTCTTTGGGTATATAGAACAACTTACAAGAAATTGAACAAAGCCACACTGTTTCAGCTGGTGTTTGGCACAGAATCTGTTCTCCCTATAGAATTTATGTTACCTTCTTTGTGAATTGCACACATTGGAGGTCTAGCTAATGAGAAGGCAATAGAATAGCGTATCGAGAAGATGATTCAACTGGATGAGTGATGAGCCATAGCACGATGGAGTTAGAATCAAGAAAAAGCTAGGTAGAAAGCATGACATGACAGAAACATAAGGGATAAGAAGTTTGAGATTGGAAAAATAGTACTTCTTTATGACTCTAAGTTCTTGCACCATCAAGGCAAGCTCAAAATACATTGGTTAGGTTCATATGTCATCACTTACATACTTGAAATAGGTGCTTGCTAGTTAGAAGCACTTGATGGAACACGACTACCCAATTACTTTAATGGGAGTAGGCTGAAGCCCTTCTATAAATAATTCCTCTTGGTGTTTGTAATAAGGAAATATTTCCATTTAGATTAGGTTTTCAATTATTTATTTCCTTAATGTATTTTCTTCATTGTCGCTATGATTTATCAATTTAGTTGTTTTTTGTGTAATAAGCGTGCTTGTGTGCATGAATCTAATTACTATATGAAGAATGTTTATGGGTAGAGGACTGCACATACCTTTAGTGTGGGGTGGTTATAGCTATCCAAGTAAAATACTATGGGATTTGAAAGGTGAAAGGAATAAGCTTCTATGGGTGTGATTTAAGCTAAAAGAAGATTTCTTCTCAAAAGTGACCAAGGATGGAGATGAATGAAAGGATAGTATAACGCGAGGTAAGTGGAGGACATGATAACTACCAGGAGAAGGTACAGTGATGAGGTACGTGGGCGTAGGGGCACACGCTAAAGAGAATTCTGTGACCAGAGGGTATGAAGGCACCCTAGAAGGTTATAGCTGGGGTGCGAAGATGTACCACGTGGAATGAAAGAATTTGGTCAATGAATGAGAGGATATTTGGTAGTTGAAGGAGCAATAAATGCATCAAAATTTGAAAAATTATATAAGGATGGGATGCGGATTAATTTTTACCATTGTGACTAAGAGAATTTGAGGAAAGAGATAAGTGTGAAGAGCTAAGTGATCAGTTTAAGGTGCGAAGGGTGTGAAACCAAGCATGACAAATAGATCTGTGCGAAAAGAAGCTTGTGTTCCTAGTGGTGAAGGGTTTGAGAAAAGTAAGGAGACAGAGAGGAGTTAGGGCACGAAGTTTCCACCTAAGGCACGATTGAATCAAGCTAGGGTTTGATTGGGAAATTGCAGTGTTAAAAAGAGGAAACGTTTGCAAGGTAAAAATGGCACCCAAGAAGGCATTTGTAGCATCAATAAAAGGAAAGAAGAAGGTGGTCGTCAAGGAAGAAGAGATAGCACCCAAAAGCTATTTTTCAAAAATGTAATATCTATAAGGAGACATCATCAGCCAGGAATGGGATTCACCTATCAAAAATAGAAAAGTGAGTGAATACAATCACAGGACCGCAGAGAACAAGAAGGAGCTCGATTCTCTACTCATTGCGAGGATGAACAAGCGTACAGAGGATGACATGTCAGTTTATGATGATGTAGGTGAGAAGCTTCTGAAGAGAATTGGGGTCTACCAATTATATGAGATTCCATATTTCAAGAAGTATGAGCCCTTGTATCAGTGGCTCATGAGCAGAGTGCACAAGGACTTCTTCTACTTTGCAAGATGTAAAGTTAGAATCTCATCTGTGCTTATCTCATCAGTTACAGGTTTGAAGGCCATGGGAGAGGACATAAAAAATGATCTCACAGATAAAGCCACAATCTTAAAGACCAGACAAGATTTGGGGTACTTGAAGGGTCTACGTGGTATGGATATAGAAAAATTGAAGAACTGTTTGGTTGTGCAAGCAGCAACACACCTTGTAAAAAAGTTGAATGATTAGGAGTAGTGGTCATAGGTAAATACTATGTGGTTACACATTGCGCGTAAGATGTCAAAAGGGGAAAACTACAATATTGTAGGCTACATTGTGAAACAAATAGTCAAGGAAGCATGCACAAGAGGGAAGATCAGCTTTGGGCTGTTCTACTATCACTAGTATTCATGAAAATTAGAGTACTAGACAGGCTGAAGGAAAAGGTATGGGAATACCCCATGGAGGATAAACCACCAGCTGAAAGGTTTGGCAAGTACCTATGTAAAGGGGTCATGATAGATGACATCAAGCAAAGGTCAAAGAAACTGTACGACAGGATCTGTGTTGAATTTGGAGAAGAGTGGCACATCCTAAAGGACATACCATCAGTAGTAGGGAAACAAGTCTAGTTTGTTGTATATTAGCATTTCTGCATCGTGTGCTTCCTAATGAGAGATGGAGTCTGGAGTCCTTGGTGTAAGTTACCATATGTACTCACTACAAGGTATTTCCAAGCATCTGTTCACAGATTTATAGACACGATCCGACTAATATTCAATGTAGATAAGGTAGAATGTGACTACCATACATTGAGGAAGAAGCATGTGTATCCTGGAAGAAGTTCCCACACCAAGAGGATCATTTCAGAGGTGTTAAATATTAAGCCAATAAGTCTGGCTGTAGCAGATATAGGGGCAGCATTGGTGTATCTTCAGCTGAAGCCCAAGATATAGAACAACAAGTATGTAGAGAATGAATCCGCGCTCCTAGGGCCACCGAAGGGTAAGCACACAATAGAAAACATACCGGCACAAAGGCCCACAGAGGTTGTTGAATTAGATGGTGAAGAGGAGGAGTGTGAAGATAGTGGAGGCTTGGAGCGTAGAAGAAAGCAACCTTATGACAGAGAAGAGTCACAGCGCACGACCACTCCACCTCAAGGATAAAATGAAGAGGAAGATATGAAGGTTGAGAAGGGGGATCATAGATTTAAGAAAGTGTTTAGATGCACAAGGAAAAAACCCCACAAATGGTACGGAAATCACCTCATCTCTCTCCACACAAGGAGACCGCTGAACCAAATAAGAGAAGAAATTTGAAGTTAGATAAATAAGTGGAGGAATTAGAAGAGCACAAACGTGAATCTCCTACCCTGCTCAAGTAAGAAGACAAGCCACAGAATGAGGAAGAGAAAAAATATGAAGAGATGAAGGACGTAGAACAAAAAGAAAAGAAAACCTCCAGATATACACATGTGACTACTCAGGATGTAACAGGATAGCTCCTAACATTGAAGGTACAATTCCCAAGGGTCCTAGATTGAAGAGGATGAGTGGGGAGCACATTCCACTATCCATGGGGTATGCAGAGGACGCAGGTAAAATTTTCTACACCTGCTTCCAGAGCACGATAGTACATAAGGATTTATTTGGATGGGAGCTAATGGATGAGGATATGGTGACTGTGTGCACTTGAAAGCAACTATCATGGTCAATGCAAACCCACATGGATGAGCCTGAATTTGATGTATACGAAGAGTCATGCATTTTGAGACGGCTGAAGAAGGAACCCCAAGCTAGACACATGACAGTAAAGCCTACTCTCATGTCAGATGAGCAGGTAGCAATGCATTGGTGAAGGTTTCTACTAAAGTGGCTAGAAGAAACATGGACAAAGCTACAACAATCAGAGCACTGTGCGAGGAGCTAAAGACAAAGAATAATGATATAGCACACATAATACAAGAGAGGGAATTCACATAGAATAAGAATGAAGTATTTATCAACATCACAAAGGATATTGGGGACAATTTCATCAGAGCCAAGCCACACTTGGAGACCAAGGTACTATAGACGTTTCGTTCAGCGATACATTATGTAGGAAAGTTGGTGGACCTAGTGCTTGAAGATGAAACTTTGTTCATGGAAACACCAAGGAAGTTAGAGCAAGAAGTAGAATGAGAGAAAGCCTCAGTGATGTGAAAGATTACATACTATGAAGGGATGCTACAAGCACTACAAGAAGTATTGAAGAAAGAAGACCATGCTTTGAATATATGCATAGCTCCAAAGGTACTTATCAATATAAATACCCTAGAAGAAAACACCGAGGTCTAAAAATCAATGAAGGAGGAGACATTAGGCCATGTAGAAATATTGTCAATAGTTAAGCATAAGTGTGAGGCCCTGGCAACAGCACTTGAGCCACATAAGACTCGGCTGGAAGAGCTTGGGAAGAAAATTACGTAGAAGATGGATCTTCTAGAAGGAAGAATGACCTCAATATTCAGTGTTGTGTTGGTTCTACAAAATGAAAAAGGAGAGATTGTGAGGGATTATTTGGAATCCATTGTTGTGTATATTATAGAGAAAGTAGAAAAAGCACTAGCTGAATGGCAGACCTTGGAGGCCAAAATAAAGGAGTATCCAAAGTTGATACTTCAAACTGATGCAGAGGAGGCTACCTCATAGCCTCATAAAACTTCTTTATCTATTTGCATTCTTTCATTCTTATTCTTTCCATTCTTCTATTCTTTAATTCAATTTTTGGAGATACCCATTTTCAGGATGACAATGAGATTAGTGTGGGATAATTTTGATCAGAGAATACTTGTTAGAGATCACACAAGAATTCCACATGGGAGAGAAGCCCAGGATCAAGGGCGTAGAGGGAAAATAAGAACCCACGTGCGGAGGGAAAGTTCATATTTTGGGATTTATTCAATTTTTGAACATGAAGACCTATTTTTAGAAGATGGCATGTGGAAACACACACGATGCATAGACATGTCACCACACATTGTCCTATCTTAGAGGATCCGTCGAAGTGTTTTGCAGGGACGGTCTAGAGAATAGGATTTTCAACTTCAGTAATTGCAGAGGTCTATAGAAGCACCACTGAAATTGCATGTGTGGCTATGCCTGTCAACAGTGCATGGCTATTAAGAGCATGCAGCCTTTTCGAATAGATAAGTGGTGAAGGGAAAGTCACGGACCCTATATTATATGATATGAAATACATATAAAAAGATATACATAAGAGAGATGGATGTATGAAGGATAAAGGTATGCCCATATGATTGGATACTATATCTGGTCATGCGCGACGCATTGGTTAAATTAACATTATTTCAAGGAGATTCGGTGTTTATTATAGATGAAAGATAGTTGGGCCAAACCTATTGTCATTCCTGTGTGTAATTGAGGTAGTCATGTTCTTGATTCAATCATGATGATTGTTTAAACTTGTTCGTTCATAATATCTGAATATGCATGCCATTGTAGAAAATGGTGATTATTTATGGATATATATGTTCTTTCTTTTCCTTCCTTCATCAATCAAACGCCACAGCCTTCTACAACAAGAACCCTAAAAGGGAACTTACTTTGCGCCCATCGGGTGAGCAACTCAGTCTAGGTTGAGTGATGTGCCAGTGCATCTAGGGTGTTTATCTGGTAATTCTATTGTTGTCATCACTAATCCCAAATAGGTTTGCATGCTATTTTAGCCATGCATCCTTACAAAAATAGGCCTTACATGCAGAGTGTAACAATAGATCTCTTTTAGAGTCAAATAGCATTTGTCATTCTTAAAATCTTTAAGGCCTGTCATCATTCAAAGCACTGTGTGTAGCCGATCATCCAAAGATACCAATGCGTGTAACGCAAGTCTCGAATCATTTGCGTGCTCCTCTCCCAACTAGATCCTCATCATGAAAACGATAAGTACTTAACTGTCCTTTCATTCGCACATGATTCTTTCAATACGCTTGCACCTTTGAATGCAATCTACTCTCCCACATGAACTTCTGTATTTCCTTCGGGCTAGGGTGCCAGATCTGATGATCAACATGACTCCTCTTACAACAGATAGTGGAAGAGTGGAGAAACTGTTCCAGCATTGCATCTGCTGGAGGAGGTCTGTAATGAGATAAAAGCCACTACAAATGTGAGTGCACATTGGTTTTCCTATATGGAGCATCATTCCTTTGGATTTTTTATGATCCAATTCATTTTTTATCCTTCACTTTTGAAAACATTTGAATTTTGCATCTACTTTTTTGGCATGTTTAATTTTCTCCTGAAACTTCCAGTTCTCTATTGTTTGCTGAAGAAACCATTGAAGACCTTGGAATGCTTGTGTTGATGTAAAGGACATCCTATTGTTTGTAAACAAAGTATAGATGGTGAAAAATTGAAAATACAGGAGGACCTTGAAAGATGAAAATACTTCAAGAAAATGCTACATTAACAGGACACCAATATAGAATTAAACAATACTAATATTTGTTTGAATAGCATTGTTTTCGTGTGGTGAACATCACATAAAACTTTTTGAACTTAAGAACTTGTTGTCATAGAGTATCAATCACTATATAATATTCCTGGGTTGGTGTTTGTGGCAGGAGCGCAGGTTGAAAAGGAAATGATATACCCTACCTTATGAGGGCTTGTCACTAACCTCTAATTTTCATCTATATATTGAATGCTTGAATTTTTACGTGGTGATTTCTTAACATTTTCCTTCCCTTATTATATAGTTTTGACAACTATAATCCATTATTTCTAGGATAGGGTAATGCTAATTGAGAATAGATTCACACAAGTATCTTCATGATTGTTTCCAGCTTGAGGCTGATCTAGGGAAAAAAAGTCTGCAAACAAAACCTAAGCTTTATTCTCTGACATGTAAGAGCTCTAATGCAAAATTTTCTTCAAGATTTTTTGCTCTGACACCATTAGGATCATTAACATCTACTCCTATGTCCCAATTGTTGTAGCTTAATTAAATGGGTTCTGTTTCCATTCGAAGTTTTTGCATGGAGACGGGCTAAGAATAGGATTTTACTTCAGTTAATTGAAGATGGTATATAGATCGCACAATTGCATGTGTGGCTATGCCTGTAAACAGTGATGGCTATTAATAGCATGCAAGCTTTTCGGAATAGTTAGTGGTGAGGGAAAGTCACCACCCCTAATATGGGATATGTATGAAATACATAGTAAAAGATAACATAGAGGAGAGATGGATGTATGAAAGGTATAAAGGTATGCAAATATGATGGATTACTATATCAGATCAGGCGAGAGCATATTGGTATAATAACAGTATGTAAGGAGATTCCGTGTTTATTAATAGATGAAAGATATTGGCCAAACCTAAGTGTCATTCCTGTGTGTAATTGAGTAGTGCATGTTCTTGATTCAATCATGATTACTGTTTAAACTTGTTCTTTCATAGACCTGAATATAGCATGCATTGTAGAATGGTGGATTAGTTATGGATATATATGTTTCTTCCTTCATCATGCTAACATCCTTCTACAGGAACCCTAAAGAGAGACCTGGTACCTTTACACCCTTCAGGTGAGCACTCAGTCTAGGTTGAGTGATGTGCCAGTGCATCTAGGGTGTTATCTGGTAAATTCTAGGTTGCATGCTATTATTAGCCATGCATCATTACAAATATAGGCTTACATGCAAGAGTGTTAACAATAGATCTCTTTTAGTCAACTATAAATTTGTCATTCTATCTTTAGCCTGCATTCATGCAAAGCACTTTATAGCCGATCATCCAAAGATAGCCAATGCGTGTAACGCAAGTCTCGAATCAGTTTGAGTGCTCCGCACTCTATCTCCAAAAATAGATCCTCATCACGAAAACAAATAAGTACTTAATCTGTCTCTTTCATTCACACATGATTCTTTCCAATACTCTTGCACCTTTGAATGTAATCTAATCTCCCACATGAACCTTCTGTATTTCCTTCGCTAGGTGCCAGATTCTGAGTGATCAACAATGACCTTCCTCTTACACAGATAGTGGAAGAGTGGAGAAACTGTTCAAGCATTGCATCTGCTGGAGGAGTCGATCTGAGAGAAAAGCCACTACAAATGTGAGTGCACATTGGTTTTCCTATATGGAGCATCATTCCTTTGGATTTTTTATGATTCGATTCATTTTTTATGATCTGATTCATTTTTTATCCTTCTCTTTTGAAAACATTTGAATTTTGCATCTACATTTTTGGCAATGTTTTAATTTTTTCTCCTGACACTTCCAGTTCTCTATTGTTATGCATGAATAAAACATTGAAGACCTTGGAATGCTTGTGTTGATGTAAAGGACATCCCTTTGTTTGTAAATAAAGTATAGATGGTGAAAAATAGGAAAAATACAAGGAGGACCTGTGAAGATGAAAATAACTTCAGAAAAATGCTACATTAACAGGGACACTCAATATTAGAATTAAAACATACCAATATTTGTTTGAATAGCATTGTTGTCGTGTGGTGAACATCACATAAAAAAAATTTGAACTGAAAGATTTTTTTGTCATAGAGTATCATCACTATATAATATTCCTGGGTTGGGGTTTGTGGCAGGAGCGCGAGGTTGAAAAGGAAATGATATTACCCTAGAATTATGAGGGCTTGCACTACCTCTAACAGTTCCTCTAGATATTGATGCTTGAATTTTTACTGGTTGATTTATACATTTTCCTTCCCTTATTATATAGTTTTGACAACTATAATCCAATTATTTTCTAGGATAGGGTAATGCTATTGAAGAATAAGATTCACAGAGTATCTTCATGATTGTTCCAGCTTGAGGCTGATCTAGGGAAGAAAAAGATCTGCAAACAAAACCCTAAGCTTGATTATCTGAAATGTAAGAGCTCTTAATGCAAAATTTTCTTCAAGATTTTTTGCTCTGAAACCAGTAGGATACATTAACATCTCTCCTAGGTCCAAATTGTTGTAGCTTAATTAAAATGGTTTCTGTTTCCATTCGAAGTTTTTGTTGTTCCAGAACTATATTTTGGAAGGCTGCATATATAGTTCTGGAATAACAAAACCTTCAAATGAAGAGACATAACAAATTTGAATTGAGTCACAACAATTTGGATCTCTGAGATATTTTAATGTGTCCTATTAGTTTCAAAATAGAAAATATTGAGGTAAATTTTGCATTAAGAGCTCTTAAACATTTCGGATGATCAATCTCAAGGTTTTGCTCGCAGATGTTTTTCTTCCCTAGATCAGCCTCGTGAAGCCATCACAATCATGAATATACCCTGTGAATCTTCTTCTTCAACAAAATTACCCTTTCCTATAAACAAATTGGTTATAGTCATCATAACTATCTAATTATTGAAGGAAAATATATAAATCAAATAGTTAAGATTCAAGCATCAATATCCGAAGGAACAGTTAGAGGTGGTGTAAGCCCTCATAATTTTAGGGAATTATCATGTCCTTTTTAACCTAGGAATATTATATAATGATGATATTGTATCACAAAATATTATTTCATGTTCACCACACGTCAACAAAACTATTCAAACAAGTATTGGTATGTACTAGTTCTTATTTTGAGTGGCCTTGTTAATGTAGCATTTTCTAAATCATAGTGGCCATTTCATGGATGGCTCATTCCTTTCTCATTGAAGATGAAAATAACTTTAGCAATACTATGAAATGTCTTGAGACTTTTTGTTTAGATTATGGATCTTCCATTCGATGGCGTAAAATTTAATGTTACAAGAAATACTTCCTCCCCACCCCCTGGTTGTCTATGTACGATTGGAAGAAACTCAACCATTCAGAAGTGTTCAAAATTATTGGTATTTCCTTTTCCTTTCAAGCTTCTCCTTTAGATATTTGGAAATATGTTCTTGAAGCCATACATGTTTATTACTCCTCCCATTCTTTCCATTCCAATAAGTCTATTCAAAAGCTAGAAAACTTCTTTAAGACATTTTTTGGTCCTATGCTTCCACTGGAAAATGTTTTCACAGAGTTGCATGGGAAAAATTTTTCCTTCCTAGAGATTGATGTGGTTTATGCCTCATTTACATTTTATGTTAAGGGCAAGTGCTATGTGCTAATTGGATAATCCGAAACATGGAAGGGGAAGAATAATTGAAGGTACTCTTGCAAAATGACATTACAGAAGACTCCCCTTATAGTGGCGCAGTGTGTAGAAGAAAAGGAGGACCTGTGAAGATGAAAATAACTTTGGAAAAATGCTACATCAATAGGGAAACTCAAAATCAAAATTAATATAACCAATATTTCTTTGAATAACAGTGTTGTCATGTGGTGAACATGACATAACAATCTGTTCAAATGAAATAATTTCTTGTGATATTGTATCATCATTATATAATATTCATGGGTTGGGGTATATGGAAGGAGTGTAAGGTTGAAAAGGACATGATATTACCCTAGAAGTATGAGGGCTTGCATCACCTCTAACAATTACTCCATATTTTGATGCTTGAATCTTGACTAGTTTATTTATAAATTTTCCTTCCATCATTAGATAGTTATGACGACCATAATCCAATTCATTTCTAGGAAAGGGTAACATTGTTGAAGAAGAAGATTCATAAGGTATATTCATGATTGTGCTGGTTTGAAGTTGATCGAGGGAATAAAAATATCTCTGAGCAGAACCCTGAGTTTGATTATCTGAAATGTAAGGTCTCTTTATGCGACATTTTCCTCGAGATTTTATTTTTTGAAACCATTTAGACACATTAATATCTCTCGTAGGTCCAAATTATTGTATCTCAATTAAAATTATTTCCATCTCTTCATTTAAAGGTTTTATCGTTCGAGAATTGTATACTCCTGCCAAAATATCATTCTATTTTTCCTTGATATTTTGGAATGCTTTTACAGTTTTGGAACAACAAAACCTTTGAATTAAGAGACAAAGAATTTAAACTAAGATACAACAATTTGGACATTCGAGAGATGTTAATGTGACCTAGTCGTTTTAGAATATAAAATATCAAGGCTATCGAATAATCAAGCTTGGGGTTTAGATAAAAGATATTTTTCTTCCCTAGATCAACCTCAAGTTGGCACAATCATGAAGAGACCCTATGAATCTTATTCTTCAAAAATGTTACTCTATCCTAGAAATGAATTGGATTATGGTTATCATAACTATCTAATGATGGAAGGAAAATGTATAAATCAACCAGTCAAGATTCAATCATCAATATATGAAGGAATTGTTATAGGTGGTGCAAGTCCTCATATTTCTATGGTAATATCATGTATTTTTCAACCTTGCACTCCTGTCACATACCCAAACCCAGGAATATTATATAATGATGATACTCTATCACAAAAATTGTTTTCATTTTAATAGATATTTATGTCATGCCCATTATTAGTGCAAAATCACAGCACCCCTGAATGACCTGGGTTTGAAATGGGGCATTCGGTGTGATTGCACAACATTGGACCAGCTCTCAAATTATGGGACTTGCAAAACTTGAGATGGCCCTCTAGAGAAGGTTGGTTCCTGCTTCCTAATCTACCTTCCACAATCTACTCCAGTGTAGGCAAAGCTAACCTATCCTAATCTAACCATTCCAAGGAGAGAGAGAGAGAGAGAGAGAGAGAGAGAGAGAGAGAGAGAGAGAGCGAGGGTGAAAGGGAGCCTACACTAAGCAGTGATACACCAGAAAAGGAAGTGGCTAATCACAGACCCAACTACCTGAAGTGGAGAGAGGTGAGCAGAGGAGAGAGTGGACAAGATGCATCACTGACTAGAGATGAAGTTCACATGGAACACCACTTCAAAACCCATTAATTACAGCTCCCAGAACCTGCAATAAACATCAGAGTATGCATAGTATACCCTATAATGATGAGAGGTAAGAAGAGACAATAAAATGAGCCAAGGATGGACAGATGCATCACGAAACATATTATATTTCTCCGAAAGTTACAGGGTACATCATCCGTGGGAAAGGGGCAAGAAAATGCCTTTACAAAGCCATGAGAAAAGGCTTAGACTCCGCATTCTACCCTAAGGAAGAAAGAGAGGGGGGGAAGGAGAGAAACAATGACCAACTGTTTGAATATGCCCGTCTTTTACAATATATAGAAGAATGAGAGAGAGAGAGAGGGAAAATCAAACTCTTCTCCATCCACCCCTACAATTCATTGAATTCCACCTGCCGCAATAAAGAGCTTTACTTCAAGACCCATGCCTCTGTCATTGTCCCTTACTAAACAAGAAAGAGCCCCATTTCATCATGGCGAGAGGTGAGAGACTTGATAGCCCCTGAAATTAGCGGGCCAAAACATTAATGGAGGCAGGTGAGAAGTCAACACTGAGATCTTTCCAAAAATCCTCTCCCACCCAAATCCAAGTTTCTAGTCGAAAGATATGGTTGTCTGAAGATCAAGGTCATGGGCACACAATGTTTAAAAGAGTGTTTCTATACCAGGTCCACGTGGCATCCTCACCCATCTTGAAGATTCAGATCCTTCCTTTTTCTCTCGAATTCATGCCGGACTGACATGTGGCAGCTTCCATGGGCTCCTCTGTTTTCCTTTGTATTCTACTCAAGTTAGCAGAGACACTTTGTTTGACCTGAGACATGCGGAGGCTTCGTGCTTGTTTAAAAACTGCCCCTATTTTTACCTTTGAAATTGTGTGGTCAAGACATGTGGAGACCTCCGTGGGCTCATGGAATTTCTAACAACCGACCTTACCTCTTCGAACTCTGGGACACGTGGTGGGTTGGCGCTCATTTAGGAACTACATTTTAGGTTATGCCCTATAAATTGTGTTGATGAGACATGTGGTGAGCTGGCGCATGTATGGGGACAACCTATAGGTTCACCTCTTGAAAGTGTGCCAAAGAGACACGTGGCTCCTTCCATTGGCCTTTTCCTTTCTTTGTATTTCAGCTAAGTCCCCTTTGCTTGGTAAGGCCATATGTCTGACCTTGGACATGTGGAGGCTCAGGGCACATTTGGGAACCCACTTCAAGTTTTAATTTTGAAATTGTGTCATACTGACACGTGGTTCCTTCCATTGGCCTACCTCTTCTTATACTTTTCAATGACCACCTCTACCTTTTTGGGCTCTGGGCATGTGGTGGCTTGGTGCTAGTTTGGGGGCTGCCTCTAGATTTTATTTTCAAAATTATGCCGATGAGGCATGTGGAGTATTCCACTTACCTTTTGTACTTATCCAATTTGATCCTACTCCCTTTTTGGTTCTTAGACACGTGGAAGCCTCGCGCTCATTTGAGTCTTTACTTTGGGTCGCACCTTTGAATTTGCGTTGATGCGACACATGGTGCCATCTTCTAGTTCTCTATACTTAGCCAATTTAAATGGCCTGCTTTGTCTCCCTTTTTTGACTCTGTTAGACCCTTGACACATAGATAGTTGGCACTCATTTGAGTCTCCACACTTTGGACCCAACCTTGGAGTTGCGTCAGTGAGACACATGGAGGCTTCCACTGACACCCTTATACTTAGTTGTTTTAAACGGCTAGTTTTGTCCCCTTTTCAGACTTGGGACAAGTGGAAGCCTCGTGTTCATTTAGGAACCCACTTCAAATTTTACCTTTGAAGTTGTGCCGAGTTGACGCATGGATCCTTCCATTAGTTCTACCCCATTTTGACTTTTTAACTTCTATTTCTTTTTTAGATCTTGGACAAGTGGAATCCTGGCACCTGTTTGGGGTCTTTTTTTTTAATTCAATCCTTGGAGTTGTACCAAGTTATTGTGTGGCCCCCTCCATGGCTTTGTGAGTTTTCAATGGCCAATGAGACCCCAAGGGCCTGTGGGCTTGCACTTGAAAATTGTGCCATTTGTGAAAAGGTACAAAAGTTTCAAAGTCCCTTGTAGACCTGCCGGCCCGCATTCACACTTGGGTAAAATTTCCCCCGTAGCCTCGCAGACCTGCTTTTGGAAAAAATTTATCCTCGGGCCCGCTTGTCTACATTTTCCCATTTTTGGGAAAAAATACATCTTCAGGCCCGTCGGCCCGCTTTTGGCAAAAACTCCTTCAAAGGCCTGCCGACCTGTAACTTGAAAAATATGAAGAGTTAGAAGGACTTCCTTATATCTATTGAAAGGGGAAGAAATTCCCTATCTGATGGAAATTCTTTCAGGGGGCATTAAGTGCTTGAAATATGTAAAAATTCATATTGAAGAACAAAGGGGAGGGGCAATGGTGTCAGTTGACCCAAAATAAGTGTGAGCCCTATTATTTTGGTGTGTAATAATTATATTTTCGAGTGGCCCTATTAATGAAGAGACATAAAGAATTTTAATTGAGCTATAGAAATTTAGATCTCTAAGAGATTTTAATGTGTCCCACTGGTTTTAGAATAGAAAATCTTGAGGTAAATCTCACATTAAGATCTTATACATTTCAAATAATCAATCTCAGGGTTATGCTTGCAGATCCTTTTTTCCATGGATCAACCTCAATCCGACACAAACATGAAGATAAATTTGAATCTTCTTCTTCAATAGGTTCACCCTGTCCTAGAAATGAATTGGATTGTGGTTGTCGTAACTATCGAATTATGGAAGGAAATGTATAAATCAACCAATAAATATTGAAGCATCAATATCTACAGTACTGTTAGAGGTGATGCAAGCCCTCATAATTCTAGGGTAATATCACGTCCTTTTCAACCTCAGACTCCGACCACACACCCTAACCCAAGAATATTATATAATAATGATATAATATCACAAAAAAATCTTTCATTTCACCTCATTTTTATTTCATGTTCACCACACGACAATAATGTTATTCAAACAAATATTGGTATTTAATAATTCTAATTTTGAGTGACCTTGTTAAAGTAGAATTTTGTAAACCATAGTGGCCATTTTCTAATGAATCCTTCCTTACGCTCATTTAGGAATAAAATAACTTTAACAACATTATGTAGTGCCTTAAAACTTTTTATTTAACTTCTGGCCCTTCCATTTAATGGGATAAAAGATAATGTTATAGATAGTCCTTCCTCCCCACACCCCCTTTGTTGGTTATGTTTCATGTATGACTGGAAGATGATCAACCATTGATAAATGTTTGAATTTCTTTGTATTCTCTTTTCCTTTGAATCTTCTTTTATGAAGCTTTGTCGTTATGTCGTCTAGTGGTTGGATTGAAAGTTGGAATATTGGATTACTAAGTTGTCGGCCTTAGCGGGAAAATTCCATATTTGTTCCAAATTTCTTTAAGCCACGCACATGTATTACTCCTCCAATTTTTTCCCTTCCAAGAAGTCTGTGTAAAATCTATAAAATTTCTTAAAGACTTCCTCTATTGCAATTCCTCCACCAGAAAAGGTTTCCACAAAGTTACATGGGAAAGTTGTTACCTTTCTAGAGATTCAGATGGTTTAGGCCTCAATAAAATTCTACATCAAGGGAAAGTGTTTTGTGCCAAATGGATAATCTAAAGCACGGAAGGCGAAGAAACATGGAAGGTGCTCTAGTAAAAAAATTTGTAGAAGCATCCCCTTATGATTGTACTACCTAAAAAGGCAGTGGATTTTCTAATCTACTCATTGCTCCTATTTTAGTCAAATTATTTGGTACCTTTGTGATCAAAAGTATTTGGAAGTCTTGGGATTAAATCAGACCATGGTTCCTATTGAACGCAAATAGATTTTGTGATGGCCTTTCACTTAATTACCACAATGTATGGTGATCTCTTATCTTTCAATGCCAAGATTATTATCTGGTCGAGGTCTCTTGGTTTCTTGCGCTTTTCCTTTTCAAGAAAGGAATTTGCACCATCTAAGATCTCTTTTGAAAACACACTCAATCTTAGCTTCCGTAACAAGAGCTCAAATCTCAATTCAAATTATCTATTCTTAATCAAACTATTAGCAATAATATAATTTCCTTTGTTTCAGATCACATGATCCACAAAATCTTTGTTCCTTCATCTTGTCCCTAGTGGACAGACAAGAAGTGGTATGTGGACATCCCATTCTGGAATTTCTTGGCTGGTCAAGGTTATGCCTGGATCTTGCCTCATTTTCTCATGGTGGGAAAGCTCACTACCCAATGGGGAATGCGATCTTCATCATCAATCTAGAATACAAGATTTGATTTTTTTGGTCTTCGTATGTGGAACCCAAATTTTGTGGTGTATTCTTCACCAAGGCCTTCCACTCGGTATCTGTTTGGTTTACCTGATTGTTTCTGACCACAAATGTCCCTTTTGTGGTCATCTTGAAACCTTTCCTCTCTTTTTCTTGTATTTTTACAAATCCTATAATTCTTGGAATTGGAATCATTCTTTCTTCCTTCCCTTCTGACCAGAGTGTTTTACTTCACATCATGTTATTTTAGGAGACAAACCTTTGATGCCCCAAAACGTTTCCCATATTTGGCGTGCTTTCAAATGGGAAATTTTATTCTGGCTTTAGAAATAAAGTAATTATTGTTTATTTTCTAATGTTGAAGTTTATCAACAATTGTCTATTTATAAAAAAGATATGGTTATCGTGAATCTATTATTGTAGATTAAAGTTCAATCTAACAAAGTGGTGATCGAGGTGGAACATTTGTAAATGTTCCTTCATCACTGGGGTGACACATCTTGCAATGTTTCTTTTGAACGACCATCCCCTTCTCACCACTCTCCACCATAAGGTGGTACTAATGGGCATCCTAGAGGTGGTGGCCACTAGATTCGATCAGAAAACTGCTCGTTTAATTGGGCCCACCGATCTCCCTATAGCTAGTATAAATGGAGGAGCTTCTCCCTTCTTACTTCATCATGCCACTGAGGTTGGGATGCCCCTGCCACCTAGAATTCTTAGTGTTTCACCGTTTTCTCTATGTTTTGAATGTGACGAAATAGATAATGTTATAGGATGAGGAGGAATATCTATCGTGTTGGTTGATTGGAGGTTGATGCACATGTTCTAACTTCTCAATCCGATGTTGATTGTGAGAGATTCCTTTTGGCTAGGAGAAACTACCTGAAATAGAAAACAAGACCACAAAAGAAGAGTTAAAAAATATATGGCAGTGGAATTCCTAGCATGTGCTAGATCTGGGAAGTGTGATACTCCCTAGATGGGTGTCAATCCACTATTTAAAACAACTTAATGTGAGAAATAAACAAATTCCTACTGTAGTTGATATTATTTAGGTATCTCATTCAAATACAATAAGAAAATATAATCATAACATGCTAGGCTATAATCAGATATGAATGGAGGGGTAATTTTTAAAGTACTGGGACTTGTAAGGGTTAGGTTCTAGGTTGCTTAGGTCATTTGGATCAAGGTTCTTAGGTTCTGTTATTAGCAAAGGTATTAAACACAGATACCGACATTGGTTTGGTATAACTGATGACGGTTTAAAAGGTACTGATGACGGTCATGGGTAACCAATGTCAGTAGGGTTGGGGTGAAAGAAACTTAATGGGATTTGGTTGTAGAGGTTGATCTGAGGTTAAAATGAGACAAAAGGGGGGTGGATAGGTCTATGGGAATCTTAGGTATACTCAGAGATGTGCAACAATCAAATATAGATGATTTAATGGTGTGGATGGAGGAAAGGTTGAGTTTACAGGCAAGTAAATCATAGAGGAATGACAATGCAATTGGAAAATGATAACAATGGTAGAAGAACTTAATAGAATGAAGTAGAAATAGATGATGCTGGTTAAAAGTATTCTTACTATGGTGCAGGTTCAAATGGCTAGATGGTGATGAGGGTTGATCAGAGGAATGATGTTTGGTACTACGGTAGTGCTTCCCGGAATGTTACCATGAGTGCAATACCTTTGGATATATCCTCGTGCTAGCTATGGATGTTTGGAGGTACAAAAAGGCTTAGGTCCTACTTGCATGGAGATCTCTTTTCTTCTCCTCCATCCCAGAATGTGCCAACCTCTCCCACAAGGTTCCTAAAGTGAATAAATGGTAACTGAAAATGGTTCATTATTGGCTAGCGTTGGTTTCGAGATGACTTGCATCGATTAAGGTGGGATTCCCTAGGTTTACTAAAAATGACAGATCTTGGCAATCACTTGGGCCAAGTTTGTTTTCTTCTTATGGATCAAAATGGAAGTTTCCCTTCTAATGAGCAGGAATGTGTTTAGAGGAATAATAGGCATGTGCTTTTAGGGTTAAACTAAATCTTAGCTCATTAAGGTAAGTAGGACTAAGTCTTAGTTAGTTATGGAAACATGCTATGAATAGGTCTATAGTGAGGTGGAAATTAGTTTAATTAGGGTAATTAAATAATAAATATTGTGAGAATAGGTATTAATTTAATTGAAGTAATTGAAGTAATATTAATATGGGGTGAAAGGGGCCATGGTTAGAGGAACATGTTTAAGTTTTTTATTCAACCAGGGGCTAAGGGGAGTGTGATAAAATTTTGGTGTCTACATTTTCCCTTTTTTGTTGTGTACCTTGTATTGGTAAGCTACACTAATAAAAATAAGATTTGGGTGTGGCATGTGTGGGTGAAGATGATTCCCCTCAAACCAGGAACTGATGAGGTGTAAGACATAATTAGTGAGTGGCTTGATAAAAAGGTGGATGTGATGAAAATGAAGGTAAGTGGGCCTGAGTGTAGTTGTTAGCATATGGGGTACATGGGTAAATGTCAAAGTGGGAAATTAGGTAAATGGGCCAGGTTCAAAGGTAGTGGTAGTCAAACACATGCACATTTTATAAACTATGACATGGTACCAAGTGGAAGATCTTGTAAACTCTATGTCATCTAAGGTCGATAGGTTTATCCCAACAAGGTTGAAGTGATTATGTTAGCCAAGGTATATGATATGGTGCGGAAACACAACGTAGATTAGGTGCATGAATGTTTAGGTATGTTCTGGTACACCAAAGGTTGGGTTGGGATAAACGGCATGACAATAGGCAAGGTAAGGTCATTAGGAAAAAGAACATAGGTAGCAGCACCGCAAGGTATAGCGAGCACATAGGTGCAAAGGTCTTTAATAGTGTGTTGGGTCCAGGAATATAGATCACGCCATGGGTAGGGCCGAGGTATAGGTAAAATAATAGGTCCCTAAACGTAATTAAGGACATGCATAGGTAATGTGGGTAAGGTCACAAGGTGGTGGGAAAGGATAATGTTGGGATCAAAGCGGGTAAAAGAGGGGACAAAGGGAATGAGAGATAACCGATGTTGGTTATGGAGTGACCGAATTCAATTGGGTAAGGCTTGACTTGACCGATGTTTGTCATGTCGATTTGGGTATTTAAAAATAAAAATACATATAATACGGATTCATTTGTATTGCTTGGATTTTGTGAAAACGACAGAGCACCGAAATTTTTGTACCTTTTCGAGAGGAAAGCACAAGGGACTGTACCCGATTGAGGTGGAGAGATCTAGTTTGTGAGAGGAGCTAGGTAGACGGGTCCATGAGATCGGTGTGGAGAATCTAAGTGGGTGGAGGTGAGGTGACTATTTGGTGATGGTAGAAGCGGGAGAGGGGTCGGGTGGGCCACTAGCGCATCGGCCAGTCGTGCCACCATGCCGAAGATATCAAGACGAGGTAAGATCTCATCCTTTCTTCATATTTGTTGTGGGAAAAAGGGGATATGGGTAGGAATGGTCTGGTAGAGGTGATAATTAAAATTTGTGGTTAAAATTCATGTAATGAGGGATGGGAGAGGTCATAGGTAGGGTAAATATGGGCAAGGAGGGATTTAGGTGAGGTTTGGGTAGGGTAGGAGAATTTATTAGGTGAATTTGGAGAATTTGTGGGGAGAAAAAATTGGGGTTTGCGGGTTTATTCATGGTGACAATGACCAGCATCGGTCAAGAAGTGGCCAATGTCGGTAAGATATAGCTGGCATCGTTAAAATAACAGATGACCGATGTCGATTACTAGTGACCGAGGTTGGTTGGTATTTTAAGGAAAAAGAGGTTACACAAGGGTTTTAAGGGGCTGGAAATTGTGATTTGTAAATTTAAGCAGGTTGAGGGTAGGTAGGGTAGGTTATGCAGGTTGCAAGGAAGGAAAATAGGAAGGAATTGCAGGAATGGGTTAGCTAGGTAAGGGGTGTTTTGGAAATGGTTATGGGTTTAACAATGGTGTGATTGTTTGGATGCAGGTGAGAGACCAGCTATGGATGTGGGATAGAGTTCCACCTCTATTGGTAGCGGTGCGAGGAGACATGATCGATGAGGAGTGGAGGCACGTGACCGACATGGGTCTAGTTTGTATCTGATGTTATAGGCATATAGTGTGTGATCCTAGTTTTATGGTCACTCTCATCGATAGATGGGATTCCGTAACTAACACGTTCCATCTTCTGATAGGTGAGACCATAATCACCTTAGAGGAAGTGTACAGGATCCTGAGATTACCGATAGTGGGAGCGCAGGTGTACTCCATGTCATCAGAGGCCTCCAAGGAGATGATGTTGACATTATTTGGAAAGGAGATGCCCAAGATGAGGTTCCATAGTGCAAGCATGAGCTATGGAGAGATGTACGAGGCCCATCCTGAAGAGATGTGGTTATTTATTTTGATTATTGAGGAAATGTGCTATTTTGCACTACCAGATGCAAAGGGTGGGAGATTAGCATGGGTATTGATGGGGGTTCTACATGATATGATGGATGACAGGACCCGGTTTGCATGGGCACTAGCCTACATGGTGTAGATATATAGTGAGCTATGGTCCTATGGGAGGATATGAAGGTTCAACTTGTGTTATACCTTCCTTCTTCAATGTTTGGCCTATGAGCACATTATGTGCGTGCAGCTGATTGGCTTACCCTGACTGGATGCATTTGAGCCAAGTATGGTCCGGGTTGGTTATTAGTGTTGGGTGCCAGTTGGTGGAGTGCTTCAGGGGCTAGGGCTATGCATTATGTAGCTCACTACAAGAAGATGCTACAGGGGTTGTCAGGAGTAAACATTATGTGGAGGTCGTATGTGGTATATCCACCATACAGGCACATGGCTGATGAGTTGGATGATCTACAACTGCTCAGGTGGATAGAGGGGTGTTGTGCTAGGGAGCACAAGATGATACCAATAGATAGAGTTCGGCGGTAGTTTGGGCTTCCCCAGGATGTACCACCACCATTTCCGTAGTATATGAGGGATGACATGGAGAGACCTATGTCTCCACCCCAACCTATAGTGCTGACAGGGTAGGAGGAGAAGCCGGTGGACCGATAAATAGATGATGTCAGCTGTACAGATGCATATAGACAGTGGTGGGTATCCTAGTTACGAGTAGCACCACCTAGACTAGGGAATCCAAACGTGGCTACCCTCACAATCTAGAAAGACACATTACAAGGACAGGTGGCCGCATTACAGGCCCAGATTACTAGTTTACAAGGGTAGCTGATGGGGTCACAGGTAGAGGTAGCCACATTATAGGCATAGGTGGTGGCCCTTCAGGCCCAGATTATTGCAAAAGCACCAGATAGGTACTAGTATAGGCATAGGTACAGGTACAGGGATAGGGTCCCTTATTACAGGTAGCAGTAGGACAAGGTCCTTGAAGAAAGGTACAGGGGCCGAGACCAATGGCACCTCCGCAGACCATACCGATGGCTAGGTTCAGGGATGCCCTAGGTGAGGCATGATACTATCAGGATAACTTGATGGTTGTAAGGATAGATGTCCGCTCTTATGCCGAGCATAGAGAACAACATGCCTCGAGTGAGAGGACTAGGTCCCGCACTCATAGTGTGGAGAGTACAGGGGCTCGGCTAGCCTAGTGAAAGGAGCAGGGTGAGGCCACTGGTGTACAGAGGCCAACTCTAGGTAAGGGGCCATCAGAGGTTATATCGATGCCTACAATACGTGGTGAGGTGGTTTTTGGGTGCCGCATGGGAGCAACATAGGAGGAGTCAGGGGAGATAGGTTCAGACATCCGATGGGAAAACAATTGATATCACCATTTTGATGACATTTTTGATATATACTGGCCTGTGTGCCGATGATGGTGAGGCTGTACATGAGAGTTTTTGAGCCTTTATATATGATACCGGCCTACATGCTGAAGATATTGAGAGATAGTATTTGAGATATTTTTATGGATTTGGCATCTAAGGATACATTGTATGGACACACAGATTTTGATGATCTTGTTTCACTATTTTCTTTACCTTTTCGAAATGATGAAATAGATAAGGGTAAGGGCTAAAGAGGAATACCTGTTAAATGTTGGTCGGTTGATAGTTGTTGCACACATTTTTACTTCTCGATCCATAGTTGAATGTGAGAGATTTCTTTTGGCTAGGAGGAACTACCTGTAATAGGAAAAAAGACCACGAAAAGATAGTTAAATGATATATGATAGTGGACTGCCTAGCGTATGATAGTTTTGGGAAGTGTGACACTTCCTAGATGGATGTCAATCCAATGTTTAAAAAATGTTAATGTGAGAAATAAACAAATTCCTACTGTAGTTGATATGATTTAGGTATCTCATTCAAATACAATAAGAAAATCCAATCACAACAGGCTAAGCTATAGTTGGATCTAAGAGGTGAGGTGTCTATCAAGGTACTGAGACTAGTCAGGGTCAGACTCTGGGTTATTTAGGTCAACCGGTAGGGTGATTGTTGGGTCTATTCTTGGTCAAGGTGTAAAACACAGAGACTGACGTTGGTTAAATGTGACCGATGTTGGTTTAGGTAGAACCATCGACGGTTGTGGGTAACCAGCATCAGTATGGTCGAGGTAAAAGAAACTCAAAATAGATTAAATGGTAGGGGTGATTTGAGGTGAAATAAAGTTTGGGCAAGTGAATGGGGAGATCTGTAGAGATCTTAGGTATACTCAAAAGTATACAACAGGTGAGGATAGGTGATTTGGTGATATGGGTGAAGGGATTTTTGAGTTCATAGGAAAGTGGGTGATGAAGCAATAAGCATGCAAGGAATAGATTAATAACAGGAGTAATAAAGATTACTAACTGAAATAAACCACACTGGTTAGATCCATAATTACTATGTTAAGGATTTGATGGCTGAGTGGTGGAGGTGGTTGATCAGAGAATACTTGTATAGTCCTATAGTGGCACTTTCCCAGAGTTCTCCCATGAATAAAATGGCTCTATGATTGATCCTGGTGATGTATTTGGATGTCTGGATGCGTTAAAGGATGCTTTTTTTGCTTGCATACAGCTCTAGTCTCCTTATTTTTTCTCTTAGAATGTGCCAACCTTGAAATAAGGTCACCAAAGGGAATAAAAGGTAACTGACGATGGTTCCGGGTTGACCGACGTCGGTTCACGGGTGACCGACGTTAGTTAGGGTGGGATTTTCTAGGTTTACTAAAAATAGGAGATCATGGCAATGATTTCCGTCAAATCTCTCTATTCATCCAGGAAAGAGCGGGAATTACTTTTTTTTATGCGGGAATGTGGTTAGAGGGGATGTAGGCTTTGATTTTTAGGGTTTAGTTAGGTCTTATTTAGTTATGGCAACATACTAAGAATACACTTAGGGTGAGGTGGCTAGGTGAGGTGGTGGGGTGGGAATTAGGATAATTAAATAAGAAATATTGTGAGAAAATGTATTAATTTAATTTAATTAATTAAATTAATATTAGTGTGGGGTGCAAGGGGCCATGGTTAGGTGAGTGTGTTTAAGTTGATTATTTAACGAGGGGTCAAGAGGAGTGTGACCCAATTTTGGTGTCTACATTTTTCCCCTTTTTGTTGTGTAGGTTGTATTGGTAAGCGACGCTGACAAAAATAAGATGTGGTTACCCCATGTGTGGGTGAAGGTGATCCCCCTCAAACTAGGAACCGATGTGGCAGAAGACATAATAGGTGAGTGGTTTGATAAAAGGTGAATGCAATGAAGAGGAAGGTGGAAAATAGGGGTAATGGGGTAAAGGTCCAATTGGGTAATCTAGGTAATGGGCCAGGGTCAAAGGTAGTAACAGTCAAACGCACGCACACGTACAAACTGCAACATGGTACCAGGTTGAAGATCATGCAAACTCTACATTGTATAAGGTTGATAGGTTTATCCAAACAAGGTTGAGGTGATTTAGATATCCAAGGTATAGGATATGGTGTAGAAGCACGTCACAACTCAGGTGCAGGAATGTTTAGGTATGTTCCGGTACACCAAAGGTTCGGTCAGGATAAATAGTCACGGAAAGAGGCAAGGTAAGGTGATTAGGTCAAACAACATGGGTAAGAATGTTGCAAAGTATAGCGAGCACATGTGTTCATAGGTCACTAACAATGTTTCGGGTCCAAGAAGCTAGGTCACGACACAATTAGGGCCGAGTTATGGGTAAAATAACAAGTCCCAAAATGCAATTAAGGACAAGTATACGTAAGGTAGGCATGGATTGAGTTAGGTCATATGCATAGATTGAGTCAGGTCATAGGCATGGATGGAGTCAGGTTGACTTAGGTATGGTTGAGTTTAGGTTGGTTTAGGTATGGTTGAGTTTTGAATTCATTAATTTGTGCGATTAATGATGATTTGGATCATGTTAAGAGGTGTTGTAGTAAAATGTATGATAATGGTAAAGAAATGGTAGACATAATGAATGTATGAGTAATGATGGTAAAGATGTGAAGTAATTGTTGTTTGTTTGGTTTAATTTCCAATTATTGATATAAAAAGGAAACTAACTAGGGTAGAATGTGACTAGGAAAGGGGGAGAGGGAATTGGTTAGGGTAGAGAGTGGTCATGCTAACCTCCAAGGTCCTCATGCCCTCAGAGTGGTGCCTACATAGTCTCGATGAAAAGGGACCTCAGGTCGATGTAGTTCTCCCATAAGCTAGGGAAGATTAGGTTGAAATAGTGGAATGGTCTAATAGGTGCTAGGCATGGGTGATGTAGGTCATAGGAATGATTGAGTTTAGGTTGTAGGTATGGTTGATTGATTTTTTAAATACATGTGCTGATGATCTAGTCCTGTATGGGATAATCAATAGGTAATGAGGAAGGTGAATGATAAGAGGTGGTAAAAGACCTTCTTAATTTATAAGAACCTTGATGAGTCTACCATACCCTAGATGGGCTTATGAATGTAAGACCCTATAGGCATTTCATAATGGATTGTTTTAAGGGTGAAGAAAAGTCACATGATCATGAAATGTCATGTTTGTGGCAAGTCCCTTGAGTAACAAGGAATTCAGGCGAGAAAGACAAGGAGGTGAGAATGAGAGGTTTAGTGTAACTTAGTGTACGACGATGTGTATTTCGGAAAAAGAAACCTAGAATCCAGAATAGGCAAGTCCATGATGAAAATTTCATCTTTTTCTTGATTTATTTGTTTTTAATAGACTGATCGATGCAGGAAGTATATATAGGATGAATGTATTATCTCCTTGAGGTCTTCATGAAGCTGATCGATGCGGGAAGCTTCTGAATATTTATTATATTTTTGGAATGACTGTATATATATCTGTCCTTCGAGGGAGCGGTCTATTGATAGTGGTAGAATATGGAGAAGATATGTCTCTTTTGAGGGAGTCATATTTTGCTGGAAGTTTGACTCAAGGAGTTGTATCCCTTTTTTTGTAGATGTTTAAGTCATGGACAAGATTATAGAGGACGGTTAGGTTCCAGTTTTAGAAGACAATATCATAGTACACAAAGATTAACTGTGAAACAGGTGGTTTAGAGTGATGAACGACCATGGGATTCCATCTTGAAGAAGAAAAAATGTATTCATGAGAATCATGCTATGAGCAGAGCTGTGGTACTCATATTGAAGACAAGGCTAAAAGGTGACAAGTAATCACATGATTCTTGTTTAGTCATGGATCCTCAAAATGGGTAATAATGGAAGGTGAAGAATGCTCAAGGGACGCATGCCCAATTGACAAAAAGTGATATAGGACTTGATATCAACAATAAAATGGTCAAATATGCAAGGCATTAAGGGGCTTAGGTTTGGGTTTACCTTCGAGTGCAGACAAACGATAAGCACCTGATCCATAGGCATGTGTGACGATATAGGGTCCAAGCCAATTAGGAGAAAATTTTCCCCATTTACTTTTCTCCTCTTTGGTTACATGTTGATTTTCCTTTAGGACGAGGTCACTGAATTGAAAGGTTCATTCGTGAACACATTTGTCATAGGCACGTTTGATATGTTTTTGGTAGATTTGGAGATGGTCTAAGGCGTTGAGATGACGTTCGTCTAATAATTCAAGTTACACCAAACGATCCTGGTGAAAGTCATCATCATTGAGCATGTCTTGTAGTGAGATACGGAGGAACGGAATTTGGACTTTGAGAGGTAAAACAGCCTCAGTACCATAGACTAGAGAAAAGGGGGTGGCAGCAGTCAAAGTGTGAATGCTAGTGCGGTAAGCCTACAAAGAAAAATGAATGTGCGTATGCCAATCCTTGCCATTATCATTGACCACCTTCATAATAATTTTGTTCAAGGTTTTATTGGTTGATTCGGCTTGACTGTTGGTTTGTGGGTAATAAGGTGATGAGAAACTGAGTTGGATGCTAAAAGCATCGCATAGTTTGTGTAGGGTTTTATTTTTGAATTGTTTTCTGTTATCCGTGATAATGTGGTGAGGAACGTCAAAGCGATAGATGATGTCATGGTTGATGAATTCACATATTTCCTCAGCTTTGGTGGAAATGAGGGGAATGGCTTCTACCCATTTAGTGTAATATTCAGTAGCGGTTATGATCCATTGGTGGTGTTGTGAAGAATGGGGGTTAATCTCAATGACAAGATCCAAACCCCATTGAGACAAAGGCCAAAGGTCTTGCACAACCTGCAAGGCATGACTGGGGGTGTTATGGAGATTATAATGTTGTTGGAATTTTACGCAACATTTTACATAATCACAACAGTCACAGTTCAGGGTTGGCCAGTAACAGCCTAGGTGAAGAATACATTTTGTGAAAGTGAGACCACTAAAGTGCCCTCCACAAATCCCATCATGGACTTCCTTAATGGTGTAATTTCAAAAATGGTAAGGCATCACAAGAGGATGTGTGAGCGAAAACGGTAGTTAGTGAGGGGGTGCAAGTCAAATGAAAATGGTTGGGTTTGGGATGGAGGTTCAGGTTTATCTGGTGGCCAATATCAAGCCCCCCCATACATTAGGTTAGTGTAAAGGTGGGGAGGGCCATAAGGGAAAATCGTCACCAATGTGGATGTCATAAACTGGGGTGTTGACGCAAATTCCCATACTCTTTTGGGATGAGGAAGGTATCGATATTATTATAGGCGGTATTCCCCCCAAAGTGAGGCATTGAAAAAACACCTTCTAAGGGATCAGTAGTTAGTATGTGGGTAACAAGTATGGATGGTTTACTAGATGAAGGGGTGACCAATGGTAGAGGCTATAGCTGCAATGGGGATATAAAGGTTAGATGCAGTTAGAAGTAAGTAGGTAATTTTGGTGGATGGGCTTGTGGGTGAAGGTGAAGTAGTTGTGGTGGGCAGATTCCTTTGACCGGGTTACAAGTCACATCATTGGGTCCATATAGCATGTTACAGGTCTTGAAAGGTCAGGGTGTTGGTAGAGATTGTGTAATTTATGTCCCTCATGTTCAAATTTGAGGCATCAATGTAACATCGAAGGGGCACAACCCATAGCACGGATCCAAGGTCGGCTGAGTAGTAAGTTATACTAGAACTCCCCTTCTAGGACATAGAAAAGTTCCGAGACAGTGCGGGGACCTACGCAGAACATGGAGAACAATGGTTACCTAGGGTAGAGGTTTATGGCGTCATTGAGGGAATGCAACATAACATAAGTTACTATGCATACAATTGGCAGATATTTTGCATTTGGTCGTATGCATGGGAGGATATGATGTTAATGCTATCATCACCATCGATAATAATGCATCGTATACGTATATTATTGATGAAGACAGAGATGAAAAGAGTGGGTTTCGGGGTCATCAGACTGGAAGGGAGAGATCTCTTCATCTAAAAATATGAGGGTGGCCACAATGGTGAGTGGGTGGAGGTGTAGAGGAAGGCAAAGACCTAGTGAGAGAGGCTACATGGTGAGGGGTAATGATGGGGGCCACAAGTGTGGGGTAACTTGGTAAGAACTTTTATAGATTGAAGGGCCTCCATGAGGGCTTGACGATGTGACTTTGAGGTTTGGACAAGGTCATATAAAGGCATTTTAAGGGGGGATTGGTGTAGTTTTTTTAGCATTGTGTGATGTGTGACCCCATCAGAAATGGGATATACAGGACCTCAAATGATGACTTTGGGTGTGGGTGGTGGATGATATATTGGGTACAGGGTTGTTTAATGGGCCACTTGCTTTCTCCTTGCCCTTGTATTTCTGAGCACAGGTGGGCAATTTTGATCATGTTAATATGAGCAGAAGTAGATGAAAAGGGTGTGTCATGGAAGGTATAACGTCAAGAGGGAAAAAACCCTAGTGGTGGATACGATCCTTGTGAGATGAGTAGGGAACGCATTGACATTTGGGTGGTGGTTTGGCCAACTCTCTTATGTGAACCATGTTAATTTTGAATCTTGGGGATGGATCCAAGAGTTGTGGGGGTGGAGATCTTGGTTACTGAGTAGGTGACGGGAGAGGATCTATGGAAATTGGTGAAGGTGAAATGGGGTCCTCATCAAGAAGATCATCATCGTCAAAGTTTTCTTTAGGAGGACATAATTAGACAAGAGTGGTTTTTAAACCCTTATAGTTTTCTGCATCGACACAATGGCAGGTGCAAATTTTGGTTTCGTCAAACCCTTTTGGTTTGGGCTTGAGTGGGTCATAAGGTCTAAGGGGCGGTAATGTGATGATGGAAGTTTTAAGGAGATTGGTTAAGATTTTAACATAGGATCCCACTAGTGGATCACAATGGGGAGGTGAATGTGGGTTCGGTGTATAGATATAGCTGATTGTGGAGGAAGAGGTTTTATAATAGGGGGAGTATGTTGGGCTACTAGTTTCGAGTGTGGTGTGGTCTTAGGTGTTGGTCGTATCTTCTTGGGTAGGGGCATGGCAAATGAACTAGTAATGGAAGGTTTGGTTGGTTTAGCTACCTTATTGGAGGGTAGCGAATTTTTAGCTTTAGGTTACGTCTTTTTAGAAAAAGAAGATACAGACATATGAGATGTGGAGGGAAAAGCAGATGGTAGAAGATGGTGGGTTACCCACAGGGGTAACCGAGGTGTTGTGGAGGTAGGTGGTGTGAGTTGGGAAGGAGGCATGAGTGAAAGAGAAGGAAGTGTCATGGGTAGTAAAGAAGTTATTGATGGTATTGGAGGTTATGGGTGGTAAGAAGTTTACTTGCGAGGTCGTAGGTTGTGTGGGGTTGCGTGGGGTATATTAGAGGCATGTGATGGGGGGAATGGGTTACTGTTATGTTATTGGTTTACCGATGGATGGGGGGTTGCTTGGCCAGGGTTGAGGGGGTGTGGTCGTAGGAAAAACGGAAGGGGGTTAAGGTGATAAGGGTCATGGTTGATGAGGCTGGGGTATGAGACTTAGGATATTGGATCTTATTTTTAGGGGCTAGGGTTAAGTTTGGTGTTTAGTTTTAGAAGATGTAACTAAATCTAATTTGATAGGTGGAGTGAGTAAGGCTAGCTATTGGTATTGACCCTTAAGGTAGTGATAGGTTTAGGTAAGTGAGATGATATAGGTGATGGATTTGGGTGTAGATGCATGCTAGGCTATGGGCAGAGGTGTGAGATTGGGCCATGAGTGGTGTCGTGGAAGGTATTGCAATAGTTGTGGTTTTGTTTTGGTTTGGTTGCTTCAAAACACTTTTGGATAGATAGTAGAGGTGTCAATAGGGGGACAACTGTATTTGTGTTGAAACATGAAGTAGAAGGTGTCCCCCAAAGTATGGCTCTATTGACATATTTCTAGGCAATCAGCCAAGAGTGAGAATGGTACTGATGACGTAGGTTGGGGTTGACATGGATCGAGTGGCAATCCATGTAAAATGTATTTGAGATATAGAGGAAATGGTTAGCCTTAGACTCTGTGGGTAAGAGAGCTGAAAGTAGATCAGCATGATCCTGAAGGTATGATGGTGAATGGTCATCTATAGGTAGTGGTACTTCTATAGTATCCTCTATGGGGTAGTGGAGAGGATGGGTCAGCTGAAGTGGACTCTCCTTGTGTTGGTGTAGGCAGTGGACCTACATCTTTTATGAGTAGGAGAGGGTGCCACTAACAGCTACTCAAAAATTTGAGGGGTCAAAGGTGGCGTTGGTAATTATAGGCTCTTCCAGGGGTGAAGGGGGAACATGAAGGGGGTTCCTCTATGGGTAGAGGACTAGATGAAATAGATTCTTGTGTAGGGTAGGGGAGTGCGGGCTAAAATTTCATCTATAGAAGGAACAATGAGGCAACTGGGAAGCAACTGACGTGTCATTGAAAATAGTGTGGACCTCACAAACATTGCCATAATTGTTTGAGGTATCACCAGCTTGGTTGGAAGATGGGGCATGATTAGGGAATAGTTTCTTGAAGATACACAGTTTTTGGTTAGCGGGTGCATTTGGGCTATCCAAGAATAGATCTCTGTTGTTTAACATTTCTTAGACAATATTCTTGAAGGTGATACAAGTTATTATTGCTATGACCTTTTACATGATGATAGTTGCAAAAGTCATGTTCCTTATACCATGAGGGGCATGGGTCGCTCAGGGGTCAAAACCAGTATGTGGTTTTATTAGGTGGGAGGGTAATGATGTCAGCCTTCACAAGATTTTCCAATACATAAGAATAAGATTCTCCTATGGAAGTGTATTTTCGTTGTTCCCATTTGAACTGGAAAGATTGAATAGGAGAGAGATTAGAAGGGGGGTTTGGTTAGGGTTTGATTGATGAGGCGGATCAGCTTTGAGAACTACGGCACTGGCAAACCCTTTAGGTTTTGAATAGTTTTTTTGGGGTTTCGTAGATGAAGAAGCATCGTCTGATTTGAACGCGATGTTCTTATTACGAAGTTGAATCTTCTTTTCTTCGATAGCATGAATTTCTAATTTTGGTGCCATAGTGAATGCCTCATCAAAATTATGGAAGGTCTGCAACTATAGGGTTGGTGAGATGTGTCTAGCGTACAATCCCGAGTGTAAACAACTCTATGAGTTCAGTTTGAGGCAGTTGAAATGTGAGGTTGATTGATTAAAGCTGTGCTAACGAGTGAACAAATTCAGCGACAGGACTCATCGTCATACTAAGTGAGTGGAATAAAGATCAGTTCATGGTAACCTTCTTGACAATATTAATTGAGAAGTGCTCTAAAAAGGCCCTGGGCTACTTGATTAAACAAGTAGATGGAATGTCTTGGTAACCCACTATACTAGTCTACTGCAGGGTCCAGTCAAGGACATTGGGAATGTCCTCAAAATTAAAGCGTTAATAATGGGAAATCAGGGTAACACCCATGTTTAAAGGACCGCAAATATTGTTGTGGATCCCTATTTGCTATTGAAGTGGTTGAACTTTGACATTTCCTAATGTACGGGGTATGGTTGAATAGGAATGGACGATGTGAATAGGCTCATTACAAATTTTCGTCATAAGTGAGGGAATTGTATGGAGCCAGAGACTAATGCTTCCAGTTTCCACAATCTTTTCCCATAATCATCTTGATGAGGTCAATTAGTAGGTTGTGATGGAGGGACCCCCTCCCTATGGTATAAGGGGGCTGGATTTATTGAATCTAATAGAGAGGTTGAGAATAGGGAACCGACATAGAAGGCGTGTATCCTCGAATGGGCGACAAACGAGATACGGGCTGGTTTAATAGTATGTGTATGCAGGTGGTACAGTTTGTCATGAATTTGGTAGTGATTAGAGGCAGTGTTTGTGGGATGGAGAGGATGAGATTTCTATAATGGAGAAGGGGTTACCCGACACCACATGTAGTTGTGCTGTAATGGATATTTTTCAGATAATGGGTGTAGACTGTGCTATAGATTTGGGGTGGTCAACGAGGGGACAATAGATATGATACAGGAGTGAGTGAAGCTGCAAACGCAATGATCATGGAAGGTATGTGGGCCTAGCTGTGAAACTAGCGAGGGGTGAAGTAGGTGAGGACAATAGGCCGCATTATTAGGAGTTGATGCAACAGTCAAGAGATAAGGGCAGGAGAAGATGGATACTAATGGCATGCTGTAAATCAACTGACCAAGAGGAGTCTTGGGTTGAAGAGTGGGAAAGGTAGAACTGTAAGGCCGTAGGAATTCTGATCAAGGAGTTGTGTAAACTCTTCGTCGCCTATAACAATGGTGGTACATAAGGTTGGATCCATGGGTGATTAGGACAGAAGGCGGTGAAGGGACTATGTGGGAGTGGTTGACAACTAGCGTGGGATATTAGGGCGTTAGTCTAGCTACGAATCAGCACCATGTGATTAAGTTGATGACCTGGTAAGACTGTATTCTGTAGATGGCATAGAAAACCAGTAGAAACATAGAATATTGGGGTCTAGAAGGTGAATCTGGTCAATGTCTAGATTTTGAAAATCCAATACAGGAAACCGACGACAGGTCAGGTTGACTAGTGATGGTTGAAAGAAAACCGATGATGGTCAGGCTGACCGGTGATGGTTGAGGGAACACCTATAGATGGTTTTTGAAACTGATACCAGATTATTGTGGAAGAATCCAGTCTCAAAGAATGAAACAAGAATGTTGGTTAGAGTATGGTACACCTTCCATGTGTTACACTCGGGTATTTTTACGGCGGTCCTGGGCAGCTCGCCGGTGAGTTAGGGTCAGGGGGGTTCGGGGGTTGAAGCCCCCGAAGCAAATTTTCATGGGTGGTTTATTAACCCATGGGTAATGGGTAACCGTTATGGGCTGTTTTTGGGCCCATGTTTTTTTTAAAATGTCTTTTTCCCATTGTTTTGATACCCACGATTTTTTCCCTTGGTTTTGATACCCACGGTTTTGTAAAACTGCTTAAGCATTTGTCTATTTATATGGTCTTATGCATATGATAGATGTACAAGCAAATGTATTGCAGATGTGTTTTGAATTCGGGTGTGAATTCTGTAGAGTTTGTTGAGCATAGCTCCAAACGGATCTGGGTATTGTATTGAGAGAGCAGTGGCTTGTAATAAAATCTGAGCAAGTGATTCTTGGTGGACGTAGCCCAAATTGGGTGAACCACGTTAAATACTGTCTCTTTGTGTTGTGTTATTTTATTCTGCAATTTTATTTGAGATCTGTAATATTTTCTGCATATTAGTTTCTACTGTTGCGATTCTGTGAGGGATTATTCCACATATTTTATCCCTTATTTCCTAACAATTGGTATCAGAGCCTGGTTTGGTTTGCTGAAGTGTTGAATCACAGGGAAAGTTTTATCTTGAGTGGGAGCTATGGCAGATGATGGAAGATCTAGGGTTGATAAATTCAACGGGCAGAATTTTAGTCTTTGGAAGATGCAGATGGAAGATTACCTTTATCAGAAGGATCTTTATACTCCGTTGTCTGAGAAGGTGAACAAACCCTCGAGTATGACAGATGCGGAATGGGATTTGTTGGATCGGAAGGCACTTGGAACGATCCGGCTGTGTCTTGCATCTTCGGTATTATTTAATGTTTCAAAGGAAAAGACTACAAAAGATCTAATGGATGCATTAGGGAAGTTGTATGAAAAACCCTCTGCCTCTAATAAGATATTTTTAATGAAAAAGTTGTTTAATATGAAGATGTCTGAGAATAGTTCAGTAGCAGATCATTTAAATGATTTCAATACGGTTGTGAATATGCTAGCTTCGGTTACAATAGAATTTGATGAAGAAGTTAGGGCTTTATTAATTCTGTGCTCTTTACCTGAGAGTTGGAATAGCCTGGTAATGGCGGTAAGTAACTCGGTTCCAGCTAACTCGAAGTTGAAGTTTGAGGATGTTGTAGGGGTGATTCTAAGCGAGGAAATGCGAAGAAAAAGCTCTGGGGAATCTTCTACTTCAGGGAATGCTTTGACAGTGGAAACTAGAGGGAGACAGAAGAATAGAGGAAACCGTGGAAAATCAAAAGATCGGGCAAGGTCAAAATCCAAGAACAAGATTGTATGCTGGAATTGTGGAAAGCCTGGGCATGCAAAGAAGGACTGTTGGGAGCTTCGGGATAAGAAGAAACAACAGGAAGAAAACAAGGAGGCAAATGTGGCATCGGGTAATGTATGTCAGGATGCTTTGATTCTTTCTTTGCATAATATTACTGAATCTTGGGTTTTAGATTCAGGGGCTTCTTTTCATGCTACTCCACATAGGCATTATTTTGTTGATTATGTTCAAGGGGATTTTGGGCATGTTTTTCTTGGTGATGATGAGCCTTGCAGCATAGTTGGAAAAGGTTCTGTTCAGGTTAAGATGCAGAATGGGAATACATGGCTATTGAAGGATGTCAGACATGTGCCTACATTAAGGAGAAATTTGATATCGGCAGGGCAGTTGGGAAGTGATGGTTGTACTGTGATATTTACAGCAGACTCTTGGAAGGTTACCAAGGGTGCTCTTGTGGTGGCAAGAGGTAAGAAGGTTGGAACCTTGTATTTAACCACTGATAATACTAATGATTGTAATCTTGTGGCTTCAGATGCAGATACAACATTATGGCACTATAGGCTCGGTCATATGAGCCATAAGGGCATGAACATCATAAAGAAGAATTTTCCTGGATATACAGAAACAGGTTTGGATTTCTGTGAGAACTGCATATATGGGAAACAGAAGCGAGTAAGGTTTCTCAAGGTTGGACCTACGAAGAAAGAGAGTAAGTTAGAGCTGGTACATTCTGATGTGTGGGGGCCGGCTCAGGTATCATCTCTTGGGGGTTCAAGTTATTATGTTACTTTTATTGATGATGCAACAAGGAAAGTTTGGGTTTATTGTATTAGACACAAATCTGATGTATTTGACACTTTTGTTAAATGGAAAGCCTTGGTAGAGAATGAAACAGGTCTTAAGCTAAAATGTCTCAGGTCAGATAATGGAGGGGAGTATTGCAGCAATGAATTTAATGATTACTGTTCTAAGAATGGAATCCGCAGGCAAAAGACGGTTCCAGGAACTCCGCAGCAGAATGGGGTATCAGAAAGGATGAACAGAACAATAATGGAACGTGCTAGGAGCATGAGGTTACATGCAGGACTGCCTCTTTCTTTTTGGGTAGAAGCGGTGAGCACAGCTGTGTACTTGATAAACAGAGGACCCTCAAGTGCCTTGGATGGAGGCATACCTGAGGAGGCATGGTATGGTAAGAAAGTTGATTATTCATTTCTTAGAGTCTTTGGATGTGAGGTGTTTGTTCATATAAACAAGGATGATAGGACCAAGCTAGAGGCTAAATCAGAAAAATGTACTTTCATTGGTTATGGTGGTGATGACTTTGGATTTAAATGTTGGAGTATTAAGGACAAGAAAATCATTCGGTCTAGGGATGTGGTCTTTAATGAGAAAGTCATGTATAAGCAACAGTTGCAGGAAAATAGGGAAGAATCCAAGAAAGAATATGCAGTGGTAGAGGATCTTCCAGATGGGAAAGTGACCCATGAATCAGTTCAGGAACCTACTCAACAGGAACCCCAAACTCCTACAGTGAGGAGGTCTTCTAGGGTAAGAAAAGAACCTGAACGGTTTTCTCCTTCTCTTTATTATTTATTACTCACTGATAGTGGAGAGCCAGAGAGCTTTGATGAAGCAATGCAGGTAGATGCCAGTAAGAAGTGGGAGCAAGCCATGGATGAGGAGCATAAGTCTCTCATGGAGAACCAGACTTGGGATTTGGTGAAGCTACTGGAAGGAAAAAGAGCATTGCAGAACAAGTGGGTGTACAGAGTTAAAGATGAAGAAGGAGGAAAGAAAAGATATAAGGCCCGGTTGGTGGTCAAGGGGTTTGCACAGAAACAAGGTATAGATTTTGATGAGATTTTTTCTCCTGTAGTAAAAATGACTTCTATCAGAACTGTTCTTGGAATAGTGGCAGCAGAAGACTTGCACTTAGAACAGTTAGATGTAAAGACTGCATTTCTCCATGGTGATTTGGAGGAGGAACTATATATGCAGCAACCAGAGGGATATGAGGTCAAAGGTAAAGAGGAGATGGTGTGTAAACTGAAGAAGAGCTTGTATGGCTTGAAACAAGCTCCACGTCAATGGTATAAGAAGTTTGATAGCTTCATGATGGAGCAAGGTTATATTAGATGTCATTCTGACCATTGCGTGTATACAAATAAATTTGAGGATGGAAGTTATATTATCCTTTGTTTGTATGTTGATGACATGTTGGTTGCAGGTAAAAACATGCAGGAAATAAAAGTACTCAAGAAACAGCTAAGTGAATCCTTTGATATGAAGGATTTGGGGGCAGCCAGACAAATCCTTGGTATGAGGATAACTCGGGATAGGAAGGAACAGAAGTTGACTTTATCTCAGGAAGAGTACATTAAGAAGGTATTGGACAGGTTTAACATGCAGGATGCTAAACCGGTTGGGACTCCTTTGGCAGGCCATTTCAAGTTATCAAAGGAGCAGTGTCCCATGACAGAGCAGGAAAGAAACCAGATGTCCAAGGTACCTTACTCATCAGCAGTTGGCAGTTTGATGTATGCTATGGTGTGCACTAGGCCTGATATTGCCCATGCAGTGGGAGCTGTGAGTAGATTTATGAGTGATCCAGGTAAAGAGCATTGGCAAGCAGTAAAGTGGATCCTTCGGTATTTGAGAGGGACCATGGGGACAGTTTTGTGCTACAGTGGATCAGACACCACTTTACGTGGTTATGTAGATTCAGACATGGCTGGAGATGTAGACAGCAGGAGGAGCACGACAGGTTATATTTACACTATAGGTGGGACAACAGTGAGCTGGATTTCACGACTACAGAAGCTGGTGGCTTTGTCAACCACGGAGGTTGAGTATGTTGCTGCCACAGAGGCAAGCAAAGAGATGATTTGGTTACAACAATTGCTTGAGGAGTTGGGGCATAAGCAGGAGGAATGTAAGCTGCATAGTGATAGTCAGAGTGCTATACACCTAGCTAAGAACTCTGCTTTCCACTCTAGGACGAAGCATATACAGTTGAGATATCACTTCATCAGGACAACTTTGGAGGAAGATAAGTTGAAGTTGGAGAAGATTCATACCAGTCAGAATCCTGCAGACATGATGACCAAGGTGGTCACAAGGGATAAACTAAAGCTATGTTCAGCTTTGGTTGGCCTTCACGGATGACAGTGAAGGGTTGAGAAGCTTGCTCAGAATGGAAATTAGTCTCCAAGTGGGAGATTGTTATGTTTGTGGAGCCTATTTTCATGTTAGAGTGTGGTACACCTTCTATGTGTTACACTCGGGTATTTTTACGGCGGTCCCGCTCGCCGCTGAGCGGGTCAGGGGGGTTCGGGGGCGAAGCCCCCGAAGCAAATTTTCATGGGTGGTTTATTAACCCATGGGTAATGGGTAACCGTTATGGGCTGTTTTTGGGCCCATGGTTTTTTTCGGTCTTTTGCCCATTGGTTTGATGGCACGGTTTTTTGCCCTTGGTTTTGATACCCACGGTTTTGTATCAAACTGCTTAAGCAGTTGTCTATTTATATGGTCTTATGCATATGATAGATGTACAAGCAAATGTATTGCAGATGTGTTTTGAATTCGGCTGTGAATTCTGTAGAGTTTGTTGAGCATAGCTCCAAACGGATCTGGGTATTGTATTGAGAGAGCAGTGGCTTGTAATAAAATCTGAGCAAGTGATTCTTGGTGGACGTAGCCCAAATTGGGTGAACCATGTTAAATATTGTCTCTTTGTGTTGTGTTATTTTTATTCTACAATTTTATTTGAGATCTGTAATATTTTCTGCATATTAGTTTCTACTGTTGCGCTTCTATGAGGGATTATTCTGCATATTTTATCCCTTATTTCCTAACAATGATGACTCAACAGAGGCAATGAGATGGGGAGTACCTACCAATTGGATCATGTGATCACTGATAGATGTTCCCGGGTAAGATGTTATTTAAGAAAGATGTATATATTTTGATTTTGTGCAAGTTTGGTAAGACACATAGAGAGAGAGAGAGAGAGAGAGAGAGAAAAGTGCTTTCTACGATTCTTTGTGTCAACCATCAGCTGGGTATGATTTCCAGCAGCATATAGGTTGCCTTTAGTTTTAATGTGAGCTAATAATGCAAAAAATTAGAATGCAATGCAAGTGTTTTAAAACCTCAAATCGAAGTGTGATGTTTCGATGTAGTAAGTGATGAACAGGAAGAGGGATGCTCTTTCACTAATGCACAATGCAAAAGAAAGGAAGATGTGTTCTTTTTAAAGCACCAAAAATATGATTATTTTTAGACGATAGAAAGAAGGAGAATGATTCCAAAGAAGAAAATTAATGTGGAATATTTTCAAAGGGAAACAAACACACAAATTTCACCTAGGAATGATTAAATGCAAAAGAACCCTTGATGGGTCCCATCGGGTGAGCCAAAATGTTTCACCATTTTCTTTACCTTTTCAAAATGATGAAACGGATAAGGGTAAAGGGACAAGGAAGAATACTTGTTAAATGTTGGTCATTTGATGGTTGTTACGTGCGTTATGAATTCTTGATCCATAGCTGAATGTGAGAGATTTATTTTGGCTAGGAGGAACTACCTGTAATAAAAAACAAGAACACAAAAAGATAGTTAAATGACTTATGAGTGGACTGCCTAGCGTATGCTAGTTCCGAGAAGTCTAATACTTCCTAGATGGCTGTCAATCCACTGTTTAAAACAAGTTAATGTGAGAAATAAACAATGTTCTATTGTATTTGATATGATTTTGGTATCTCATTCAAATACAATAAGCAAATCCAATCACAACAAGCTAGGCTATAGTTGGATATGAGAGGTGAGGTGTCTGTCAAGGTACTGAGACTGGTCAGGGTCAGATTCTAGATTATTTAGGTCAACCGGTAGGGTGATTGCTTGGTTTGTTCTTGGTTAATGTGTAAAACACAGAGACCGACGTTGGCCAAATGTGACTGATGTTGGTTTAGGTAGAACCGACGACGGTTGTGGGTAACTGGCGTCGATATGGTTGAGGTAAAAGAAATTCAAAATAGATTAAATGATAGGGGTGATCTGAGGTGAAATAAAATTTGGGCGAGCGAATGGGGAGGTCTGTAGAGATCTTAGGTATACTTAGAAGTATACAACAGGTGAGGATAGGTGATTTGGTGATATGGGTGAATGGATTTTTGAGTTCAAAGGCAAGTGGGTGATGAAGCAATAAGCATGCAAGGAATAGATTAATAACCGGAGTAATAAAGATTACTAACTAAAATAAACCATACGGGTTAGGGACATACTTGTTGTGTTTAACATCTAATAGCTGATTGGTGGAGGTGGTTGATCGGAGAATACGTGTATGGTCCTATAGTGGTGCTTTCCCGGAGTACTCTCGTGAATACAATGGCTCTATGATTGATCCTAGTGATGGCTTTGGATGTCTGGATGCCTAAAAGGATGCTTGTTTCACTTGCATACAACTCTGGTCTCCTTATTTTTTCTCTCAGAATGTGCCAACCTCGAAATAAGGTTACCAAAGGGAATAAAAGGTAACTGATGACAGTTCCAGGTTGACCGGCATCGGTTCAGGGGTGACCAACATCGGTTAGGGCAGGATTCCCTAGGTTTACTAAAAATAGGAGATCATGGCAATGATTTATGCTAGATCTCTCTATTAATTTGAGCAAGAGCGGGAGTTACCTTTTTTATGTGGGAATGTGGTTAGAGGGGATGTAGGATTTGATTTTTAGGGTTTAGTTAGGTCTTAGTTAGTTATGGAAACATACTAAGAATAGACTTAGGGTGAGGTGGCTAGGTGAGGTGTCTAGGTGAGGCGGTGGGGTGGGAATTATCCTAATTAGGATAATTAAATAATAAATACTATGAGGACATGGATTAACTTAATTTAATTAATTAAATTAATATTAGTGTGGGGTGCAAGGGATTTTTGAGTTCAAAGGCAAGTGGGTGATTATTTAACGAGGGGTCAATAGGAGTGTGACCCAATTTTGGTGTCTACAGATCTATATATAGAGAGAGATGATGATTTTTATGGTATGATGATAGATTGATGTATATGATTTCTTGTTATGATTTGTACATGTGATGGAAACTAGACACTTTAGGCATGGATGGAGTCAGGTTGGTTTAGGCACGGTGGAGTCAGGTCATAGGCAAGGATGGAGTCAGGTTGGTTTAGGCATGGATGGAGTCAAGTTGGTTTAGGCATGGATGGATTCAGGTCATAGGCACGATGGAGTTAATTTTTTGGTGTTGATTTAAAATCCAAGTTATTGGTGAAAAAGGAAACAAATGATGATGTATATGCATGTTATGGCTTAAATTTCCAAATATTTGCTATGTGTGGAAATATGAAATGAGAAACTAGTGAATGTTATATTTATGTGTGGAAAAATGGTTGGTAGTTATGTTTGTTAATTGATGTGTGTTTGGTTTCATTTCCAGTTGTTGGTATAAACGGGAAACCAAGGTAGAATGTGGAATAGGAAAATGGGGGGGAATTTTTTAGGGTAAAGAGTGGCCGAGATAACCTCTAAGGGCCCCATGCCCTCGGAGTGCTTCCTACATAGTCCTGGTGAAAAGGGACCTCATGCCGATGTAGTTATCCCTTAGACTAGGGAAAAATATGATGAGGTGGAGAGATAGGTTGGTAGGTTGTAAGCATGATCAAGTCTAGGTAAATTAGGCATGATTGAGTCTAGGTAAATTAGGCATAGTTGAGTTGAGGTCAAGTAGGCATAGTGATGTTGGTGAAAGAGGAATTTAGAAAGTGTAGGTGTCGATGGTCTGGTCATGTATAGGAAAATCAATAAGTAATGAATAAGTTGAAATATAAGAGGAGGTAGGGGAGTCACCAAATTGATAAGGATCATAAAAGGTGGACTATACCACATAAAGGATTATGAACGTAAGACCCTAAAGGTATTGCATGATCGATTATTCGAAGGGTGAATGAAGTCACTTAATCACAAAATTTCACATTTGCAGCAAGTCCCTTGAGGTGGTAGGAAATGAGGGTGAAAAAGTTAATAAGGTAAAAATGGTTGGTGCAGTGTGACATGGTACAAAACGAATTGCCCACGTGGAAAGAGACCCAAGATTCAATATAGACAAGTCCATGACAAAAAATTTGATATATTTCTACTTTTTCTTTATGACTTTGATAGACTGATCAATGCAGGAAGTCTATATAGGATAAGTATATTATCTCCTTGAGGTCTTTGTGAAGTTGATTGATGCGGGAAGCTTCAGAATATTTTATTTTATTTTTACAAGAATAGTCTTTTCTTATACTATATGTAGTATGGCGAGCTTTGCATAGTTTTCCTTCGAGGGAGTAGTCTATTTATAATGGAAAATCAGAGAGAGAGAGATGTTTTTTTTGAGGGAGTCATCTTTTTTTAGTGGAAGTTTGACTCAAGGAGTTGAATCGCACTTGGAAGCTTATTTTTAGACTTTTAAATCATGTGCAAGACTATAGAGAAAATTTGGGTCATTGGTGTAGGAGGCAAAACTGGAGCATTTAGAGGGTAACGATGATGGAGGAGTATCAGGTGTTGAACGACCATGGGATTCCATCTTTGGAAAAGAGGAAAAGTATCCATGAGAATCATGTCATGAGTAGAGATGTGGTACTCATATTGAAGATAAGGATGAAAGGTAACGGGTTATCACATGATTCTTGTTTATTCATTAGGGAAAATGGGACATAAGAGGTGAAAACGACGCTCAAGGGACGAGCATGAAATGGGTAAAAACTGATATAGGACTTGAAGTCAACAATATAATGGTCGAAGATGCAAGGCATTGAGGGGATTAGGTTTGGGTTTACCTATGAGTGAAGATAAATGATAAGCACCTGTTCCGTAGGCATGAGTCGCGATTTATGGTCCAAGCCAATTAGGAGCAAATTTGCCCCGTTTAATTTTTTCTTCTTTGGTTACATGTTGATTTTCTTTCAAGATGAGGTCGCCAACGTGAAAGGTTCATTCACGGAAACATTTTTTGTAGGCACATTTGATACATTTTTGGTAGATTTGGAGATGGTCAAGAGCATTGAGATGGATTTCGTATAATAACACAAGTTACACCAAACAATCTTGGCAAAAGTCATCATCGTTGAGCATGTCTTGTAGTGAGATGTAGAGAGATGGAATCTGGAATTCTAGAGGCAAGAACACCTTGGTACCGTAGACTAGAGAGAAAGGTGTGGTTGTAGTCGAAGTGCGAATACTAGTGCCGTAAGCCCAAAAGGTAAAAGGAATGTGTGTATGCCAATCCTTCCCAGTATTATTAACTACTGTCATAAGAATTTTGTTCAAGGTTTTATAGTTTGATTCTGTTTAGCCGTTTTCTTATGGTAATAAGGTGACAAGAAGCTGAGTTAAATGCCAAAAGTGTCGTAAAGCTTTTGTAGGGTTTTGTTTTTGAATTTCTTTCCATTATATGTGATGAGGCGGTGAGGAACACAAAATAGACAAATGATTTGATGGTTGATGAATTCATGTATTTTCTTGGATTTTGTAGAAATGAGGGGGATGGATTCTACCCATTTAGTGTAATATTCAATAGCGGTTATGATCCATTGATGGCATTTTGAAGAATAGGGATTGATCTTGTTGAAAAGATCCAAGCCCCGTTGAGAAAAGGGCCAAAGGTCTCGTACTACCTGTAAGGCATGACTAGGTGTGTGATGAAGATTAACATGTTGCTAGCATTTTACACAACATTTGACATAATCACAATAATTACGGTTTAGGGTTGGCCAATAATATCCAAGGTGAAGAATGCATTTTTCGATTGCTAAACCACTAAAGTGGCCTCCAAAACTTCCATCGTGAACTTCCTTGATGGTGTAGGGAATTTAAGAACTTGTAAGGCATCATAAGAGAATACCATTGACGTCGTGCTTATAAAGGAGACCTCCCATGATGACATAATGAGAGATACTTTTAAGAAAGGCACGTTGTCCATTATGAGTGAGATCGGCATGTATAATGGAAAGGGAAAGATAGTGTGAAAATTTCTTATACCAAAGGTCACGAGGGTCAGGTGCAATGGTTCTGACGAAGTAGACCTCACAAGGTAAATAAGAGGGTGATTTCATCCTTTGTATTGTGACATAGATTTTAGAGTTGGCAAGCGAAGCAGGTATTTGAGAAGCCAAGCAGGCTATAGTATCCACAAACTTATTGGTAGAACGTGGGGTGGTCAAAATTATGTCTACGTGATGCTTATACTTTTGAAGAATCTCATTACGACATTGGTATATACCATACTTGGTTTACGACTAGCTGAGAATAACCAAAGATATTAATTGAATTAACATCTAAGGCATAAGTATCTTGGAGACCCAATATGAGTGCTTCGTATTTGGCAATATTATTTGTACAATCAAAATCAAGTTTGAAAGACAAAGGCATAGGTTCACTATCAAGAGGAATGAGGATAACACTAGCCCCACCTCCACGTTGACACTTGGAGCCATCGAAGAAGAGTTTCATTTGATAAGCAGGTTCATATAAGGAGAGGGTAGCTATGGATTCATCTGGGAAATCAAAGTTAGAGGGTTGATTCTCGGAAAGAGGTGTGTCTGCTAGTTGGTCAGCGATAGTTTAGCCCTTGATGGACTTTTGATGAATAAATTCAAGATCGAGGTTGGAAAGAAGTATAAGCCAACATTAGACACATTGATGTTAATAGGGTTTGGCGTACATATAGTGTAGGGGGTCATTATTAGTAATAATGAAGGTTTTTTGGTTGAGTAGGTGATCGCGGAGTTTGGTGGAAATGAAAACTAAGGCTAAAAAAAGTTTTTCAGCATGGGTGTATCTAGTTTCGTAGTATAGAAGGGTACTGCTTATGTAATAAACTTCTTGCTCTCATTGTTTCTCTTCTCGATGAGTGAGCATGGCACCTAAAGAATGGTCAGTGGCAGAAATGTATAGGTAAAAGGGTTGGTCATACTTAGGAGGAATGAGCACTGGTGGTTGAAGAAGGTATTGTTTCAAGGCTTCAAAGTCTTTATGGCATTCATCATCCCATTTGAATGAGACATCCTTCTTGAGAAGATGATGGAATGGTTGACAGTGGTCGAAAAGCTACGAGATAAAATGATGAAGGGATTGTAACTTGCCTTGTAGGCTTCAAAGTTGATGGAGATTAGTAGGCAGAGGCATTTCTAGAATATCCTTTACTTTAGTAGGATCGACTTCTATGCCACACCAAGAAATGACGAAATTAAGGAGTTTTCCTGAAAGTACCGCAAAGACGCACTTATTTGGTTAAAGGCAGACATAATAATTGATGAGGCAGTCAAATATGACCTTAAGGATGGTCATGTGCTTGTCTTGATGTTTGGATTTGGAAATAATATCATCTATGTAATATTCCAATATGCGATGAACGATGTCATGAAAGATGTAAGTCATGTCTCATTGGTAAGTAGCACCGGTGTTTTTAAGGCCAAAAGGCATGACTCAATAGCAAAAGGTCACCCAAGGGGTGATGAAGGAAGTCTTGTGTTGATTTTTTGGAGCAAGTAATGTTTGATTATAACCTGAGAAACCATCCATGAGTGATAGCATTTCATGTCCGGCAATGAGATCAACTAGTTGGTCAATGCCTAGTAGGGGAAACTCATCTTTGGGACAATCTAGGTTGAAGTCATGAAATTTTGTGCAAATGTGGAGTCCCCCTATCACCTTGGTGATAGGAATGATGTTAGAAATCCATTGGGGATAGTCAATGGGTAGGATGAAGGAAACTGAGAGAAGGCGTTGGAGCTCTTCCTTGACCAAAAGAGCAATACGAGAATGAATTTACCACAACTTTTGTTTGATGGGTTTGGCATCAGGAATGGTTATGATATTCTAGACCATGATTTTTGGGTCAATACCAGGAATATTGGCATAGGACCAGGAAAAAGTGTTGTTATGGTCCCAAAGAAAAGAGGCGAAAGCTTCCTACTCAATAGCATCTAAAGATTGGCCTATCTTTAGAATGTGCAGGTCATCCTAAGTGGTAATGATGATTTCAATAGTCGATTCATTCAACATGGTTTACATCTCAGAAGGTAACAACCAGTGAATATAAGAATCTTCTACACCCAAGTAGGTGAGGATGGACTCATCGTCTTGACACTGAACGACATTAATAAAAGGTGTATTGTCATCGATCATGTCAGGATATAGGAATGGGAGAGAAGAGTGATCCTCACCATCATGTTGATATGTCAAAGGTCCAAGAGAAATTGTGATTATGAAAAAAAAAGTTAGGAGGAATAGGTTCAGGATCTATGGACTCCGTGGGTGAAGATGTTGACGTTGGTGCATGGGGTGGAGATGGTTTTTCTTCCTTAATGAGTTCGACGTAGACCTTCTTAGGAGGTGGTGTGATAAATCCAATGCCACTATGGTCATTGTGTTTATGGGTGGCACATGAAATGATAGTATGGCAGCCTTGTTTGTAAAAACCAAAGCCAAATCCTTTCCATGCACAACAGTGAAGGAAAGTGTGAGAAAAGTGGCAGTTAGTAAGGGAGTGTTAGTCAGATGAAAATGGTCATGTTTGGGATGGAGGTTCGGGTGCATAAGTGGCTTTGGGTATGGGTGTAAATGGTATGTTGGGTACATGGTGGGTTGATGGGCTAGTTTCCTTTTCCTTGCCTTTGTCTTTCTGAGCGCGGGTGGCAATGTGAACCATGTTAATGTGAGGGGAGGTAGATGGAGAGGGTGTGCCATGGAATGTATAACAACATGAAGGGAAAAATCCTAGCAGTGGATAAGAGCCTTGTGAAATGAGTAGGGTGCATTGACATTTAGGTGGTGGTTTGGCTAACTCTCTAATATGGACCATGTTGATATCAAATTTTGGGGGTACATAAAAGGAATGTGGGGGTGGAGATATTGGTCGCTGAGTAGGTAATGGAAGAAGATTTGGGGAGATTGGAAAAGGTGGAATGGGGTCCTCATCAAGAAGATCGTCATCATCGAAATTATGCTCAGGAGGAAAATTTTGGATAAGAATGGTCTTCAAGGCCTTACAACTTTCAACATCATGTCCTGGCACATGATGATAGGCACAAATATTAGTTTCACCAAACTCTTTTGGTTTGGGTTTGAGAGGATCATAAGGTCAAAGTGGTGGTAATGTGATGATAGAAGTCTCTAGGAGATTGGTTAAAATTTTGGCGTAGGACCCTGCTAACAGATCGCAATGGGAGGTGAGTGTGGGTTTGGTTATAGGTGTGATTGATTGTAAAGGAAGAGGATTTATAGGAGGGGGAATGGTTTTGTCCACTAGTTTGGTATGTGGAGTGGTCTTGGGGCTTGCGGGCATCTGTTTGGGTAAAGGTGTGGTAGAAGAGGTGGCGATGGAAGGTTTTGTTGGTTTGACTACCTTATTGGAGGGTAGCGGATTCTTAGCTTTGGGTTTCACCTTCTTGGGTAAAGGTGACACAGAGGTATGGGATTTAGAAGGAAAAATAGATGGTGAAAGGGGGTGAGTTACCCATGGGGGCAACCGAATTGTGGTGGAGGTGATTGGTAGAGGTTGGGTAGAAGGTGTGAGTGGAAGAGAGGATAGTGTCATTGGTATTGAAGAAGTTATGGAAGGTAGTGGTTGTATGGGTGGTAAGAAGGTCATGAGTGGTGGCAGGGGTTGTGTGGATCGTTTAGGTATATTGGAGGGTCGTGATGAGGAGGTGAGCTACTACGTTCTTGTTTTACCAGTGGAAGAAGGTTGTTTGGCCAAGGTTGAGGGGTTAGGTCCTAGGATGGAAGGAAGGGGTAAAGGCGACTAAGCTGTGGTAGGTGAGGTTTTTGTATGAGGCCTAGAAGGTTTGTTCTTGCTTTTATGAGAAGGAATGAGTTTAGTGTTGGCTTGGAAAGATGTGGAAAAATCTAATTTTATGGGTGGATGAGTAAGGTTCGATATCGGCATGACCCCTAAGGTAGTGATGGGTTTAGGTGAGGGAGATGATATAGGCATGGGTAGGTGTTTAGGTATAGGTGTGTGTTGGGTTGTGGGAAATGACATGGAAGGTGTTCCAATAGCCACGGTTGTGTTTGGTTTGGTGGATTGAAACACTTTTGGATAGATTATGGAGGTGTCAGTGAGTGACAAATGCATTTGGGTTGAAGCAGGAAATAGAAGACATTCACAAAGAAAGGTTGTATCAACATAATCTAGGCGATGAGGCAAGTGTGAAAATGGTACTATTGTATGCGGGGTCAATGTGGATCGAGTAGAAATACTCGTAAAATGTGTTTGAGAAACATGGAAATGGTTAAATTCATACTCTGTGAGGAAGAGAGCCGAAAGTAGGTCAATAGGATCTTGGAAGGCGGATCAAGAATGGTCATCTAAATGTAATGGTGTTTCTACAAGATCCTCTATAGGTAAAGGAGATGATTGGAAAGATGAATTAGAATCTCCTTGCGATGGTGTAAGGAGTGGAAATGTGTCTCCTATGGGTAGGAGAGGTGCTACTAACGAATTCTCGGTAATTTGAGAGGCAAGAGGCGGAGTGCTAATTAGGCATGGGTAGGTGTTTAGGTATAGGTGTGTGTTGGGTTGTGGGAAATGACATGGAAGGTGTTCCAATAGCCATGGTTGTGTTTGGTTTGGTGGATTGAAACACTTTTGGATAGATTATGGAGGTGTCAGTGAGTGACAACTGCATTTGGGTTGAAGCAAGAAATAGAAGACGTTCACAAAGCAAGGATCTATCAACATAATCTAGGTGATGATGCAAGCGTGAAAATGGTACTGCTGCATGCGGGGTCAATGTGGATCAAGTAAAAATCCTCGTAAAATGTGTTTGAGAAACATGGAAATGGTTAGCTTCATACTCTGTGAGGAAGAGAGCCGAAAGTAGGTCAATAGGATCTTGGAAGGTAGATCAAGAATGGTCATCTAAAGGCAATGGTGTTTCTACAAGATCCTCTATAGGTAAAGGATATGATTGGAAAGATGAAGTAGAATCTCCTTGCGATGGTGTAAGGAGTGGACATGTGTCTCCTATGGGTAGGAGAGGTGCTACTAACAAATTCTCAGTAATTTGAGAGGCAAGAGGCGGATTGCTAATTATGGGATCTTTCACAGATGAAGGAGATAATGAAGGGGTTCCTCTGTGGGTGGAGAAGTAGATGAAATTGGTTCCTGTGCAGGTAGGGGAGTTTGGGATAGGATTTCATCTATGAAAGAGATAAAGAGAGATTGTGGAGAAACTTGTATGTGATAGAAAATAGCATGGACCTCACGGTCATTGCTATCATTGGTTGAAGTGTCACCAGTTTGGTTGGAAGATGTTGTTGATAATTTTTACACCTGTGCAAAAATGGGTAACTCGAAACTTCATTACGATGGATGGCATTGGTGAAGTGAACCTAAACTAGGGGAGGTTATTTCAGTTCATGTTGTTTCTTTTGAATTAATTAATGATTACATGAAATATGTAGCTGTGTGCTATTACAAAACGTAAAAGATCACATAGTCTGCAATTTCATGACTATCTTCAACAAAAGAACACAAAGCCCCGAAGGAAAGATGTGTTATCTTGATGAAACATATGTATAAAGAAGAAAGTAGAAGAGTATGAATGAACCCATCATTTCCTTGGGGGTTTCTTTCATTACGGTTGATGCATCTCCAACTCTAGCTTTGACATCATCATCTTCACTACTTGGCAGAAAGCACTGTACCTAAAAATAAAAAAGAGAAAATTGTCAGTTATGAGCTCAGGGTTAATCCATATTCCAATACTATCTAGATTCATGCAGATGGATCTCTTAACAAAATGAGATATAAATTACATAAAGATCAAAGGAACAACTGATAAAGTACTTTTCTATAACAACATACATGATTTACTCACTTAGAAATAAGGAGAGAAGAAAATAAAAACCATGGAACACAAGAGAGGCCAAAAAGCCTAAATATTTCTAACTGTTTTCTTAAGTTTACAAGTACAGGTTACAGTCAAGAAGAAAATAAATCATGTCTTACAGTCCTCACTGTTAAATAAAGATTGCAGAGTTCAATCACTTCTATCCTATGGTATATCAAGATTGGAATAAATCACAAGTACATACTAGTATGAAAGAAGAATGCAACTCAAAGTTCAGTAGCTATTCTAGAAATAGAAGAATTTACAGTGCATATCAGAGGAGAGACTGGCACACTTACTTTCACTCAAAGATAAAGTAAATGTTTTAGAATACAACTCAAAGGTGAAGTAGAAGAATCATAATATAAACGCTGAAGTTAACTGGAAAGATCAGATTACACCTGAAACAGAATAAAAGAAGGAAATCTGAGAAATTTTTGATAGGGCTTCGCCATGTAAAATTGACATTTTAAATTTTCCATCATGCATATTAAAGTTGTAATGAACATCAAATGCAGTATTTAAGAAGAAAATAAATGGAAGTATACTTTTAGTCATCAAGGTGAAGGACTTTGGAGCACTCATCATGGCTTAACAACTGAATAAAAATGGAGTTTCAAGGTAATCTTACAAAGTGCAACCATTCTAGAAGTATAGTTTTCAAATGAAGCAAATATGAGTGCACAAAAAATATCAGGGAAGTATAGCTATTTAAGAAAGGAATCAGATCAAGAAAATATTAAGATCAAGTTCATTACAGTCAATTAAAGGAGATCCAATTTATTAAATAGTCATGCTTTACCAACAGAGTCAAATAGGTACAGTTTTAAGAACAAAAGCATTGTTTCAGCATGTCTAGAATTTAATGGTCAGTTACAAGATTTTTTTAAAAAAATTATGAATATACAAAGAAAGTAAGTGAACATGTTCAAAAGATAGAAGTTTTCAGATGAATCTGATACACTCATCTAGAAAATAAAAAGCTAAGATAAATCAACTAGGGAGGCTTAAAGGGTGAAACAAAGCATAAATATGGAGAGTTTTCAGAAGCAATAAGAATTGACAAGGATAAGATGCAGATCCAGACTTAGAGATAATGTAATTTCCCAGATTTTATAGGTATGAATAGAAATTCACTAAGGAGTGAAAATATGTCAAAACATAAATGAGAATGGTGAACAATGTTATGATGAGTGGAATTAATTGTTAGGGTAGAATCATAGCACCCCGAAATGGCCTAGGTGTGGTGGGGCATTCTATGTGATTGCACAACATGGGACCATCTCTCAAGTTGTGGGACTTGCAAAAATTGAGATGGACCTCGGAAGAAAGTCAGTTCTTGCTTCCTAATCTACTTGCCATAAGCTACTCCAGTGCAGGAAGAACCTAACTAATCCTAATCTAACTATTCCAAGGGGACAAAGAGAGAGGGTGAAAGATCCTACACTAAGTGGTGATGCACCAGAAAAGGAAATGGTTGAATCACATATCTGACTGCCTGAAGTGGAGAGAGGTGAGCAAAGGAGAGGGTGGACAGAATGCACCACAGACAAGAGATATTTTTCACATAGAACACCGCTTCGAGACCCATTAAGCACAACTCCTAGAACATGAAACAAATATTAGAGTATACACAATATACCTTACAATGATGAGAGGTAAGAAGAGACAACAAAATAAGCCAAGGATGGACAGATGCATCACGAAACAGATTTTTTTGCTCCAAAATGTTACACGGTACAACATCAGTGGGTAAGAGGAAAGAAAACACCATTACAGAGCCATGGGAGGAGGATTAGACTCCGCATTCTACCCTAAGGAAGAAAGAGATAGGGGGGAAGAGGAAAAATGACTATCCCTTTGAATATGCCCCTCCATTATAATATATACAAAGAACAAGAGAGAGGAGGGAAAAATTTGAATCCTGCTTCAACTACCTTGAGATATGTATTGAATCTGACTTTGAAAGATCAACCACCATCAATCAATTCCCCTTTCAAATCTACCTACAATCTATCAATTTTGGTTCCTCGGCGGATCAAATTAAATCTATTTTGGTAGTTGAAGAAATAAAATTTTGCATTAATGGCCTGGAAGACGTTTTCCCATTTTTCACCCACTAAAGCTTGTTAATAATGATATTTTATGTTTCCATGGTGTAGAGGGTGTCGAGATGTTTTCCAAAAGTCTTCTCCCACCCAAATCTGAGTTCTAAGTCAAAATATATGGCCATCTGATGATTAGGGTTCTGGGCGCACAATATTTGAAAGAGTCTGTCATACTGGGTCCACATAGTAGCCTCACGCACCTTGGAGATCTGGTCCCTACCCTTTTCTTATGAAATTGTGTCAGATTGACATGTGGCAGCTTCTGTGAGCTCTTTGGGCTTCTTTGTATTTTTCCTAAGTCTCCCTACTTTACGGGGCCAAAAGTTTGACCCTGGACACATGGAGGCTTGGCGCTTGTTTGGAAACCCACCCCAAATTTTACTTTTGAAGTAGCGTTGCGCTGACACTTGGCCCCTTCTGATGGCCATCCTCTACTTTGAATATTCAACCCCGATTCTTTCCCTTTTTTGGACTTGGGATACGTGGTGAGCCCATGCTCGTATAGGGACTTCCTCCAGACTTCCCTTTTCAAATTGCGCCAATGAGACACATGGAGGATTCCATTGGTTCTCTATACTTATTCATTTTTGGGCTTGCTCCACTTTTGAATTTGACCTTTGTTGACCATTAGCCATGTGGAGGGCTGGTGCAAGTCTGAGTCTCTACCTTGGGCTCCCATCTTGAAATTACATCGAGCCGACACTTGACACGTTCTGTTGAGTCAAAGAATTTTCAACGGCTAGTGCAACTTTTGTGCTTCTGGATACATGGAGGCCTGGTGCTTGTTTGAGTCTACCCTTTTGGATTCAATCTTTGGAGGTGCATTGTTTGAACACTTGGCAGCTTCCGCTGTCTCCTCCATACTTAGTCATTTTGGGTCTCGTTCTAAATCATTTGTAGAGCCAGAAGACTTCGAGCCTTTTTCCATTTCTTCTCCTTTGAGCCCCTGGTTCCTTTGACACTATTTTCTCTTCCCCGAGCTTGCTATTCCATTTTATATCCTACCTGCAACCTATTTTTTTGATCTGAAGCGTGGGCTCGTTCGATAGAACCATTCCTTGGATTTCTTTCTGCAAGGGGTCGTGGTTGATCCAATTTTTCTGGGGTGAAATTGGGATAACAATTTGGCGACTCACAGGGGTATCTACCTACTAGATGAAGAGATCAATTTCCTTATTTCATCCATTGGGCATGGAGTCATGAGTGATATCCTGGTACTGATCCTATCTCTAATCCGCGAGCCTGACTGTTTGTACTTGGTGACCTTGAGCCTGCCCAAGAAACAATTTGCTCAAAAATGTTTTTTAGTTACTCTACATTTGTTTTATTTTGAAATTTGCAATTGTTACGAGAAACTATGGGTCTCTCTGTCATGAACACATAAGGTCCTGGCTTCATGCACCTCAGGAGCAATATGAGTAAAACTTATGTACAAAGCAAAAAAATATACATGCCTCAAATGAGACATGTAGAGTGTGCACAAGCACTTCTTCTACTAGAAACAAAATCTACTCCTACTCCTACCCTAACCAGAGAGAAAGAAAAGATTGAACAAATCCTACCATAGGTAGGGAGAAATAGCTTCCTTTTCTAAAAAGGGGCAGCCATGTAAATGGTTTGTCACTGAATGTGGCTTCCTGGATGAGTGAAAAACTAACAATAAGCCGGTCCTCCACCCAAATCATCAAGGTATCAACATCAATGGGAAATAAATCCTCAAGCTGATTTTCATTAGACTCCTGGAGGTGTTGATGGTGACCCTTGGAACTTTAAGGCTCTCCCTCATGCTTAAAAGAAAGTATGACTAGTTGTGGCTTCTCCCTTAGCTCCAATGAAGCCAAGTATCTGATTGGGCATGGTTTGAACCCTTGAATCTGCCCACTGATCTGAACTTTAACTCCAAAAATGGAGTATTTTTGTGGACCTTCTTGGATGGATGGTATGAGAGGGATGATGACATCCTCTTTCCTTTTCTATTCCTTCTCATGTGAAGAACATGGAATAATCATAACTTCTAACCTTGGTTCTAGAAGATTGTCATGAAGTGCATGTTGTTGTCTTTGAACTCTCTCCTTCATGGCAAGAGGCTCATGTTCTTAGAATGTGGAAGATGGAGGATAAAATGATGTGATCTCCATGGACTCCTCTCCACCAAATCAATCTTCCAAGTCTGGCAGACATTCTACCTCCTCATTGTTCTGTTGCATGTGCTCTACCATCTCCATGGTGTCCTCTTGATCTACAACTTGATCACCATGGCTCCCTTTATCCTCAAACATGAAGTTTGAAATCTCAAACTCCTCTTCAACATTAGAACTTGAAGGGGGTGAAGTGGGAGGAAGAACTAAAGGTTATTCTATAGTCTTCTCCAAACTTGGGGCCTCTGCGACTGTATGGTCCTCCTCCATCATGGGTTCATCAATCAAATTAGGCCCTTGAAATGAAAGCAAAAAATCTTCAATGATGATTTTTTCATTGAGTGGATTCAACTCTGATTTGATCTCTCCCAGCTACTCTTCAATGGGACTTTGAGCTGATTGTTCCTCCTCCTTAACTGGTTGTGTAGCTTGGACCAGATCAACATCCTCTTTAGACAAAGTGCCATCATAGACACTACATTCAGAGAAAACAAACTACTGACCTTCTTCTTGTTGTTCTTTTTTCCTTCTCTACTGCAAACTCAGCTTTAGCCACAAATGGTTCTTCAACCTTGGCCTCCTCTGTTGGCTTAACCATCAAGGGGATCTTTGTAAACCCAAATTTAGTAGCCCAACTCTTCATATTGTCTGTCATATCTTTTTTATTGGGTTCCTCCTCTTGCTATTTTCCTTCACTGGATTCTTGAGTCTCTTCCCAACATGGCCTTGGGAAGGCAAGAGGGGTGGAAGGTTGGGGTTCAACTAGTTTTACAATTGTTTGTGCTGGGGAGGGAGGTGGAAATTATTGTTTATTTGTAGGGAATGACTGCTTGGAAGGGAAGAGGGCAGAAGAATCAAGATGAGGTGGAAGACTAGGAGATGGGGAAGGGAAGTCAACACTTGGGGTAGCAAGTGAGGGGCTTAACTCATGACACTGCTGAAATGATAAAGATTGAGGAAGAGGAAAAGAAAATATAGGAGGTGGTGGACTTACCCATTGAAAAGGTTGTCTTGTGTCCTGTTCATATGCCTCAATCTCCTCAATCCATTGTGCAAGTTGAGGCAACATTTCAACCATAAAGTCAATCTTCTCCTGAGGGCTGTAGTGTCTTGGAAAAGAGCCTCGCAATGGACAAGGTGTCCTGAAACCAATCCTAAATGCCTTCATTTGTGCTATGGCCCTCGTCTGGACCATGCTAGCCTCCATTTTTTGAATCTTCTCTAGTAGATTAACCTCTTCCATTTGACTATTGTCATTATATGCATACCCTTGTTCTTGATAAGCTCCATAGCCAAATTGGTTTTGGTAATGCTCATATGGGTAAGCATGATTATTTTGGATCTGATAATAATGTTGATCTGGAGGATTTGGGAAATGCATTGGAGGTGGATTACACTGCTATTGCTACAAGTGTGACTTCCATGAAGGGAATGAATTTGTGATTGCACAAATTCATGGATTGGGACAAAATGAAAGAGATGGAAGAAGAAAACGGATGAAAAAATGGATGGAAAAGGTCTTAAACTCAGTGGATGGGTTATTGACCAGATAAAGTTGCCAAATGTGCTTTGAATGTGCCTCTAAAGGCTGAATCTCACCAAGAACACATCAACTTGATGAAATAAAGTGAAGACCTCTTATCCCACCGGGTGTTCCAAAACAATTAGTGCAAAATCACAACACCCCCAAATGGCCTAGGTGTGGTGGGGCATTCCGTGTGATTGCACAACATGGGACCATCTCTCATGTTACGGGCCTTGCAAAACTTGAGATGGACCTCTGAAGAAAGCCGATTCTTGCTTCCTAATCTACCTACCACAAGCTACTCCAATGCAGGTAGAACCTAACTAATCCTAATCTAACTGTTCCAAGGGAATAGAGAGAGAGGGTGAAAGATCCTGCACTAAGTAGTGATACACCAAAAAAGGAAGTGGTTGAATCATAGATCAGACTGCCTGAAGTGGAGAGAGGTGAGCAGAGGATAGGGTGGACAGAATGCACCATGGACCATAGTTTTCACACGGAACACCAATTTGAAACCCATTAAGCACAGCTCCTAGAAACTACAACAAACATCAGAGTATGCAAAATATACCTTGCAATGATGAGAGGTAAGAAGATACAGATTTAATTGCTCTAAAATGTTACACGGTACATTATTAGTGGGCAAGAGGCAAGAAAACACCATTAAAAATCCATGGGAAGAGGCTTAGACTCTGCATTCTACCCTAAGGAAGAAAGAGAGAGGGGGCAGAGGAAAATAAATGACCAACCCTTTGAATATGCCCCTCCATTACAATATATAGAAAGAACGAGAGAGAGGAGGGAAAAATTTGAATCCTGCTTCAACTACCTTGATATATGCATTGAATCCTACTTTGAAAGCTCAACCACCATCAATCAATGCCCCTTTCAAATCCACCTACAATCTGTCGATTCTGGTTCCCGGTGGATCAAATTAAATCTAGTTTGGTAGTTAAAGAAATTGGATTCTGCATTAATGGCCTGGAAGACATTTTCCCATTTTTCACCCACTAAAGCTTGTTAATAATGATATTTTATGTTTCCATGGCATAGAGGGTGTCAAGAAATTTTCAAAAAGTCTTTTCCTGCCCAAATCTGAGTTCTCAGTCAAAAGATATGGCCATCTGAAGATTAGGGTCACGGGCGCACAATATTTGAAAGAGTATTTCGTACTGGGTCCACATGGCAGCCTCGCGCAACTTGGAGATTTTTCCCATGCCATTTTCTTCTAAACTTGTGCTGGATTGACACACAGTGGCTTCCGTGAGCTCCTTCGGATTCTTTCTAATTTTCCTTAGTCTCCCTGCTTGGCGGGGCCAAAAGTCTGACCCTGGACATGTGGAGGTTTGGTGCTTTTTTGGAAACCCGCCCCAAATTTTATTTTTGAAGTAGTGTCATGCTAACACTTGGCCCCTTCTACTAGCTGGCCTCTGCTTTGACTATTCAACCTCGACTCTGTCCCTTTTTTGGACCTAGGATATGTGGTGAGCCCACACTTGTTTGGGGAATTCCTCCAGACTTCCCTTTTGAAATCACACCAATGAGACATGTGGATGCTTCCACTGGTTCTCTATACTTAGTATTTTTTGGGCTCGCTCTACTTTTTAATTCGACCTCTGTTGACCATTGGCCACGTGGAGGGATTGCACAAGTTTGAGTCTCCGCCTTGGGCTCCCATCTTAAAATTACACCCAGCCGACACTTGGGACCTTCCGCCGAGTCAAATACGTTTCAACGACCAGTGTAACTTTTGGGGTTCCGGATACGTGTAGTCTTGGCACTTGTTTGAGTCTACCCTTTTGGATTTAATCTTTGTATGTGCACTGTTTTGTCACTTGGAAACTTCTATTGTCTCCTCCATACTTAGTCATTTTAGGGCCCATTCAAAATAATTTGTAGAGCCCGAAGAATTTGAGCCTTTTACCGTTTCTTCTCCTTTGAGCCCCTGGTTTCTTCGACACTGTTTTCTCTTCCCTGACCCTGTTATTCCATTTTAGAGCCCGCCTACAACATGTTTGTTGGATCTGAAGTGTGGGATCATTTGCCGAAACCGTTCCTTGGATTTCTTTCTGCACGGGTTCGTGGTTGATCCAATTTTTCTGGGGGGGGAAATTGGGATAACAATAATGTCATCCCCGGGAAATGATTAACAAAATTAGGACAATGAAGAATGATTAGAGGAAGCTCCAAAAGGAATCAGCTCACATAAAGCTCATACAGAGAAGAATGGAAAATAATCCATCTCAAAACTTAAAAAGCCGGTGGAGAAGGCATCTACAGTTTTAAAACACAGAATCTCCATCTTCAAGAAAAATAATGGAGTAAATACTCATATCAAAGGAGGAATACCCATATCTGAGTTGTTTAAAATGATGATTCAATCCACAAAAGGAATATATATATATGGAGATACAAATCTAGAAAATGGGTCATTCATACATAACCACTAAATGTTCATCTAAGTTTTGTAAAGAACTCAAAGGAAGGAATGCAAGTAGCAAGTAAACAGATCCCATTTAGTGTTCAAAACAAAAACACAAGTAGAGGAGATTTGAATAAGAAAACTCATGCATATCCAGGTTAAAGAAAGATTCAATTACTTCAGAAATTTGTCATTCTCATTGAAATCAGTTTCAAGTTGCCATATTCAAGGAAGAAATATATAGATCCTGACTATGATCTAAAAACCCATTAATGGGTATCAAGAAATCAGAGTAAGAAACAAACCCTCGAAAGATCATCAAATTCAAAGTGGAAAAAAAGGACCCAGAATGAGTCTCTACTCAAAATCTCCAAGGGAACCAAAAAATCAAAAAGATAATTCCCAGAAAGAATGAAGTATCAGTATGTTGAAAGTCAAAATGGCAACGATGAAGCGATTGCAATGCTCAAAGATCAAGACTTACCATCCCTCATCAAACAGTGATGCACATAACAAGAGAATCGAGCTCGATAGAGGTCAAAAATGGCACCCATTCTTTTACTACATAATTAAACAGAGCTCGAAAGGAACACAAATGGTGTCCACAAACCTCACAGAGTTCTGTAGACTTAGAAAATGTATTCATAGTTGGAAACCAAGCTTAAGGGTTACCCTAAAAATGACGAACATTAACCATTCACTCATAAAACTCAAAAGAGATTAGAGGTGATAAGATACAGATGCATGAAGGTATACAAACCAGAAAAACCTCACAGATCCCAGCTTAAACCCATGAAGACGACGACCACTTTTTGCTACAGAGAATTTATAGAAGCTCAAAGAAATATCCGTACTGGAAATAAAGTTTCAGAAATCAAATATCGAGCAAGGAACCATACAACAAAGTTTTCACGTTTGAAGAAAAACTCGCAAAGACCAAAGAATAACACAATTCTGAGCTTCAAGTTCTCAGCAATGGTGGCCAAAAGACCCTGCAGAGAGTTCAAAAGAAGCAAGAATGCTAGAGAACCATTTTTACAGAGGATCCGAGCTTGAAAGGATTCAACAATGGCGTCAAGCCAAAAAAAATTCTAGGGATTTTCCCGCAAGCTGAAAAACCAAATGAAGTGCTCATTAAGGTCAATTGACCTTTACCACATGAGCTCCATAGATGAATTAAATGAAATGCAACCACATTCAGAGAACCAAAGGTAGAGAAGAAAAGCTACGTAAGATCAACATCCTCAAATTGATCTCCAAAATTTATGCAAACCACCATGGTCAAGATGCCACCGACCACTTTAATTGTAGGGTTGAAACCCTATCCATGGCTATAGATTGACGGCCTAAGATCCAACAATATAGAGATCAGTGACTTGAAATCAATTACAAATTTCAAAGCAAACTTGACCTAGGTTTCATATGCCACCGACACAGTGATAAAGGGGTGAGTCATCATCACGAGGGGGCCAACCCATATTATATTAAAATTATTGTATTTGACATATCAAAATGGGATATAAACTATAGTCTGAGCACCTAATATTCCAAAATTCCAACCAAATCATGTTCATACAATGATCTCCCAAAAGTAAAGTATAACCTTATTCCATTCAAAATGCAAAAGCAGACAAGTAATTGCATGGTCATGTGTTAATCAAAGGTGGCTGAGTATGGCATGGAAGCCTTTTACAAAGTAACTCCACGTGTTTTCTAAAAACATGCTAATGTGCTAAATCCACAAGAGTGGCTGAACCCAACGAATACAAGTGCTCACAGCCATAGGTGGTCCCCACTGATTTTCATGGATTGAACATGACTTGGAATGAAAATTTTTCATGTGATCACAAGGGATAGAGCAGAGGTCAACATCAGAATGCAAGAAACATTTTGAAGACTTGATTAGCTTATTTTTTTAATAAAATAAGAGTTGATTATGATTGCACATGTGCTCCCTGTGGTCCCCACAGTGAGGTGAATAATTTTTGCTAAGTATTGAAGATCAAAGGTATTTATTTTCTTGCACAAGAGTATTTTTGCATACCTTCAAAAAAGGACAAAACAGACAAGAAGACAAATTTGCATACATAAGGAAGGATACTTTCTCATCAAGCAAGATTTATTATTAGCAAATTATTCACCCATGTTTTTTCTTAAAAATAGCACAGTCAACTTTAGTTTGACTGAGATGTAATCAATGGCTATTAATGCCTCTTTGTATTAGCTTACTTTATTTTATTCCTTTATTTAATAAATAAATGATAAAAATAGGATGCATGGGCGAGTATAATTTTAGCCTATTTTTAGGAAGGGTGGGTGAGTCAATTTTGTTATATATTGTGTGCCTTGGCAAAGAACAAAGAGAGGAATTTTAGATACATGAGTGTTGAAGCAGTTTTTTCCAATTTTTCCCTCTGAATGAGAAGTATTTTCTACCTTTCCAATTATTTATAGTTTTGTGTATGTCCCATTAATCTCATGAATGTTGAATTCCCTGACTAATATTCTTACCCTATTGCAAAATTCAATTATTTTTGCATGATATTAATGTGTATGTTTAACTTAACATTATTGTTGTGATACTTTCTCTCAATACATCAGCATGTTTGTCTTTAATATTCTACAGAAAATTGTTGGCTTGTGCATAAAGAATTCATTCTCATATCAATTTTGCATGTACTCAATCAAATACCTCATACAAGTTTGGTGTATCACCTCAGTTTTAAATCTTTTTACAATATTCTTTTACCCTCATACCCCAGAAAATTAGTTGAAGATACATCAATAAGGAACCATATTTGATACGAGAGACTCACCTCAAAATAGGTATGCCCACAGACTTGAAGTGTTTCCATTATATCTACAAAAGAGAGATCAATTTTGCAAGCTTATAAACCCTGCAGCCATCTCTCTACAAGGTGCACTTTCAAGAGATAACAGTTTTTGGCAAACCCGGTGGGACAGTGAATCAGATCTGCAGAAAAATACAACAATTTACAATAGATTTACAATAAGCAATAGTTACTTTGGATCAACAAGTTGCAACAATTATTATAAATATTTAAGGATCTAATTGGCGACTTCGTAAGGATCATTTCAAACTAATATTCTAGAATGTTCCATGCCTAAAGTGACTACAAGATCATCAGTAAGAGGAATTCCTTCTGAGTTTATTTCTTTACCTTTGAATTCTACAAGAAGGAGAAGAGATGGTAATTCTTTGCCTTATAATAGACCTGGATCTGGTAATCCTCCTCCCAATATTCCTTCACCACATGTCAATATTTTCATTTAGATCCCAATTTTTCAAATGGCTATTCAACCACCTAAGAATTTTGTGACCTTTACTAATGGAAGCCCATTAATAATCTCAGTTTATCATGATATCCCTAATGTTGTCATGAAAAGCATGCATACATTCATGGGTGAAAATCAGGATACACCTACAGAGCACATCAAAGATGTTGCAGCCATATGTGTAGTCCATAATATTACTCATGAAGATGTGGCTTTGAGACTTTTAGTTACGTCCTTTAAAGGGCAAGCCTAGCAATGGTATAGAAATTTAGAGATTGGAAGCATAAGAACTTGGGATGAGTTAGGTGGCAAATTGCTAAAACAATTTCAAGATAATTCAAATCATTTATCTTTTATAGAAAAGTTGTCTACCATTAAAAGAGCTCCCCATGAATTTATGTCTAGTTTCAACATTCATTTTGTCAGAACTTGGGAAAGAATCTCAGCAAGTGTTAAGCCTTAAGCTTACCATGTATTCCTTTATTATCTTAGAATATTAAACAACGATATTTCAACTATGATTCAGTCTATGGGAAGTGAAAATCTTTTGAATACTTATGATATTGCTATACAAGCTGAAAACAACCTTATTCAAGCAAGAAAATTAGCACCAAGGCCTTAAATGCCTTTTTTGGCAGATCTAGCACCTATTCCACAGCTTATAATGATTATAGAACCCGTTGTTGCAGCCCCATCAGATGACATGTTTAAAGCTTTGTAGACTATGGGAAAAAAGATGAAATCAATTGAAAATAGACTTCCACTACCTAGCACGGCTTATCAGGCTCCATATCAGCAAAATAAAAAAAAGAGACAACCTTACCAACAAAGGCAGTTTGACCCAAAGGCTCCTAGTTCATACAACATTTTAGCCCTAGTTAATATGGCTATAGAAGAGTGGTGTCAACCTTGTAATCAACATCATTAAGCTGCAAGTATGAAATGATCAATTAAATAGAAGCACTTGATTAGAATGACCTATTTGTAAATCACAATCTTTATGGTATGCCCTTCTGTAATTATTACTTGGGTGGTTTACTTGTTTTACAACCATGTAAACCTTATATCAATCTTTTGTCTTGAATCTTTCTTTGATTGCATGGCTGTTATGAGTTTATATTTAGAAAAATGATTATACTTCGCTTATTGTAGTTGTACTCCATCAGTATTATAGCATTTTTGTATCTGTTCTGATGCAGTATGAAAGTGTTCACTTGTAACTTAAATTGGCACTATAACAGTTCATTTAGATGCTTCATGGCTTGTTGTTGGGGCCAAAATATGATAAGTGTTATCTTTGATCATGCCATACATTATCTTCTTTCTGTATTACTATTTGATTTACATATAGCCTTTAAAGTATGTATTAATTTAAAATAACATGATGGAAAGACGTAAAATGTCCATTTTACATGGCAAAGCCCTATCAAAATTTTCTCATATTTCCTTCTCATTATGTTTCAGCTGTAATCTTATCTTGATTTAACTTCATCTTTTAAATTTTGATTCTTCTTCTTTAGTTGCAATCTAAAACATGTACTTTTGTCTACAATTCTCTCCTATGTTCTATATTGCAACTTCTTTTATCCCTAGAATAGCTGTTGAACTTTGAGTTGCATTATTCCTTCATTCTAGCATGTACTTATGACTCATCTGCTTCATGTACCATAGTATAGTAGTTATTGAACTCTGCAATCTTTATCTATAGTGAGGACTATAAGATATGATTTATTTCTTATTGGCTGCAACCTGTAGCTACACACTTGAGAAAATAGTTAGAAAATATATAGGCTTTTTAGCCTCTCTTATGTCTGTGGTTTTTCTTTTCTTCTCCCTCCTTTCTAAGTGAGTAAATCATTTATACTTGTTGATCTTCAAGAAATCTATGTCTCATGTTATTAAGAGATCCATGTGCAACAATTAGGATAGTATAGGAATATGGATTAACCCTGAGCTCGTAACTGATGATTTTTCTCTTTTCTTCATTTCAGGTGCAGTGCTTTCGGAAGTGAAGATGAAGAGGGAACAAAGATGAAGATGAGGATGCATCAACTGAAGGAGAAACCTCCAAGGAAATGATGGGTTCACTTATACTCCTTTATTTTCTCTTTCATGCATATGTACCTCTTATTTAAGTAGTTGTACTTTACTTTTCAGTTACATCCCATGGCTTGTGTGGGAACATTTGAAATTCCTTATGAATAAAACATTGACTTGTGAAATTGAGCTGCGTATTTATTTCTGCATTTCTTCTTTCTGATATGGATTGTGTGATGAACTAAACAATTCAATAATATAATTGAATGTCTTAATCATGAAGGAAAAAACATTAAAGAATACCTGTAACATCCAGTAATGAACTCTGATTTATGTAATCTGTAGTCATGATTGCTTCTCCAAAACCTAACACTTTATCTATTCTGCAATTCGGTGTCTTCATCAAGACAACACAACTATCCTTCGAGGATTTGTGTTCTTTTGCTGAAGATAGCATGAAATTGTAGACTATGTGATCTGTTATGTTTTGTAATAACACACATAACTATAGATTTCATGTAATCATTAATTAATTCAACAGTAACCGTAGTGTTTGAAATAATCTCCCCTAGCTTAGGTATGCTTCACCAATGCTATCCATTGTAACAAAATTTCGAGCTGGCCATTTTCAACATTTCTTGCGATCCTATGAGGAAAGCTACCTGCTAACTTGTAAACCAGTGCCTTGCTCTTGTCCATTGGGCATGGAGTCTAAAGTATGTAACCAAAATTTACCTTCTGAATGTCCAACCCTTCCAAAATGAACTAAAATAGGGAAATACTTTGGTAAACTAGATCATGTGCATGAATGCACTTATTAAATTGAAAAACAATTCAATGTGTGGAAACTGCACTTATTGAAGGTAAATCCTACTCTAAACAGTCACTGTAAGATTTTCAATAACAATGTTTGAGAAACATACCATTCACAAGAATAGGAAGTTCCTCTCTATCTAGCCTTGAGAGCTGAAAAACATTGTGTTCTTTGCAAGTTGAAATCATGTAGGGACCACTCCGGATTGTATCAAACTTTTTTTGTCTTCCTGGCTTTGCACGATAAACATCCCACTTTAACACAATATCTCTTTCATTGAAGATTCTAAATTTGTCTTTTTTTATCAAAAGCCTTTTTAATTTGTTTCTGATTCTTTTCCATGTTTACATGATCTTGATCTCTTATCTCTTGTAATTATATTAATTATACATAACGAACCTACAATTTCATTTTCAAGCAGCTCCATTTCATGCAGCAAATCTAATGTTGCTAACTCAACTGAAATAGGCATTCTTGCTTCTCTTTTGTAAACAATCTTGTATGGTGAATTGCTAACTAATCTTTTAGGAGTTGCTCTATCATCCCAAAGTGCTAAATTCAAAATTAGATGCCAAGCTCTCTAGTTATCTTTGAGTGTTCTTCTGATGATCCTTAAAATATTCTTGTTAGTACTTTCAGTTAAACCATTACCTTGTGGGTAATAATTAAATGAATAATTTAGATAAATTGCATGGTTAACAGCCCAATTTGTTACCTTTGCACCGAGAAATACTAAAGCATTATTTGATATGATAGTTGTTGGGACACCAGATCTACAAACTATACCTTCATAAAAGGATAGTATCGAAGTTTCATTAGCATATTTCAAGGCTATTGCTTCATTCTAGCGTGTAAAGTAATCTGTAGTAGTAAAATTCCACTTGTGTCCTTGTGAAAAAGGTGGGTTTATCATGCCAATAAAATCAAGGCACCACTGCATAAAAGGATGATCAACTGAAGCAGTCTATAAGGGCAGCAAAGCTAAACGTTCTTTTCCAACAAAGAAAGCACATTTCTTACACTTTCTAATCCATTCGAAATAGTCATTGAATATGTGCGGCCAATAGTAACCAGCTTTCATAATCTTTAAGGATGTGGTATGTGCTAAGAAATGACCTCTTGCAGGTCCTTCATGGAATTCTGATAATAATTGTTGAATTTTATCATAGTCAACACATCGCAACAAGATTCTATTTATATCTTTTTTGAATAATAAACCATCAATGAAAACATAGGGTACAACTTATAATCTGAAATACCTTTGTTTATTCTTTTCCATACCTTTCAAATGGATGCCATGCTGTAGATAGTTAACTAAATCAGTCATCCATCTTGATTCCTATATTTCTAGAGTAAGTTCAGGTTGCTGATTTTCTTACTGAACCATGATGTCTGATTGCTGATACGTAATTTCAGCATGTTGTTTTGAATTTTTAGGTTCTGTAGTCTATTGTTTTTCCATATCAGCAATTAGATGTTCACACAATCCTTTTCCTCAAACTGTCTTCGAAACATGAATATCGACATCATATTCCATGACCTTCATTATACAACTTGCTCTTTTCTCATTCAATTCTTTATTTAATAAGAAATCTTTCACACTTGGATGATAAACAAGAACATGGATTTTGTTGTTTGAAAGCATGTACTTAAAATTCTTTATCCCTCTGACTACTGAAAGTACTTATTTTTCAAGAAATGTGTACCTTGTTTCATAGTCATGCAAGATTTTTCCAAAGAAACCAATTGGATGTTCAATGTTTTCATCATTAACCTAAGTTAATATGGCTAAGATTGTTTCAGCTCCTGCAAGTGTATACATTGTAAAATATTTATTGAAATTTGGATTTGCAAGAGTAAGAGCTTGAGATATGTCTGCCTTAAATGATTCAAACCCTTCTCTCCCTTCACTGGTCCAAGAGAAAGTCTTCTCTTTCTTTAACATAGCTATTAATGGTTTCACCAATGTTGCAAAATCTAGAACAAATCTTCTAACAAATTTGATTTTTCCAAGAAAACTCCGTAATGCCTTCTTATGATGAGGTAATGATAGCTTTGATATGGCTTCGATACTAAAAGGATCAATTGCCAAACCTTGTTTAGAAATAATATGACTAAGAAATTTACCTTGATGTACTGAAAATATAGACTTTAGCGTATTCAAAGATATTCCAAATTGTCTGCATAACTGAAAAGTTTGTCTTAGATGTATTAGATATTCTTCTGAATTTTTTTAGAATATGGTAATGTCATCTAAATAAACAAGGATGAATTTATTTAAAAATCTATGAAAATACATGTCCATTGCATGTTGAAATGTTGCACTAGCATTTGAAAGGCCGAAAGGCATTCTTTTGAAAGCATAAGTACCCCACTTGGTAGTGAAAGCTATTTTGTGCCTATCTTCTTCTCGGAATAAAATTTGATTGTATCCACTATAGACGTCTAGAAGAGATAGTCTATCTGAACCAGAAATTGTTCTCAAAATATGAACTATATTTGGAAGTGGGTAGTGATCTTTTAATGAAGCTTTATCAAGATATTTGAAATCCACACATAATATGATCTCTCCATTCTTCTTCCTAACAGGAATAAGATTGGCTACCCAACATGAATACTTAATTGGAAAGATAATACTTGATTTGATCAACTTAGATAACTCTTTCCTCATTAGAGACTCTATTTTGGGATTTACAGGCATTTGTTTTTACCTAATTGCCTTGGAATTCAGCTGTAATTCAAAAGTGTATTTTGCTGAACTAGGATCAAACCCTTTCAGGTCTTGATATTTCTAAGCTAAAACATCTTTAAATTCCTTGTAAAGATTAATGAAAGAATGTTTTTTAGCTAAAGAACATACCTTTCCGAGAAACATATTTTTACCTTCATCAACTGAGATCTCCTCATAATTATCAACATTTGTTGACATCTTAGTCTTGACCTTCCTTAACTGATCCTTAGTGCTGAAGATGTATTCTAATGTGACCAGACCTTGAGTCATTTTATTTGTCTTTAATTGAACAATCTGGTCACCATATAAGTGTTGTAATTTATCTTGATTTACTACATAAAATTCAGCTTCTTACAGTAAAAACCAGCAGATTTGATCATCATTTTCAAAAACTTGCCAATTCAAATCATTATCAGGTATCAAAGTCCTGACAATCAACTTTATATGAGGCTAAATTTTGTTATTTTCAATGTGTTCCAACACTTCAAAATCGACACCAATTAATGCAAGTCTATCTGCATGGTTATTTTCTATTCTAGGAATGGACTAGATGTTAATAGCTTCGAAATCTTCCATTAAGTCTAAAATTCTATGTCTGTAAGACTTCATTAATGGATTCTTACAAACATTAAAATTTCTTACTTGATTGATAACCAATTCAAAATCACCAATAATCGGTAGCATGTTAATACCTCTCTTTCTGGCTCAAAGAAAGCCATGAATTAATGCTTTGTATTTAGCTATGTTACAAGTACATGAAAATTGGAGAATCAAAGCTGATAAATACCTTTCGTTTTTTAGGGAAGTGAGCATCAAACATGCTCCTTGTCCTTTCTTTTTTTTAGCTCCATCGAAATGAATCTTCCAAATCCCTTCCACTGCATTTTCTATTTTGGACATCAAGGGAATTGGTGTGTTTTCTTCATGCAAGAAATACACACTAAACAGTTGTTCTTCAAATTCTTTGAAAGGATCATGAGCATGTTCCTCATGTGTCTATTCATCCATAAACAGGTTAGAAACACCATCCAATGCTAAAATATGAGTTGTACTATCAAAATCAGACTGGTCTAAAGCTGCATAATTAGCTAATGCATTAGAACTTTGAAACTCAATGTGAAATCTAGCCAATGGTTATGAATTAATAGCAACCTTGGTTCCATAACGTGTAGTGAAAAACAAGAAATACCAATATGAAGAGAGATAATATCCTATTTTTTGTGTGAAATCTCTTGATAAGCATATAGTAAAGTAAGGAGGTAAATCTATAACAGTAATATCTTGCATAATCAAAACATTTGGGCAAACATGCAATGTTACCTCTAGATTTCTGATGACACCAAATATATTAGTTATAGTTCCATCCAACTGTAGGACACTATTTTCTGTAGGTTCATACTACAGACCCAATTTTTCTGCAATTGCTTTTGGTAGAACTGTGCTACTTGCACCATTATCCACCATACAGTTATGAACAAGATGTTCTCCAATAATCAGTGATAGATAAAATGGTGGTGGCTTCTTGATGTCATGAGCATTTAATACTTTTTGAACCATCCATTTAACCTCTTTGATGTGATCTTGTTCCATTGTTCCAAGGACCATGTCTGCTTTCTAGACTTCCTTTTCCGTTGTTTTAGGAGAAATTTATAGCTTATCTAGTTCATGAGAAAGTAAATCTTGTTTTCTTGGAATACTTAGAGAATCCCACATTGAGATGTTAACATTATGATGTTTCATTACATCAACAATGTTAAAAGAAGCAATAGTTTTAGAGACAAATTCTACTTTTTTAGCATAGGCTTTGGCAAAAAATTATTCTGCTTCAGCTGCTTTTGATATCTGAGGTATAAATAACCTTCTTGGATCAGGTTGTAACTATTTTTTCTATTCTTTACTAGCTGTAACACCTACTATTATTTGAGGAACAACATCACTGTTAGCTTGTTTTAGGCTTATAGTTGTTGTTTTATCAGTGACAGTAGGTAGAACAGGCCTATTATGTTGTTTTTTACTCTCTGCAGGCTTTTCCTGAGCCCTAGTAGTAACTACAATGAAATCATCCTCACTGAAACTGACTAGGTTCTTCTTATGTGCATTCTAAACCTGAGTATCTTGCTGTCCACCCACCATTTGAGGCATGAAAAATGTCTCAGATTGAGGTTGTGCAACAAGACTTATGTTCAGAAAAGCATTTGGGCAACTTGCACTTGAATGAGGTTGATTACAAGGCAGACACCACTCTCTGTAGCCATATTAACTGGAACTAAAGTGTTAGATGAAACTAGGGAAGCCTTTGGGTCAAATTGTCTTTGCTGGTAAGGCCTGCCTATATTTGATCTCTGGAGA